>OX155894.1:36267584-36734044 GCA_944588485.1 Phosphuga atrata
TCAAATAAATTTAAATTAAATTAAATTATTTTCAAATAATATAAAATTATTTTCAAATTAAATTAAATTATTTTCAAATTAAATTAAATTATTTTCAAATTAAATTAAATTATTTTTAAATAAAATTAAATTATTTTCAAATAAAATTAAATTATTTTCAAATTAAATTAAATTATTTTTAAATAAAAATTATTTATTTTCAAATAAATTTAAATTATTGTCAAATTAAATAAAAATTATTTTGAAATTAAATAAAATTATTTTCAAATATAAATAAATTATTCACAAATGAAATAAAATTATTTTCAAATTAAATTAAGTTATTTTCAAATAAAATAAAATTATTTTCAAATAAATTTAAATTATTTTTAAATAAAATTTAATTATTTTCAAATTAAATTTAATTATTTTCAAATAAAATTAAATTATTTCCAAATAAAATTAATTTATTTTCAAATTAAATTAAATTATTTTTAAATAAAATTAAATTATTTTCAAATTAAAAAAAATATTTTTAAATAAAATTAAATTATTTTCAAATAAAATTAAATTATTTTCAAATAAAATTAAATTATTTTCAGATTAAATTAAATTAATTTCAAATAAATTTTAATTATTTTCAAATAAAATTAAATTATTTTCAAAATAAATTAAATTATTTTAAAATAAAATTAAATTATTTTCAAATTAAATTAAATTATTTTCAAATTAAATTATTTTCAAATAAAAATAAATTATTTACAAATAAAATTAAATTACTCTCAAAATAAATTAAATTATTTTCAAATAAAATTAAATTATTTTCAAATAAATTTAAATTATTTTCAAATTAAATTTAATTATTTTCAATTAAAATTAAATTATTTTCAAATGAATTTAAATTATTGTCAAATTAAATTAAATTATTTTCAAATAAAATTAAATTATTTTCAAATAAATTTAAATTATTTTCAAATTAAATTAAATTATTTTTAAATAAAAATTATTTATTTTCAAATAAAATTAAATTATTTTCAAATTAAATTAAATTATTTTCATATTAAATTAAATTATTTTCAAACAAAAATTAAATTATTTTCAGATTAAATTAAATTAATTTCAATTAAAATTAAATTATTTTCAAATAAAATTAAATTATTTTCAAATAAAAGTAAAATATTTTCAAATAAAATTAAATTATTTTCAAAATTAAATTATTTTCAAATAAAATTAAATTATTTTCAAATAAAATAAAATTATTTTCAAATAAAATTAAATTTTTTTGAAATTAAATTAAATTATTTTAAAATTAAATTAAATAATTTTCAAATGAAATAAAATTATTTTCAGATAAAATAAAATTATTTTCAAATAAAATTAAATTATTTTTAAATAAAATTAAATTATTTTCAAATAAAAGTAAAATATTTTCAAATAAAATTAAATTATTTTCAAATTAAATTATTTTCAAATAAAATTAAATTATTTTCAAATAAAATAAAATTATTTTCAAATAAAATTAAATTTTTTTTAAATAAAATTAAATTATTTTAAAATTAAATTACATAATTTTCAAATAAAATAAAATTATTTTCAGATAAAATAAAATTATTTTCAAATAAAATAAAATTATTTTTAAATTAAATTAAATTATTTTCAAATAACAAAATTATTTTCAAATAATATTAAATTATTTTCAAATAAAATTAAATTATCTTCAAATTAAATTAAATTATTTTCAAATTAAATTAAACTATTTTCAAATAAAATAAAATTAATTTGAAATAAAATTAAATTATTTTTATAAAAAATAAATTGTTTTTAATTAAAATTAAATTATTTTTAAATAAAATTAAATTATTTTCAAATAAAATTAAATTATTTTCAAATAAAATTAAATTATTTTCAAATAAAATTAAATTATTTTCAAAAATAAAATTAATTTATTTTCAAATAAAATTTAATTATTTTCAGAAGTAAAATTTAATTATTTTCAAATTATATTAAATTATTTTCAAATAAAATTAAATTATTTTTAAATAAAATTAAATTATTTTCAAATTAAATTAAATTATTTTCAAATTAAATGAAATTATTTTCAAATAAAATTTAATTATTTTCAGAAATAAAATTAAATTATTTTCAAATAAAATTAAATTATTTTCAAATTAAATTAAATTATTTTCAAATTAAATGAAATTATTTTCAAATTAAATTATATTATTTTCAAATAAAATTATATTATTTTCAAATAAAATTAAATTATTTTCAAAAATAAAATTAAATTATTTTCAAATAAAATTTAATTATTTTCAAATTAAATTAAATTATTTTCAAAAAAAATAAAATTAGTTTCAAATAAAATTAAATTATTTTAAATAAAATTAAATTATTTTCAAATAAAATTAAGTTATTTTCAAATAAAAAAAAATTATTTTCAAATTAAATTAAATTATTTTTAAATAAAACTAATTTTTTTTTAAATTAAATTAAATAATTTTCAAATAAAATTAAATTATTTTCAAATAAAATTAAATTATTTTCAAATTAAATTAAAATATTTTAAAATAAAATAAAATGATTTTCCAATAAAATTAAATTATTTTCAAATTAAATTAAATTATTTTCAAATAAAATGAAATTATTTTTAAATTAAATTAAATTATTTTCAAATAAAATTAAATTATTTTCAAATAAATTTAAATTATTTTCAAATTAAATTAAATTATTTTTAAATAAAATTTAATTATTTTCAAATAAATTTAAATTATTGTCAAAATAAATTAAATTATTTTCAAATTAAATTAAATTATTTTCAAACAAAAATAAATTATTCACAAATAAAATTAAATTATTTTCAAATTAAATTAAATTATTTTCAAATAAAATAATATTATTTTCAAATAAATTTAAATTATTTTTAAATTAAATTTAATTATTTTTAAATAAAATTAAATTATTTCCAAATAAAATTAATTTATTTTCAAATAAAATTAAATTATTTTTAAATAAAATTAAACTATTTTTAAATTAAATAAAATTATTTTCAAATAAAATTAAATTATTTTCAAATAAAATTAAATTATTTTCAAATTAAAAAAATTATTTTTAAATAAAATTAAATTATTTTCAAATAAAATTAAATTTTTTTCAAATAAAATTAAATTATTTTCAAATAAATTTAAATTATTTTCAAATTAAATTTAATTATTTTCAATTAAAATTAAATTATTTTCAAATGAATTTAAATTATTGTCAAATTAAATTAAATTATTTTCAAATAAAATTAAATTATTTTCAAATAAATTTAAATTATTTTCAAATTAAATTAAATTATTTTCAAATTAAATTAAATTATTTTCATATTAAATTAAATTATTTTCAAACAAAAATTAAATTATTTTCAGATTAAATTAAATTAATTTCAAATAAAATTAAATTATTTTCAAATAAAATTTAATTATTTTCAAATAAAAGTAAAATATTTTCAAATAAAATTAAATTATTTTCAAATTAAATTATTTTCAAATAAAATTAAATTATTTTCAAATAAAATAAAATTATTTTCAAATAAAATAAAATTATTTTCAAATAAAATTAAATTTTTTTGAAATAAAATTAAATTATTTTAAAATTAAATTAAATAATTTTCAAATGAAATAAAATTATTTTCAGATAAAATAAAATTATTTTCAAATAAAATTAAATTATTTTTAAATAAAATTAAATTATTTTCAAATAAAAGTAAAATATTTTCAAATAAAATTAAATTATTTTCAAATTAAATTATTTTCAAATAAAATTAAATTATTTTCAAATAAAATAAAATTATTTTCAAATAAAATTAAATTTTTTTTAAATAAAATTAAATTATTTTAAAATTAAATTACATAATTTTCAAATAAAATAAAATTATTTTCAGATAAAATAAAATTATTTTCAAATAAAATAAAATTATTTTTAAATTAAATTAAATTATTTTCAAATAACATAAAATTATTTTCAAATAATATTAAATTATTTTCAAATAAAATTAAATTATCTTCAAATTAAATTAAATTATTTTCAAATTAAATTAAACTATTTTCAAATAAAATAAAATTAATTTGAAATAAAATTAAATTATTTTTATAAAAAATAAATTGTTTTTAATTAAAATTAAATTATTTTCAAATAAAATTAAATTATTTTCAAATAAAATTAAATTATTTTCAAATAAAATTAAATTATTTTCAAATAAAATTAAATTATTTTCAAAAATAAAATTAATTTATTTTCAAATAAAATTTAATTATTTTCAGAAGTAAAATTTAATTGTTTTCAAATTATATTAAATTATTTTCAAATAAAATTAAATTATTTTCAAATAAAATTAAATTATTTTCAAATTAAATTAAATTATTTTCAAATTAAATGAAATTATTTTCAAATAAAATTTAATTATTTTCAGAAATAAAATTAAATTATTTTCAAATAAAATTAAATTATTTTCAAATTAAATTAAATTATTTTCAAATTAAATGAAATTATTTTCAAATTAAATTATATTATTTTCAAATAAAATTATATTATTTTCAAATAAAATTAAATTATTTTCAAAAATAAAATTAAATTATTTTCAAATAAAATTTAATTATTTTCAAATTAAATTAAATTATTTTCAAAAAAAATAAAATTAGTTTCAAATAAAATTAAATTATTTTAAATAAAATTAAATTATTTTCAAATAAAATTAAGTTATTTTCAAATAAAAAAAAATTATTTTCAAATTAAATGAAATTATTTTTAAATAAAACTAATTTTTTTTTAAATTAAATTAAATAATTTTCAAATAAAATTAAATTATTTTCAAATAAAATTAAATTATTTTCAAATTAAATTAAAATATTTTAAAATAAAATAAAATGATTTTCCAATAAAATTAAATTATTTTCAAATTAAATTAAATTATTTTCAAATAAAATGAAATTATTTTTAAATTAAATTAAATTATTTTCAAATAAAATTAAATTATTTTCAAATAAATTTAAATTATTTTCAAATTAAATTAAATTATTTTTAAATAAAATTTAATTATTTTCAAATAAATTTAAATTATTGTCAAAATAAATTAAATTATTTTCAAATTAAATTAAATTATTTTCAAACAAAAATAAATTATTCACAAATAAAATTAAATTATTTTCAAATTAAATTAAATTATTTTCAAATAAAATAATATTATTTTCAAATAAATTTAAATTATTTTTAAATTAAATTTAATTATTTTTAAATAAAATTAAATTATTTCCAAATAAAATTAATTTATTTTCAAATAAAATTAAATTATTTTTAAATAAAATTAAACTATTTTTAAATTAAATAAAATTATTTTCAAATAAAATTAAATTATTTTCAAATAAAATTAAATTATTTTCAAATTAAAAAAATTATTTTTAAATAAAATTAAATTATTTTCAAATAAAATTAAATTTTTTTCAAATAAAATTAAATTATTTTCAAATAAATTTAAATTATTTTCAAATTAAATTTAATTATTTTCAATTAAAATTAAATTATTTTCAAATGAATTTAAATTATTGTCAAATTAAATTAAATTATTTTCAAATAAAATTAAATTATTTTCAAATAAATTTAAATTATTTTCAAATTAAATTAAATTATTTTCAAATTAAATTAAATTATTTTCATATTAAATTAAATTATTTTCAAACAAAAATTAAATTATTTTCAGATTAAATTAAATTAATTTCAAATAAAATTAAATTATTTTCAAATAAAATTTAATTATTTTCAAATAAAAGTAAAATATTTTCAAATAAAATTAAATTATTTTCAAATTAAATTATTTTCAAATAAAATTAAATTATTTTCAAATAAAATAAAATTATTTTCAAATAAAATTAAATTTTTTTGAAATAAAATTAAATTATTTTAAAATTAAATTAAATAATTTTCAAATGAAATAAAATTATTTTCAGATAAAATAAAATTATTTTCAAATAAAATTAAATTATTTTTAAATAAAATTAAATTATTTTCAAATAAAAGTAAAATATTTTCAAATAAAATTAAATTATTTTTAAATTAAATTATTTTCAAATAAAATAAAATTATTTTCAAATAAAATAAAATTATTTTCAAATAAAATTAAATTTTTTTGAAATAAAATTAAATTATTTTAAAATTAAATTACATAATTTTCAAATAAAATAAAATTATTTTCAGATAAAATAAAATTATTTTCAAATAAAATAAAATTATTTTTAAATTAAATTAAATTATTTTCAAATAACATAAAATTATTTTCAAATAATATTAAATTATTTTCAAATAAAATTAAATTATCTTCAAATTAAATTAAATTATTTTCAAATTAAATTAAACTATTTTCAAATAAAATAAAATTAATTTGAAATAAAATTAAATTATTTTGATATAAAATAAATTGTTTTTAATTAAAATTAAATTATTTTCAAATAAAATTAAATTATTTTCAAATAAAATTAAATTATTTTCAAATAAAATTAAATTATTTTCAAATAAAATTAAATTATTTTCAAAAATAAAATTAATTTATTTTCAAATAAAATTTAATTATTTTCAGAAGTAAAATTAAATTATTTTCAAATTATATTAAATTATTTTCAAATAAAATTAAATTATTTTCAAATAAAATTAAATTATTTTCATATTAAATTAAATTATTTTCAAATTAAATGAAATTATTTTCAAATAAAATTTAATTATTTTCAGAAATAAAATTAAATTATTTTCAAATAAAATTAAATTATTTTCAAATTAAATTAAATTATTTTCAAATTAAATGAAATTATTTTCAAATTAAATTATATTATTTTCAAATAAAATTATATTATTTTCAAATAAAATTAAATTATTTTCAAAAATAAAATTAAATTATTTTCAAATAAAATTAAATTATTTTCAAATTAAATTAAATTATTTTCAAAAAAAATAAAATTATTTTCAAATAAAATTAAATTATTTTAAATAAAATTAAATTATTTTCAAATAAAATTAAGTTATTTTCAAATAAAACAAAATTATTTTCAAATTAAATGAAATTATTTTTAAATAAAACTAATTTTTTTTTAAATTAAATTAAATAATTTTCAAATAAAATTAAATTATTTTCAAATAAAATTAAATTATTTTCAAATTAAATTAAATTATTTTAAAATGAAATAAAATGATTTTCCAATAAAATTAAATTATTTTCAAATTAAATTAAATTATTTTCAAATAAAATGAAATTATTTTTAAATTAAATTAAATTATTTTCAAATAAAATTAAATTATTTTCAAATAAATTTAAATTATTTTCAAATTAAATTAAATTATTTTTAAATAAAATTTAAATATTTTCAAATAATTTTAAATTATTGTCAAAATAAATTAAATTATTTTCAAATTAAATTAAATTATTTTCAAATAAAAATAAATTATTCACAAATAAAATTAAATTATTTTCAAATTAAATTAAATTAAATTATTTTCAAATAAAATAATATTATTTTCTAATAAATTTAAATTATTTTTAAATTAAATTTAATTATTTTTAAATAAAATTAAATTATTTCCAAATAAAATTAATTTATTTTCAAATTAAATTAAATTATTTTTAAATAAAATTAAATTATTTTTAAATTAAATAAAATTATTTTCAAATAAAATTAAATTATTTTCAAATAAAATTAAATTATTTTCAAATTAAAAAAATTATTTTTAAATAAAATTAAATTATTTTCAAATAAAATTAAATTTTTTTCAAATAAAATTAAATTATTTTCAAATAAATTTAAATTATTTTCAAATTAAATTTAATTATTTTCAATTAAAATTAAATTATTTTCAAATGAATTTAAATTATTGTCAAATTAAATTAAATTATTTTCAAATAAAATTAAATTATTTTCAAATAAATTTAAATTATTTTCAAATTAAATTAAATTATTTTTAAATAAAAATTATTTATTTTCAAATAAATTTAAATTATTGTCAAATTAAATAAAAATTATTTTCAAATTAAATTAAATTATTTTCAAATATAAATAAATTATTCACAAATAAAATAAAATTATTTTCAAATTAAATTAAGTTATTTTCAAATAAAATAAAATTATTTTCAAATAAATTTAAATTATTTTTAAATAAAATTTAATTATTTTCAAATTAAATTTAATTATTTTCAAATAAAATTAAATTATTTCCAAATAAAATTAATTTATTTTCAAATTAAATTAAATTATTTTTAAATAAAATTAAATTATTTTCAAATTAAAAAAAATATTTTTAAATAAAATTAAATTATTTTCAAATAAAATTAAATTATTTTCAAATAAAATTAAATTATTTTCAAATTAAATTAAATATTTTCATATTAAATTAAATTATTTTCAAACAAAAATTAAATTATTTTCAGATTAAATTAAATTAATTTTAAATAAAATTAAATTATTTTCAAATAAAATTAAATTATTTTCAAATAAAAGTAAAATATTTTCAAATAAAATTAAATTATTTTCAAATTAAATTATTTTCAAATAAAATTAAATTATTTTCAAATAAAATAAAATTATTTTCAAATAAAATTAAATTTTTTTGAAATAAAATTAAATTATATTAAAATTAAATTACATAATTTTCAAATAAAATAAAATTATTTTCAGATAAAATAAAATTATTTTCAAATAAAATAAAATTATTTTTAAATTAAATTAAATTATTTTCAAATAACATAAAATTATTTTCAAATAATATTAAATTATTTTCAAATAAAATTAAATTATCTTCAAATTAAATTAAATTATTTTCAAATTAAATTAAACTATTTTCAAATAAAATAAAATTAATTTGAAATAAAATTAAATTATTTTGATATAAAATAAATTGTTTTTAATTAAAATTAAATTATTTTCAAATAAAATTAAATTATTTTCAAATAAAATTAAATTATTTTCAAATTAAAAAAAATATTTTTAAATGAAATTAAATTATTTTCAAATAAAATTAAAATATTTTCAAATTAAATTAAATTATTTTCATATTAAATTAACTTATTTTCAAACAAAAATTAAATTATTTTCAAATTAAAATATATTAATTTCAAATAAATTTTAATCATTTTCAAATAAAATTAAATTATTTTCAAAATAAATTAAATTATTTTAAAATAAAATTAAATTATTTTCAAATTAAATTAAATTATTTTCAAAATAAATTCAATTATTTTCAAATTATTTTCAATTATTATTTTCAAATTAAATTAAATTATTTTTAAATAAAATTAAATTATTTTTAAATTACATTAATTTATTTTCAAATTAAATTAAATTATTTTCAAATAAAAATAATTTTTAAATAAAATTCAATTATTTTCAGAAATAAAATAAAATTATTTAGAAATAAAAGTAAATTATTTTAAAATAAAATAAAATTATTTTCTAATAAATTAAATTATTTTCAAATTAAATTTAATTATTTTCAAATAAAATTAAATTATTTTCAAATATATTGAAATTATTTTCAAATAAAATAAAATTATTTACAAAAATAAAATTATTTTCAAAAATAAAATTAAATTATTTTCAAAAAAAATTAAACTATTTTCAGAAATAAAATTAAATTATTTTCAAATGAAATTGAATTGTTTACAGAAATAAAATAAAATTATTTTCCAATTAAATTAAATTATTTTCAAATTAAATGAAATTATTTTCAAATAAAATTAAATTATTTTCAAATAAAATAAAATTATTTTCTAGTAAAATAAAATTATTTTCAAATTAAATTAAATTATTTTCAGGAATAAAATTAAATTATTTTCAAATAAAATAAAATTATTTTCAAATAAAATTAAATTATTTTCAAATAAAATTAAATTATTTTCTGATAAAATTTAATTATTTTCAAATAAAATTGAATTGTTTTAAAATAAAATTAAAGCAATTTCAAATAAAATTAAATTATTTTCTAATAAAATTATATTATTTTCAAATAAAATAAAATTATTTTCAGAAATAAAATTAAATTATTTTCAAATTAAATTAAATTATTTTCTGATAAAATTAAATTAGTTTCAAATAAAATTAAATTATTTTCAAATAAGATTAAATTATTTTCAAATAAAATTATATTATTTTCAATTAAAATTAAATTATTTTCAAATAAAATTGATTTATTTTCAAATAAAATTAAATTATTTTCAAATTAAATTAAATTATTTTCAAATTAAACTAAATTATTTTCAAAAATAAAATAAAATAATTTTTAAATAAAATTCAATTATTTTCAGAAATAAAATAAAATTATTTTCTAATAAAATTAAATAATTTAAAAAAAAAATTAAATTATTTTCCAATAAAATTAAATTATTTTTAAATAAAATTAAATTATTTTCAAATAAAATTATTTTCAAATTATATTAAATTATTTTCAAATTAAATTAAATTATTTTCAAAAATAAAATAAAATAATTTTTAAATAAAATTCAATTATTTTCAGAAATAAAATAAAATTATTTTCAAATAAAAGTAAATTATTTTAAAATAAAATTAAATTATTTTCTAATAAAATTAAATTATTTTCAAATAAAATTAAATTATTTTGAAATTAAATTGAATTATTTTCAAATTAAATTAAAATAATTTAAAAAAAAATAAAATTATTTTCAAATAAAATTGAATTATTTTCAAATAAAATTAAATTATTTTCAAATAAAATTAAATTATTTTCAAATAAAATTATATTATTTTCAAATAAAATTAAATTATTTTCAAATAAAATTGATTTATTTTCAAATAAAATTAAATTATTTTCAAATAAAATAAATTATTTTCAAATAAAATTAAATTATTTTCAAATAAAATTAAATTATTTTCAAAAATAAAATAAAATTATTTTCAAATAAAATAAAATTATATTCAAAAATAAAATTAAATTATTTTCAAATAATATTACATTATTTTCAAATAAAATAAAATTATTTCCAAATAAAATGAAATTATTTTCAAATAAAATAAAATTATTTTCAAAAATAAAATAAAATTATTTTCAAATAAAATTAAATTATTTTCAAACAAAATTAAATTATTTTAAAATAAAATTAAATTATTTTCAAAAAAAAAATTAAATTATTTTCAAATAAAATTAAATTTTTTTCAAATAAAATTAAATTTTTTTTCAAATTAAATGAAATTATTTTCAAATTAAATTAAATTATTTTTAAATTAAATTAAATTATATTCAAATTAAATTAAATTATTTTCAAAAATAAAATAAAATAATTTTTAAATAAAATTCAATATTTTCAGAAATAAAATAAAATTATTTTCAAATAAAATTAAATTATTTTCAAATAAAATAACTTATTTTCAAAAATAAAATTATAATATTTTCAATTAAAATTATATTATTTTCTAATAAAATTATATTATTTTCAAATAAAATAAAATTATTTTTAGAAATAAAATTAAATTATTTTCAAATTAAATTAAATTATTTTCTGATAAAATTAAATTATTTTCAAATAAAATTAAATTATTTTCAAATAAAATTAAATTATTTTCAAATTAAATTAAATTATTTTCAAATTAAATTAAATTATTTTCAAAAATAAAATAAAATAATTTTTAAATAAAATTCAATGATTTTCAGAAATAAAATAAAATTATTTTCAAATAAAAGTAAATTATTTTAAAATAAAATTAAATCATTTCTAATAAAATTAATTTATTTTCAAATAAAATTAAATTATTTTTAAATAAAATTAAATTATTTTCAAATTAAATTAAATTATTTTCAAATTAAACTAAATTATTTTCAAAAATAAAATAAAATAATTTTTAAATAAAAATCAATTATTTTCAGAAATAAAATAAAATTATTTTCTAATAAAAGTAAATTATTTTAAAATAAAATTAAATTATTTTCTAATAAAATTAAATTATTTTCAAATAAAATTAAATTATTTTCAAATAAAATTAAATTATTTTCAAATTATATTAAATTATTTTCAAATTAAATTAAATTATTTTCAAAAATAAAATAAAATAATTTTTAAATAAAATTCAATTATTTTCAGAAATAAAATAAAATTATTTTCAAATAAAAGTAAATTATTTTAAAATAAAATTAAATTATTTTCTAATAAAATTAAATTATTTTCAAATAAAATTAAATTATTTTGAAATTAAATTGAATTGTTTTCAAATTAAATTAAAATAATTTAAAAAAAAATAAAATGATTTTCAAATAAAATTGAATTATTTTCAAATGAAATTAAATTATTTTCAAATAAAATTAAATTATTTTCAAATAGAATTAAATTATTTTCAAATAAAATTATATTATTTTCAAATAAAATTAAATTATTTTCAAATAAAATTGATTTATTTTCAAATAAAATTAAATTATTTTCAAATAAAATTAAATTATTTTCAAATAAAATTAAATTATTTTCAAATAAAATTAAATTATTTTCAAAAATAAAATAAAATTATTTTCACATAAAATAAAATTATATTCAAAAATAAAATTAAATTAATTTCAAATAATATTACATTATTTTCAAATAAAATTAAATTATTTTCAAATAAAATGAAATTATTTTCAAATAAAATAAAATTATTTTCAAAAATAAAATTAAATTATTTTCAAACAAAATTAAATTATTTTCAAATAAAATTAAATTATTTTCAAATAAAATTAAATTATTTTCAAAAATAAAATTAAATTATTTTCAAACAAAATTAAATTATTTTCAAATAAAATTAAATTTTTTTCAAATAAAATTAAATTTTTTTTCAAATTAAATGAAATTATTTTCAAATTAAATTAAATTATTTTCAAATTAAATTAAATTATATTCAAATTAAATTAAATTATTTTCAAAAATAAAATAAAATAATTTTTAAATAAAATTCAATTATTTTCAGAAATAAAATAAAATTATTTTCTAATAAAAGTAAATTATTTTAAAATTAAATTAAATTATTTTCTAATAAAATTAAATTATTTTCAAATAAAATTAAATTATTTTCAAATAAAATTAAATTATTTTCAAATTATATTAAATTATTTTCAACTTAAATTCAATTATTTTCAAAAATAAAATAAAATAATTTTTAAATAAAATTCAATTATTTTCAGAAATAAAATAAAATTATTTTCAAATAAAAGTAAATTATTTTAAACTAAAATTAAATTATTTTCAAATAAAATAACTTATTTTCAAAAATAAAATTATAATATTTTCAAATAAAATTATATTATTTTCAAATAAAATAAAATTATTTTCAGAAATAAAATTAAAATATTTTCAAATTAAATTAAATTAGTTTCAAATAAAATTAAATTATTTTCAAATAAAATTAAATTATTTTCAAATAAAATTAAATTATTTTCAAATAAAATTAAATTATTTTCAAATAAAATTAAATCATTTCTAATAAAATTAAATTATTTTCAAATAAAATTAAATTATTTTTAAATAAAATTAAATTATTTTCAAATTAAATTAAATTATTTTCAAATTAAACTAAATTATTTTCAAAAATAAAATGAAATAATTTTTAAATAAAATTCAATTATTTTCAGAAATAAAATAAAATTATTTTCTAATAAAAGTAAATTATTTTAAAATAAAATTAAATTATTTTCTAATAAAATTAAATTATTTTTAAATAAAATTAAATTATTTTCAAATAAAATTAAATTATTTTCAAATTATATTAAATTATTTTCAAATTAAATTAAATTATTTTCAAAAATAAAATAAAATAATTTTTAAATAAAATTCAATTATTTTCAGAAATAAAATAAAATTATTTTCAAATAAAAGAAAATTATTTTAAAATAAAATTAAATTATTTTCTAATGAAATTAAATTATTTTCAAATAAAATTAAATTATTTTGAAATTAAATTGAATTATTTTCAAATTAAATTAAAATAATTAAAAAAAAAATAAAATTATTTTCAAATTAAATTGAATTATTTTCAAATAAAATTAAATTATTTTTAAATAAAATTAAATTATTTTCAAATAAAATTAAATTATTTTCAAATAAAATTATATTATTTTCAAATAAAATTAAATTATTTTCAAATAAAATTGATTTATTTTCAAATAAAACTAAATTATTTTCAAATAAAATTAAATTATTTTCAAATAAAATTAAATTATTTTCAAATAAAATTAAATTATTTTCAAAAATAAAATAAAATTATTTTCACATAAAATAAAATTATATTCAAAAATAAAATTAAATTATTTTCAAATAATATTACATTATTTTCAAATAAAATTAAATTATTTCCAAATAAAATGAAATTATTTTCAAATAAAATAAAATTATTTTCAAAAATAAAATTAAATTATTTTCAAATAAAATTAAATTATTTTCAAATAAAATTAAATTATTTTAAAATAAAATTAAATTATTTTCAAAAATAAAATTAAATTATTTTCAAATAAAATTAAATTTTTTTCAAATAAAATTAAATTTTTTTTCAAATTAAATGAAATTATTTTCAAATTAAATTAAATTATTTTCAAATTAAATTAAATTATATTCAAATTAAATTAAATTATTTTCAAAAATAAAATAAAATAATTTTTAAATAAAATTCAATTATTTTCAGAAATAAAATAAAATTATTTTCAAATAAAAGTAAATTATTTTAAACTAAAATTAAATTATTTTCAAATAAAATAACTTATTTTCAAAAATAAAATTATAATATTTTCAAATAAAATTATATTATTTTCAAATAAAATAAAATTATTTTCAGAAATAAAAATAAAATATTTTCAAATTAAATTAAATTAGTTTCAAATAAAATTAAATTATTTTCAAATAAAATTAAATTATTTTCAAAAATAAAATTAAATTATTTTCAAATAAAATAAAATTATATTCAAAAATAAAATTAAATTATTTTCAAATAATATTACATTATTTTTAAATAAAATTAAATTATTTTCAAATAAAATGAAATTATTTTCAAATAAAATAAAATTATTTTCAAAAATAAAATTAAATTATTTTCAAATAAAATTAAATTAATTTCAAATATATTGAAATTATTTTCAAATAAAATAAAATTATTTACAAAAATAAAATTATTTTCAAAAATAAAATTTAATTATTTTCAAAAAAAATTAAACTATTTTCAGAAATAAAATTAAATTATTTTCAAATGAAATTGAATTATTTACAGAAATAAAATAAAATTATTTTCCAATTAAATTAAATTATTTTCAAATTAAATGAAATTATTTTCAAATAAAATTAAATTATTTTCAAATAAAATAAAATTATTTTCTAGTAAAATAAAATTATTTTCAAATTAAATTAAAATATTTTCAGGAATAAAATTAAATTATTTTCAAAAAAAATAAAATTATTTTCAAATAAAATTAAATTATTTTCAAATAAAATTAAATTATTTTCAAATTAAATTAACTTATTTTAAAAAATAAAATAAAATAATTTTTAAATAAAATTTAATTATTTTCAGAAATAAAATAAAATTATTTTCAAATAAAAGTAAATTATTTTAAAATAAAATTAAATTATTTTCTAATAAAATAAAATTATTTTCCAATAAAATTAAATTTTTTCAAATAAAATTATATTATTTTCAAATAAAATAAAATTATTTTCAAATAAAATTGAATTATTTTCAAATAAAATTAAATTAATGTCAAATAAAATTAAATTATTTTCAAATAAAATTATATTATTTTCAAATAAAATAAAATTATTTTCAGAAATAAAATTAAATTATTTTCAAATTAAATTAAATTATTTTCAGATAAAATTAAATTATTTTCAAATTAAATTAAATTATTTTCAAATAAAATAAAATTATTTTCAAAAATAAAATTATATTATTTTCAAATAAAATTAAATTATTTTCAGATATAAAAATAAATTAATTTCAAATTAAATTAAATTATTTTCAAATAAAATAAAATTATTTTTAAATAAAATTAAATTATTTTCAAATAAAATTAAATAATTTTTAAATAAAATTAAATTATTTTCAAAAATAAAATTATATTATTTTCAAATAAAATTAAATTATTTTCAAAAAAAATTATATTATTTTCAAATAAAATTAAATTATTTTCAGATATAAAAATAAATTAATTTCAAATTAAATTAAATTATTTTCAAATAAAATTAAATTATTTTTAAATAAAATTAAATTATTTTCAAATAAAATTAAATTATTTTCAGATAAAATTATATTATTTTCAAATAAAATTAAATTATTTTCAAATAAAATTGAATTTTTTTCAAATAAAATTAAAATATTTTAAATTAAATTTAATTCTTTTCAAATTGAATTAAATTATTTTCAAATTAAATTAAATAATTTTCAAATTAAATTAAATTATGTTCATAAATAAAATAAAATTATTTTAAAATAAAATTCAATTATTTTTAGAAATAAAATAAAATAATTTTCAAATAAAAGTAAATAATTTTAAAATAAAATAAAATTATTTTCAAATAAAATTTTTTTTTTCAAATAAAATTATATAATTTTCAAATAAAATTAAATTCTTTTCAAATAAAATTGAATTATTTTCAAATGAAATTAAATTTATTTCAAATAAAATTAAATTATTTTCATATAAAATTATATTATTTTCAAAAAAAAATATATTATTTTCAAATAAAATTAAATTATTTTCAGAAATAAAATTAAATTTATTTCAAATTAAATTAAATTATTTTTAAATAAAATTAAATCATTTTTAAATAAAATTAAATTATTTTCAAATAAAATTAAATTATTTTCAAATAAAATTATATTATTTTCAAATAAAATTAAATTATTTTCAAATAAAATTGAATTAATTTCAAATAAAATTAAATTATTTTCTAATAAAATTAAATTATTTTCAAATAAAATTAAATTATTTTTAAATAAATTTAAATAATTTTCAAATAAAATTAAATTATTTTAAAAAATAAAATTAAATTGTTTTCAAATAAAATAAAATTATTTTTAAATAAAATTAAATTATTTTCAAATTAAATTAAATTAATTTCATATTAAATGAAATTATTTTCAAATTAAATTAAAATAATTTCAAATTAAGTTACATTATTTTAAAATAAAATTCAATTATTTTCAAATCAAATTAAATTATTTTCAAAAAATAAATAAAAATTATTTTAAAATAAAATAAAATTATTTTCAAACAAAATTAAATTATTTTCAAATAAAATTATTTTATTTTCAAATGAAATTATATTATTTTCAAATAAAATTAAATTATTTTCAAATAAAATGAAATTATTTTCAAATAAAATAAAATTATTTAGAAATAAAATTAAATTATTTTCAAATTAAATTAAATTATTTTCAAAAATAGAATAAAATTATTTTCAGAAATAAAATTAAATTATTTTCAAATAAAATTAAATTATTTTCAAATAAAATTAAATTATTTTCAAATTAAATTAAATTATTTTCAGGAATAAAATTAAATTATTTTCAAATAAAATAAAATTATTTTCAAATAAAATTAAATTATTTTCAAATAAAATTAAATTATTTTCTGATAAAATTTAATTATTTTCAAATAAAATTGAATTGTTTTAAAATAAAATTAAAGCAATTTCAAATAAAATTAAATTATTTTCTAATAAAATTATATTATTTTCAAATAAAATAAAATTATTTTCAGAAATAAAATTAAATTATTTTCAAATTAAATTAAATTATTTTCTGATAAAATTAAATTAGTTTCAAATAAAATTAAATTATTTTCAAATAAGATTAAATTATTTTCAAATAAAATTATATTATTTTCAATTAAAATTAAATTATTTTCAAATAAAATTGATTTATTTTCAAATAAAATTAAATTATTTTCAAATTAAATTAAATTATTTTCAAATTAAACTAAATTATTTTCAAAAATAAAATAAAATAATTTTTAAATAAAATTCAATTATTTTCAGAAATAAAATAAAATTATTTTCTAATAAAATTAAATAATTTAAAAAAAAAATTAAATTATTTTCCAATAAAATTAAATTATTTTTAAATAAAATTAAATTATTTTCAAATAAAATTATTTTCAAATTATATTAAATTATTTTCAAATTAAATTAAATTATTTTCAAAAATAAAATAAAATAATTTTTAAATAAAATTCAATTATTTTCAGAAATAAAATAAAATTATTTTCAAATAAAAGTAAATTATTTTAAAATAAAATTAAATTATTTTCTAATAAAATTAAATTATTTTCAAATAAAATTAAATTATTTTGAAATTAAATTGAATTATTTTCAAATTAAATTAAAATAATTTAAAAAAAAATAAAATTATTTTCAAATAAAATTGAATTATTTTCAAATAAAATTAAATTATTTTCAAATAAAATTAAATTATTTTCAAATAAAATTATATTATTTTCAAATAAAATTAAATTATTTTCAAATAAAATTGATTTATTTTCAAATAAAATTAAATTATTTTCAAATAAAATAAATTATTTTCAAATAAAATTAAATTATTTTCAAATAAAATTAAATTATTTTCAAAAATAAAATAAAATTATTTTCAAATAAAATAAAATTATATTCAAAAATAAAATTAAATTATTTTCAAATAATATTACATTATTTTCAAATAAAATAAAATTATTTCCAAATAAAATGAAATTATTTTCAAATAAAATAAAATTATTTTCAAAAATAAAATAAAATTATTTTCAAATAAAATTAAATTATTTTCAAACAAAATTAAATTATTTTAAAATAAAATTAAATTATTTTCAAAAAAAAAATTAAATTATTTTCAAATAAAATTAAATTTTTTTCAAATAAAATTAAATTTTTTTTCAAATTAAATGAAATTATTTTCAAATTAAATTAAATTATTTTTAAATTAAATTAAATTATATTCAAATTAAATTAAATTATTTTCAAAAATAAAATAAAATAATTTTTAAATAAAATTCAATATTTTCAGAAATAAAATAAAATTATTTTCAAATAAAATTAAATTATTTTCAAATAAAATAACTTATTTTCAAAAATAAAATTATAATATTTTCAATTAAAATTATATTATTTTCTAATAAAATTATATTATTTTCAAATAAAATAAAATTATTTTTAGAAATAAAATTAAATTATTTTCAAATTAAATTAAATTATTTTCTGATAAAATTAAATTATTTTCAAATAAAATTAAATTATTTTCAAATAAAATTAAATTATTTTCAAATTAAATTAAATTATTTTCAAATTAAATTAAATTATTTTCAAAAATAAAATAAAATAATTTTTAAATAAAATTCAATGATTTTCAGAAATAAAATAAAATTATTTTCAAATAAAAGTAAATTATTTTAAAATAAAATTAAATCATTTCTAATAAAATTAATTTATTTTCAAATAAAATTAAATTATTTTTAAATAAAATTAAATTATTTTCAAATTAAATTAAATTATTTTCAAATTAAACTAAATTATTTTCAAAAATAAAATAAAATAATTTTTAAATAAAATTCAATTATTTTCAGAAATAAAATAAAATTATTTTCTAATAAAAGTAAATTATTTTAAAATAAAATTAAATTATTTTCTAATAAAATTAAATTATTTTCAAATAAAATTAAATTATTTTCAAATAAAATTAAATTATTTTCAAATTATATTAAATTATTTTCAAATTAAATTAAATTATTTTCAAAAATAAAATAAAATAATTTTTAAATAAAATTCAATTATTTTCAGAAATAAAATAAAATTATTTTCAAATAAAAGTAAATTATTTTAAAATAAAATTAAATTATTTTCTAATAAAATTAAATTATTTTCAAATAAAATTAAATTATTTTGAAATTAAATTGAATTGTTTTCAAATTAAATTAAAATAATTTAAAAAAAAATAAAATGATTTTCAAATAAAATTGAATTATTTTCAAATGAAATTAAATTATTTTCAAATAAAATTAAATTATTTTCAAATAGAATTAAATTATTTTCAAATAAAATTATATTATTTTCAAATAAAATTAAATTATTTTCAAATAAAATTGATTTATTTTCAAATAAAATTAAATTATTTTCAAATAAAATTAAATTATTTTCAAATAAAATTAAATTATTTTCAAATAAAATTAAATTATTTTCAAAAATAAAATAAAATTATTTTCACATAAAATAAAATTATATTCAAAAATAAAATTAAATTAATTTCAAATAATATTACATTATTTTCAAATAAAATTAAATTATTTCCAAATAAAATGAAATTATTTTCAAATAAAATAAAATTATTTTCAAAAATAAAATTAAATTATTTTCAAACAAAATTAAATTATTTTCAAATAAAATTAAATTATTTTCAAATAAAATTAAATTATTTTCAAAAATAAAATTAAATTATTTTCAAACAAAATTAAATTATTTTCAAATAAAATTAAATTTTTTTCAAATAAAATTAAATTTTTTTTCAAATTAAATGAAATTATTTTCAAATTAAATTAAATTATTTTCAAATTAAATTAAATTATATTCAAATTAAATTAAATTATTTTCAAAAATAAAATAAAATAATTTTTAAATAAAATTCAATTATTTTCAGAAATAAAATAAAATTATTTTCTAATAAAAGTAAATTATTTTAAAATTAAATTAAATTATTTTCTAATAAAATTAAATTATTTTCAAATAAAATTAAATTATTTTCAAATAAAATTAAATTATTTTCAAATTATATTAAATTATTTTCAACTTAAATTCAATTATTTTCAAAAATAAAATAAAATAATTTTTAAATAAAATTCAATTATTTTCAGAAATAAAATAAAATTATTTTCAAATAAAAGTAAATTATTTTAAACTAAAATTAAATTATTTTCAAATAAAATAACTTATTTTCAAAAATAAAATTATAATATTTTCAAATAAAATTATATTATTTTCAAATAAAATAAAATTATTTTCAGAAATAAAATTAAAATATTTTCAAATTAAATTAAATTAGTTTCAAATAAAATTAAATTATTTTCAAATAAAATTAAATTATTTTCAAATAAAATTAAATTATTTTCAAATAAAATTAAATTATTTTCAAATAAAATTAAATCATTTCTAATAAAATTAAATTATTTTCAAATAAAATTAAATTATTTTTAAATAAAATTAAATTATTTTCAAATTAAATTAAATTATTTTCAAATTAAACTAAATTATTTTCAAAAATAAAATGAAATAATTTTTAAATAAAATTCAATTATTTTCAGAAATAAAATAAAATTATTTTCTAATAAAAGTAAATTATTTTAAAATAAAATTAAATTATTTTCTAATAAAATTAAATTATTTTTAAATAAAATTAAATTATTTTCAAATAAAATTAAATTATTTTCAAATTATATTAAATTATTTTCAAATTAAATTAAATTATTTTCAAAAATAAAATAAAATAATTTTTAAATAAAATTCAATTATTTTCAGAAATAAAATAAAATTATTTTCAAATAAAAGAAAATTATTTTAAAATAAAATTAAATTATTTTCTAATAAAATTAAATTATTTTCAAATAAAATTAAATTATTTTGAAATTAAATTGAATTATTTTCAAATTAAATTAAAATAATTAAAAAAAAAATAAAATTATTTTCAAATTAAATTGAATTATTTTCAAATAAAATTAAATTATTTTTAAATAAAATTAAATTATTTTCAAATAAAATTAAATTATTTTCAAATAAAATTATATTATTTTCAAATAAAATTAAATTATTTTCAAATAAAATTGATTTATTTTCAAATAAAACTAAATTATTTTCAAATAAAATTAAATTATTTTCAAATAAAATTAAATTATTTTCAAATAAAATTAAATTATTTTCAAAAATAAAATAAAATTATTTTCACATAAAATAAAATTATATTCAAAAATAAAATTAAATTATTTTCAAATAATATTACATTATTTTCAAATAAAATTAAATTATTTCCAAATAAAATGAAATTATTTTCAAATAAAATAAAATTATTTTCAAAAATAAAATTAAATTATTTTCAAATAAAATTAAATTATTTTCAAATAAAATTAAATTATTTTCAAATAAAATTAAATTATTTTCAAAAATAAAATTAAATTATTTTCAAATAAAATTAAATTTTTTTCAAATAAAATTAAATTTTTTTTCAAATTAAATGAAATTATTTTCAAATTAAATTAAATTATTTTCAAATTAAATTAAATTATATTCAAATTAAATTAAATTATTTTCAAAAATAAAATAAAATAATTTTTAAATAAAATTCAATTATTTTCAGAAATAAAATAAAATTATTTTCAAATAAAAGTAAATTATTTTAAACTAAAATTAAATTATTTTCAAATAAAATAACTTATTTTCAAAAATAAAATTATAATATTTTCAAATAAAATTATATTATTTTCAAATAAAATAAAATTATTTTCAGAAATAAAAATAAAATATTTTCAAATTAAATTAAATTAGTTTCAAATAAAATTAAATTATTTTCAAATAAAATTAAATTATTTTCAAAAATAAAATTAAATTATTTTCAAATAAAATAAAATTATATTCAAAAATAAAATTAAATTATTTTCAAATAATATTACATTATTTTTAAATAAAATTAAATTATTTTCAAATAAAATGAAATTATTTTCAAATAAAATAAAATTATTTTCAAAAATAAAATTAAATTATTTTCAAATAAAATTAAATTAATTTCAAATATATTGAAATTATTTTCAAATAAAATAAAATTATTTACAAAAATAAAATTATTTTCAAAAATAAAATTTAATTATTTTCAAAAAAAATTAAACTATTTTCAGAAATAAAATTAAATTATTTTCAAATGAAATTGAATTATTTACAGAAATAAAATAAAATTATTTTCCAATTAAATTAAATTATTTTCAAATTAAATGAAATTATTTTCAAATAAAATTAAATTATTTTCAAATAAAATAAAATTATTTTCTAGTAAAATAAAATTATTTTCAAATTAAATTAAAATATTTTCAGGAATAAAATTAAATTATTTTCAAAAAAAATAAAATTATTTTCAAATAAAATTAAATTATTTTCAAATAAAATTAAATTATTTTCAAATTAAATTAACTTATTTTAAAAAATAAAATAAAATAATTTTTAAATAAAATTTAATTATTTTCAGAAATAAAATAAAATTATTTTCAAATAAAAGTAAATTATTTTAAAATAAAATTAAATTATTTTCTAATAAAATAAAATTATTTTCCAATAAAATTAAATTTTTTCAAATAAAAGTATATTATTTTCAAATAAAATAAAATTATTTTCAAATAAAATTGAATTATTTTCAAATAAAATTAAATTAATGTCAAATAAAATTAAATTATTTTCAAATAAAATTATATTATTTTCAAATAAAATAAAATTATTTTCAGAAATAAAATTAAATTATTTTCAAATTAAATTAAATTATTTTCAGATAAAATTAAATTATTTTCAAATTAAATTAAATTATTTTCAAATAAAATAAAATTATTTTCAAAAATAAAATTATATTATTTTCAAATAAAATTAAATTATTTTCAGATATAAAAATAAATTAATTTCAAATTAAATTAAATTATTTTCAAATAAAATAAAATTATTTTTAAATAAAATTAAATTATTTTCAAATAAAATTAAATAATTTTTAAATAAAATTAAATTATTTTCAAAAATAAAATTATATTATTTTCAAATAAAATTAAATTATTTTCAAAAAAAATTATATTATTTTCAAATAAAATTAAATTATTTTCAGATATAAAAATAAATTAATTTCAAATTAAATTAAATTATTTTCAAATAAAATTAAATTATTTTTAAATAAAATTAAATTATTTTCAAATAAAATTAAATTATTTTCAGATAAAATTATATTATTTTCAAATAAAATTAAATTATTTTCAAATAAAATTGAATTTTTTTCAAATAAAATTAAAATATTTTAAATTAAATTTAATTCTTTTCAAATTGAATTAAATTATTTTCAAATTAAATTAAATAATTTTCAAATTAAATTAAATTATGTTCATAAATAAAATAAAATTATTTTAAAATAAAATTCAATTATTTTTAGAAATAAAATAAAATAATTTTCAAATAAAAGTAAATAATTTTAAAATAAAATAAAATTATTTTCAAATAAAATTTTTTTTTTCAAATAAAATTATATAATTTTCAAATAAAATTAAATTCTTTTCAAATAAAATTGAATTATTTTCAAATGAAATTAAATTTATTTCAAATAAAATTAAATTATTTTCATATAAAATTATATTATTTTCAAAAAAAAATATATTATTTTCAAATAAAATTAAATTATTTTCAGAAATAAAATTAAATTTATTTCAAATTAAATTAAATTATTTTTAAATAAAATTAAATCATTTTTAAATAAAATTAAATTATTTTCAAATAAAATTAAATTATTTTCAAATAAAATTATATTATTTTCAAATAAAATTAAATTATTTTCAAATAAAATTGAATTAATTTCAAATAAAATTAAATTATTTTCTAATAAAATTAAATTATTTTCAAATAAAATTAAATTATTTTTAAATAAATTTAAATAATTTTCAAATAAAATTAAATTATTTTAAAAAATAAAATTAAATTGTTTTCAAATAAAATAAAATTATTTTTAAATAAAATTAAATTATTTTCAAATTAAATTAAATTAATTTCATATTAAATGAAATTATTTTCAAATTAAATTAAAATAATTTCAAATTAAGTTACATTATTTTAAAATAAAATTCAATTATTTTCAAATCAAATTAAATTATTTTCAAAAAATAAATAAAAATTATTTTAAAATAAAATAAAATTATTTTCAAACAAAATTAAATTATTTTCAAATAAAATTATTTTATTTTCAAATGAAATTATATTATTTTCAAATAAAATTAAATTATTTTCAAATAAAATGAAATTATTTTCAAATAAAATAAAATTATTTAGAAATAAAATTAAATTATTTTCAAATTAAATTAAATTATTTTCAAAAATAGAATAAAATTATTTTCAGAAATAAAATTAAATTATTTTCAAATAAAATTAAATTATTTTCAAATAAAATTAAATTATTTTCAAATTAAATTAAATTATTTTCAAATTAAATTAAATTATTTTCAAAATAAAATTAAATTATTTTCAAATAAAATTAAATTATTTTCAAATAAATTTAGATTATTTTAAAATAAAAATAAATTATTTTGAAAATTAAAATTAAATTATTTTCAAATAAAATTAAATTATTTCACATAAACTTCACAACTTCTCATACAATTAAATTATTTTCAAATAAAATTAAATTATTTTCAAATAAAATTGTATTATTTTCAAATAAATTTAAATTATTTTCATATAAAATTAAATTATTTTTAAATATAATTAAATTATTTTCAAATAAAATTAAATTATTATTTTCAAATACAATAAAATTATTTTCAAATAAAATTAAAATATTTTCAAATTAAACGAAATTATTAACAAATTAAGTTAAATTATTTTCAAATTAAATTAAATTACTTTCAAATTAAATTAAATTAATTTCAAAAATAAAATTAAATTATTTCAAATAAAATTACATTATTTTCAGAAATAAAATTATTTTCAAATAAAAGTAAATTGTTTTCAAATAAAATTAAATTATTTTCAAATAAAATTAAATTATTTTTAGAAATAAAATTTAATTATTTTCAAATAAAATTCAATTAATTTTAAATAAAATTAAATTATTTTCTAATAAAATGAAATTATTTTCAAATGAAATTAAATTATTTTTAAATAAAATTAAATCATTTTCAAATAAAATTAAATTATTTTCAAAAATAAAATTAAATTGTTTTCAAATAAATTAAAATTATTTTTAAATAAAATTAAATTATTTTCAAATTAAATTAAATTAATTTCAAATTAAATGAAATTATTTTGAAATTAAATTAAATTAATTTCAAATTAAATTACATTATTTTCAAATTAAATTAAATTGTTTAGAAATAAAATTAAATTATTTTCAAATCAAATTAAATTATTTTCAAAAATAAAATAAAATTATTTT
The DNA here is from genome assembly GCA_944588485.1 of Phosphuga atrata. NCBI lineage: Eukaryota > Metazoa > Arthropoda > Insecta > Coleoptera > Silphidae > Phosphuga > Phosphuga atrata. The sequence continues at coordinate 36,293,723 of OX155894.1, forward strand.
CAAACAAAATTAAATTATTTTCAAATAAAATTATATTATTTTTAACTAAAATTATATTATTTTCAAATAAAATTAAATTATTTTCAAATAAAATTAAATTATTTTCAAATAAAATGAAATTATTTTCAAATAAAATAAAATTATTTAGAAATAAAATTAAATTATTTTCAAAGTAAATTAAAGTATTTTCAAAAATAGAATAAAATTATTTTCAGAAATAAAATTAAATTGTTTTCAAATAAAATTAAATTATTTTCAAATAAAATTAAATTATTTTCAAATAAAATTAAATTATTTTCAAATTAAATTAAATTATTTTCAAATTAAATTGAATTATTTTCAAATAAAATTAGAATATTTTCAAAAAAAATTAAATTATTTTCAAAAATAAAATTAAATTATTTTCAAATAAAATTAAATTATTTTCAAATAAATTTAAATTATTTTCAAATAAAATTGAAATAATTTCAAATAAAATTAAATTATTTTCTAATAAAATTAAATTATTTTCAAATAAAATTAAATTATTTTTAAATAAAATTAAATAATTTTCAATAAAATAAAATTATTTTCAAAAATAAAATTAAATTGTTTTCAAATAAAATTAAATTATTTTAAAAAATAAAATTAAATTATTTTCAAATAAAATTAAATTATTTTCAAATAAAATAAAATTATTTTCATATAAAATTATATTATTTTCAAAAAAATATATATTTTCAAATAAAATTAAATTATTTTCAAATAAAATTGAATTATTTTCAAATAAAATTAAATTATTTTCTAATAAAATTAAATTATTTTCAAATAAAATTAAATTATTTTTAAATAAAATTAAATAATTTTCAAATAAAATTAAATTATTTTCAAAAATAAAATTAAATTGTTTTCAAATAAAATAAAATTATTTTTAAATAAAATTAAATTATTTTCAAATTAAATTAAATTAATTTCATATTAAATGAAATTATTTTCAAATTAAATTAAATTAATTTCAAATTACATCATTTTCAAATAAAATTAAATTATTTAGAAATAAAATTAAATTATTTTCAAATAAAATAAAATTATTTAGAAATAAAATTAAATTATTTTCAAATTAAATTAAATTATTTTCAAAAATAGAATAAAATTATTTTCAGAAATAAAATTAAATTATTTTCAAATAAAATTAAATTATTTTCAAATAAAATTAAATTATTTTCAAATAAAATTAAATTATTTTCAAATAAAATTAAATTAGTTTCAAATAAAATTAAATTATTTTCAAATAAAATTAAATTATTTTCAAATAAAATTAAATTATTTTCAAACAAAATTAAATTATTTTCAAAAATAAAATTATATTATTTTCAAATAAAATTAAATTATTTTCAGATATAAAAATAAATTAATTTCAAATTAAATTAAATTATTTTCAAATAAAATTAAATTATTTTTAAATAAAATTAAATTATTTTCAATAAAAATTAAATTATTTTCAAATAAAATTAAATTATTTTCAAAAATAAAATTATATTATTTTCAAATAAAATTAAATTATTTTCAAAAAAAAATATATTATTTTCAAATAAAATTAATTTATTTTCAGATATAAAAATAAATTAATTTCAAATTAAATTAAATTATTTTCAAATAAAATTAAATTGTTTTTAAAGAAAATTAAATTATTTTCAAATAAAATTAAATTATTTTCAGATAAAATTATATTATTTTCAAATAAAATTAAATTATTTTCAAATAAAATTGAATTTTTTTCAAATAAAATTAACCTATTTTAAATTAAATTTAATTATTTTCAAATTGAAATAAATTATTTTCAAATTAAATTAAATAATTTTCAAATTAAATTAAATTATGTTCATAAATAAAATAAAATTATTTTAAAATAAAATTCAATTATTTTTAGAAATAAAATAAAATTATTTTCAAATAAAAGTAAACTATTTTAAAATATAATAAAATTATTTTCAAATAAAATTTTTTTTTTTTCAAATAAAATTATATAATTTTCAAATAAAATTAAATTCTTTTCAAATAAAATTGAATTATTTTCAAATGAAATTAAATTATTTTCAAATAAAATTAAATTATTTTCAAATAAAATTGAATTAATTTCAAATAAAATTAAATTATTTTCTAATAAAATTAAATTATTTTCAAATAAAATTAAATTATTTTTAAATAAAATTAAATAATTTTCAAATAAAATTAAATTATTTTCAAAAATAAAATTAAATTGTTTTCAAATAAAATAAAATTATTTTTAAATAAAATTAAATTATTTTCAAAATAAATTAAATTAATTTCATATTAAATGAAATTATTTTCAAATTAAATTAAAATAATTTCAAATTAAATTACATTACTTTCAAATAAAATTCAATTATTTTCAAATCAAATTAAATTATTTTCAAAAATAAAATTAAATTATTTTAAAATAAAATAAAATTATTTTCAAACAAAATTAAATTATTATCAAATAAAATTATTTTATTTTCAAATGAAATTATATTATTTTCAAATAAAATTAAATTATTTTCAAATAAAATGAAATTATTTTCAAATAAAATAAAATTATTTAGAAATAAAATTAAATTATTTTCAAATTAAATTAAATTATTTTCAAAAATAGAATAAAATTATTTTCAGAAATAAAATTAAATTATTTTCAAATAAAATTAAATTATTTTCAAATAAAATTAAATTATTTTCAAATTAAATTAAATTATTTTCAAATTAAATTAAATTATTTTCAAAATAAAATTAAATTATTTTCAAATAAAATAAAATTATTTTCAAATAAATTTAGATTATTTTCAAATAAAAATAAATTATTTTGAAAATTAAAATTAAATTATTTTCAAATAAAATTAAATTATTTCACATAAACTTCACAACTTCTCATACAATTAAATTATTTTCAAATAAAATTAAATTATTTTCAAATAAAATTGTATTATTTTCAAATAAAATTAAATTATTTTCATATAAAATTAAATTATTTTCAAATAAAATTAAATTATTTTCAAATAAAATTAAATTATTTTTAGAAATAAAATTTAATTATTTTCCAATTAAATTAAATTATTTTCAAATTAAATGAAATTATTGTCAAATTAAATAAAATTATTTTCAAATAAAATTAAATTATTTTCAAATAAAATTATATTATTTTCAAATAAAATTAAATTATTTTCAAATAAAATTGAATTAATTTCAAATAAAATTAAATTATTTTCTAATAAATTGAAATTATTTTCAAATAAAATTAAATTATTTTTAAATAAAATTAAATAATTTTCAAATAAAATTAAATTATTTTCAAAAATAAAATTAAATTGTTTTCAAAAAAATAAAATTATTTTAAAAAAAAATTAAATTATTTTCAAATTAAATTAAATTAGTTTCAAATTAAATTACATTATTTTCAAATTAAATTAAATTGTTTAGAAATAAAATTAAATTATTTTCAAATCAAATTAAATCATTTTCAAAAATAAAATTAAATTATTTTCAAACAAAATTAAATTATTTTCAAATAAAACTATATTATTTTTAACTAAAATTATATTATTTTCAAATAAAATAAAATTATTTTCAAATATAATGAAATTATTTTCAAATAAAATAAAATTATTTAGAAATAAAATTAAATTATTTTCAAATTAAATTAAATTATTTTCAAAAATAGAATAAAATTATTTTCAGAAATAAAATTAAATTATTTTCAAATAAAATTAAATTATTTTCAAATAAAATTAAATTATTTTCAAATAAAATTAAATTATTTTCAAATTAAATTAAATTATTTTCAAATAAAATTGAATTATTTTCAAATAAAATTAGAATATTTTCAAAAAAAATTAAATTATTTTCAAAAATAAAATTAAATTATTTTCAAATAAAATTAAATTATTTTCAAATAAATTTAAATTATTTTCAAATAAAATTGAATTAATTTCAAATAAAATTAAATTATTTTCTAATAAAATTAAATTATTTTCAAATAAAATTAAATTATTTTTAAATAAAATTAAATAATTTTCAAATAAAATTAAATTATTTTCAAAAATAAAATTAAATTGTTTTCAAATAAAATTAAATTATTTTCAAAAATTAAATTAAATTATTTTCAAATAAAATTAAATTATTTTCAAATAAAATTAAATTATTTTCATATAAAATTATATTATTTTCAAAAAAATATATATTTTCAAATAAAATAAAATTATTTTCAAATAAAATTGAATTAATTTCAAATAAAATTATATTATTTTCTAATAAAATTAAATTATTTTCAAATAAAATAAAATTATTTTCAAATTAAATTAAATTATTTTCAAATAAAATTGAATTATTTTCAAATAAAATTAGAATATTTTCAAAAAAAATTAAATTATTTTCAAAAATAAAATTAAATAATTTTCAAATAAAATTAAATTATTTTCAAATAAATTTAAATTATTTTCAAATAAAATTGAATTAATTTCAAATAAAATTAAATTATTTTCTAATAAAATTAAATTATTTTCAAATAAAATTAAATTATTTTTAAATAAAATTAAATAATTTTCAAATAAAATTAAATTATTTTCAAAAATAAAATTAAATTGTTTTCAAATAAAATTAAATTATTTTCAAAAATTAAATTAAATTATTTTCAAATAAAATTAAATTATTTTCAAATAAAATTAAATTATTTTCATATAAAATTATATTATTTTCAAAAAAATATATATTTTCAAATAAAATAAAATTATTTTCAAATAAAATTGAATTAATTTCAAATAAAATTATATTATTTTCTAATAAAATTAAATTATTTTCAAATAAAATAAAATTATTTTTAAATAAAATTGAATTATTTTCAAATAAAATTAGAATATTTTCCAAAAAAATTAAATTATTTTCAAATCAAATTAAATTATTTTCAAATTAAATTAAATTATTTTCAAAAATAAAATTAAATTATTTTCAAATAAAATTAAATTCTTTTCAAATAAATTTAAATTATTTTCAAATAAAAATAAATTATTTTGAAAATTAAAATTAAATTATTTTCAAATAAAATTAAATTATTTCACAAAAACTTTACATAAACTTCACAACTTCACATACAATTAAATTATTATTTTCAAATAAAATTGTATTATTTTTAAATAAAATTAAATTATTTTCATGTAAAATTAAATTATTTTCAAATAAAATTAAATTATTTTCAAAAAAAATTAAATTATTATTTTCAAATAAAATAAAATTATTTTCAAATAAAATTAAAATATTTTCAAATTAAACGAAATTAATAACAAATTAAGTTAAATTATTTTTAAATTAAATTAAATTATTTTCAAATTAAATTAAATTATTTTCAAAAATAAAATTAAATTATTTCAAATAAAATTAAATTATTTTCAGAAATAAAATTAAATTATTTTCAAATAAAAGTAAATTGTTTTCAAATAAAATTAAATTATTTTCAAATAAAATTGAATTAATTTCAAATAAAATTAAATTATTTTCTAATAAAATTTAATTATTTTCAAATAAAATTAAATAATTTTTAAATAAAATTAAATTATTTTCAAATTAAATTAAATTAATTTTAAATTAAATAAAATTATTTTCAAATTAAATTAAATTAATTTCAAATTAAACGAAATTATTTTCAAATTAAATTAAATTAATTTCAAATTAAATGAAATTATTTTCAAATTAAATTAAATTGTTTAGAAATAAAATTAAATTATTTTCAAATAAAATTAAATTATTTTCTAATTACATTAAATTATTTTCAAATAAAATTAAATTATTTTCAAATAAAATTAAATTATTTTTAGAAATAAAATTAAATTATTTTCCAATTAAATTAAATTATTTTCAAATTAAATGAAATTATTGTCAAATTAAATAAAATTATTTTCAAATAAAATTAAATTATTTTCAAATAAAATTGAATTAATTTCAAATAAAATTAAATTATTTTCTAATAAAATTAAATTATTTTCAAATAAAATTAAATTATTTTTAAATAAAATTAAATAATTTTCAAATAAAATTAAATTATTTTCAAAAATAAAATTAAATTGTTTTCAAATAAAATAAAATTATTTTTAAATAAAATTAAATTATTTTCAAATTAAATTAAATTAATTTCAAATTAAATGAAATTATTTTCAAATTAAATTAAATTAATTTCAAATTAAATTACATTATTTTCAAATAAAATTAAATTGTTTAGAAATTAAATTAAATTATTTTCATAAATAAAATTAAATTATTTTAAAATAAAATTAAATTATTTTCAAACAAAATTAAATTATTTTCAAATAAAGTTATATTATTTTCAAATAAAATTATATTATTTTCAAATAAAATTAAATTATTTTCAAATAAAATGAAATTATTTTCAAATAAAATAAAATTATTTAGAAATAAAATTAAATTATTTTCAAATTAAATTAAATTATTTTCAAAAATAGAATAAAATTATTTTCAGAAATAAAATTAAATTATTTTCAAATAACATTAAATTATTTTCAAATAAAATTAAATAATTTTTAAATAAAATTAAATTATTTTCAAATTAAATTAAATTAATTTCAAATTAAATGAAATTATTTTCAAAGTAAAATAAATTAATTTCAAATTAAACGAAATTATTTTCAAATTAAATTAAATTAATTTCAAATTAAATGAAATTATTTTCAAATTAAATTAAATTGTTTAGAAATAAAATTAAATTATTTTCAAATTAAATTAAATTATTTTCTAATTAAATTAAATTATTTTCAAATAAAATTAAATTATTTTCAAATAAAATTAAATTATTTTTAGAAATAACATTAAATTATTTTCCAATTAAATTAAATTATTTTCAAATTAAATGAAATTATTGTCAAATTAAATAAAATTATTTTCAAATAAAATTAAATTATTTTCAAATAAAATTGAATTAATTTCAAATAAAATTAAATTATTTTCTAATAAAATTAAATAATTTTCAAATAAAATTAAATTATTTTTAAATAAAATTAAATAATTTTCAAATAAAATTAAATTATTTTCAAAAATAAAATTAAATTGTTTTCAAATAAAATAAAATTATTTTTAAATAAAATTAAATTATTTTCAAATTAAATTAAATTAATTTCAAATTAAATTACATTATTTTCAAATAAAATTAAATTGTTTAGAAATTAAATTAAATTATTTTCAAATCAAATTAAATTATTTTCATAAATAAAATTAAATTATTTTAAAATAAAATTAAATTATTTTCAAACAAAATTAAATTATTTTCAAATAAAGTTATATTATTTTCAAATAAAATTATATTATTTTCAAATAAAATTAAATTATTTTCAAATAAAATGAAATTATTTTCAAATAAAATAAAATTATTTAGAAATAAAATTAAATTATTTTCAAATTAAATTAATGTATTTTCAAAAATAGAATAAAATTATTTTCAGAAATAAAATTAAATTATTTTCAAATAACATTAAATTATTTTCAAATAAAATTAAATTATTTTTAAATTAAATTAAATTATTTTCAAATTAAATTGAATTATTTTCAAATTAAATTAGAATATTTTCAAAAAAAATTAAATTATTTTCAAATTAAATTAAATTATTTTCAAATTAAATTAAATTATTTTCAAAAATAAAATTAAATTATTTTCAAATAAAATTAAATTATTTTCAAATAAATTTAAATTATTTTTAAATAAAAATAAATTATTTTGAAAATTAAAATTAAATTATTTTCAAATAAAATTAAATTATTTCACATAAACTTCACAGAAACTTCACAACTTCTCATACAATTAAATTATTTTCACATACAATTAAATTATTTTCAAATAAAATTAAATTATTTTCAAATAAAATTAAATTATTTTCAAATAAAATTAAATTATTTAGAAATAAAATAAAATTATTTTCAAATTAAATTAAATTATTTTCAAAAATAAAATTAAATTATTTTCAGAAATAAAAATAAATTATTTTCAAATAAAATTAAATTATTTTCAAACAAAATTAAATTATTTTCAAATTAAATTAAATTATTTTCAAATAAAATTGAATTATTTTCAAATAAAATTAGAATATTTAAAAAAAAATTAAATTATTTTCAAATTAAATTAAATTATTTTCAAATTAAATTAAATTATTTTCAAAAATAAAATTAAATTATTTTCAAATAAAATTAAATTATTTTCAAATAAATTTAAATTATTTTCAAATAAAAATAAATTATTTTGAAAATTAAAATTAAATTATTTTCAAATAAAATTAAAAAATTTCACATAAACTTCACATACACAACTTCACAACTTCACATACAATTAAATTATTTTCAAATAAAATTAAATTATTTTCAAATAAAATTATTATTTTCAAATAAAATTAAATTATTTTCATATAAAATTAAATTATTTTCAAATAAAATTAAATTATTTTCAAATAAAATTAAAATATTTTTAAATTAAATGAAATTATTAACAAATTAAGTTAAATTATTTTAAAATTAAATTAAATTATTTTCAAATTAAATTAAATTATTTTCAAAAATAAAATTAAATTATTTCAAATAAAATTAAATTATTTTCAGAAATAAAATTAAATTATTTTAAATAAAAGTAAATTGTTTTCAAATAAAATTAAATTATTTTCAAATAAAATTAAATTATTTTTAGAAATAAAATTAAATTATTTTCCAATTAAATTAAATTATTTTCAAATTAAATGAAATTATTGTCAAATTAAATAAAATTATTTTCAAATAAAATAAAATTATTTTCAAATTAAATTAAATTATTTTCAGAAATAAAATTAAATTATTTTTAAATAAAATTAAATTATTTTCAAATAAAATTAAATTATTTTCAAATAAAATTAAATTATTTTCAAATAAAATTAAATTATTTTGAAATAAATTTAATTAATTTCAAATAAAATAAAATTATTTTCAAATAAAATTAAATTATTTTCAAATAAAATTAAATTATTTCACATAAACTTCACATAAACTTCACAACTTCACATACAATTAAATTATTTTCAAATAAAATTAAATTATTTTCAAATAAAATTATTATTTTCAAATAAAATTAAATTATTTTCATATAAAATTAAATTATTTTCAAATAAATTTAAATTATTTTCAAATAAAATAAAATTATTATTTTCAAATAAAATAAAATTATTTTCAAATAAAATTAAAATATTTTTAAATTAAATGAAATTATTAACAAATTAAGTTAAATTATTTTGAAATTAAATTAAATTATTTTCAAATTAAATTAAATTATTTTCAAAAATAAAATTAAATTATTTCAAATAAAATTAAATTATTTTCAGAAATAAAATTAAATTATTTTAAATAAAAGTAAATTGTTTTCAAATAAAATTAAATTATTTTCAAATAAAATTAAATTATTTTTAGAAATAAAATTAAATTATTTTCCAATTAAATTAAATTATTTTCAAATTAAATGAAATTATTGTCAAATTAAATAAAATTATTTTCAAATAAAATAAAATTATTTTCAAATTAAATTAAATTATTTTCAGAAATAAAATTAAATTATTTTTAAATAAAATTAAATTATTTTCAAATAAAATTAAATTATTTTCAAATAAAATTAAATTATTTTCAAATAAAATTAAATTATTTCACAAAAACTTTACATAAACTTCACAACTTCACATACAATTAAATTATTATTTTCAAATAAAATTGTATTATTTTTAAATAAAATTAAATTATTTTCATGTAAAATTAAATTATTTTCAAATAAAATTAAATTATTTTCAAAAAAAATTAAATTATTATTTTCAAATAAAATAAAATTATTTTCAAATAAAATTAAAATATTTTCAAATTAAACGAAATTAATAACAAATTAAGTTAAATTATTTTTAAATTAAATTAAATTATTTTCAAATTAAATTAAATTATTTTCAAAAATAAAATTAAATTATTTCAAATAAAATTAAATTATTTTCAGAAATAAAATTAAATTATTTTCAAATAAAAGTAAATTGTTTTCAAATAAAATTAAATTATTTTCAAATAAAATTGAATTAATTTCAAATAAAATTAAATTATTTTCTAATAAAATTTAATTATTTTCAAATAAAATTAAATAATTTTTAAATAAAATTAAATTATTTTCAAATTAAATTAAATTAATTTTAAATTAAATAAAATTATTTTCAAATTAAATTAAATTAATTTCAAATTAAACGAAATTATTTTCAAATTAAATTAAATTAATTTCAAATTAAATGAAATTATTTTCAAATTAAATTAAATTGTTTAGAAATAAAATTAAATTATTTTCAAATAAAATTAAATTATTTTCTAATTACATTAAATTATTTTCAAATAAAATTAAATTATTTTCAAATAAAATTAAATTATTTTTAGATATAAAATTAAATTATTTTCCAATTAAATTAAATTATTTTCAAATTAAATGAAATTATTGTCAAATTAAATAAAATTATTTTCAAATAAAATTAAATTATTTTCAAATAAAATTGAATTAATTTCAAATAAAATTAAATTATTTTCTAATAAAATTAAATTATTTTCAAATAAAATTAAATTATTTTTAAATAAAATTAAATAATTTTCAAATAAAATTAAATTATTTTCAAAAATAAAATTAAATTGTTTTCAAATAAAATAAAATTATTTTTAAATAAAATTAAATTATTTTCAAATTAAATTAAATTAATTTCAAATTAAATGAAATTATTTTCAAATTAAATTAAATTAATTTCAAATTAAATTACATTATTTTCAAATAAAATTAAATTGTTTAGAAATTAAATTAAATTATTTTCAAATCAAATTAAATTATTTTCATAAATAAAATTAAATTATTTTAAAATAAAATTAAATTATTTTCAAACAAAATTAAATAATTTTCAAATAAAGTTATATTATTTTCAAATAAAATTATATTATTTTCAAATAAAATTAAATTATTTTCAAATAAAATGAAATTATTTTCAAATAAAATAAAATTATTTAGAAATAAAATTAAATTATTTTCAAATTAAATTAAATTATTTTCAAAAATAGAATAAAATTATTTTCAGAAATAAAATTAAATTATTTTCAAATAACATTAAATTATTTTCAAATAAAATTAAATAATTTTTAAATAAAATTAAATTATTTTCAAATTAAATTAAATTAATTTCAAATTAAATGAAATTATTTTCAAATTAAATTAAATTAATTTCAAATTAAACGAAATTATTTTCAAATTAAATTAAATTAATTTCAAATTAAATGAAATTATTTTCAAATTAAATTAAATTGTTTAGAAATAAAATTAAATTATTTTCAAATAAAATTAAATTATTTTCTAATTAAATTAAATTATTTTCAAATAAAATTAAATTATTTTCAAATAAAATTAAATTATTTTTAGAAATAAAATTAAATTATTTTCCAATTAAATTAAATTATTTTCAAATTAAATGAAATTATTGTCAAATTAAATAAAATTATTTTCAAATAAAATTAAATTATTTTCAAATAAAATTGAATTAATTTCAAATAAAATTAAATTATTTTCTAATAAAATTAAATTATTTTCAAATAAAATTAAATTATTTTCAGAAATAAAATTAAATTATTTTAAATAAAAGTAAATTGTTTTCAAATAAAATTAAATTATTTTCAAATAAAATTAAATTATTTTTAGAAATAAAATTAAATTATTTTCCAATTAAATTAAATTATTTTCAAATTAAATGAAATTATTGTCAAATTAAATAAAATTATTTTCAAATAAAATAAAATTATTTTCAAATTAAATTAAATTATTTTCAGAAATAAAATTAAATTATTTTTAAATAAAATTAAATTATTTTCAAATAAAATTAAATTATTTTCAAATAAAATTAAATTATTTTCAAATAAAATTAAATTATTTTGAAATAAATTTAATTAATTTCAAATAAAATAAAATTATTTTCAAATAAAATTAAATTATTTTCAAATAAAATTAAATTATTTCACATAAACTTCACATAAACTTCACATACAATTAAATTATTTTCAAATAAAATTAAATTATTTTCAAATAAAATTATTATTTTCAAATAAAATTAAATTATTTTCATATAAAATTAAATTATTTTCAAATAAAATTAAATTATTTTCAAATAAAATTAAATTATTATTTTCAAATAAAATAAAATTATTTTCAAATAAAATTAAAATATTTTTAAATTAAATGAAATTATTAACAAATTAAGTTAAATTATTTTGAAATTAAATTAAATTATTTTCAAATTAAATTAAATTATTTTCAAAAATAAAATTAAATTATTTCAAATAAAATTAAATTATTTTCAGAAATAAAATTAAATTATATAAATAAAAGTAAATTGTTTTCAAATAAAATTAAATTATTTTCAAATAAAATTAAATTATTTTTAGAAATAAAATTAAATTATTTTCCAATTAAATTAAATTATTTTAAAATTAAATGAAATTATTGTCAAATTAAATAAAATTATTTTCAAATAAAATAAAATTATTTTCAAATTAAATTAAATTATTTTCAGAAATAAAATTAAATTATTTTTAAATAAAATTAAATTATTTTCAAATAAAATTAAATTATTTTCAAATAAAATTAAATTATTTTCAAATAAAATTAAATTATTTTGAAATAAATTTAATTAATTTCAAATAAAATAAAATTATTTTCAAATAAAATTAAATTATTTTCAAATAAAATTAAATTATTTTCAAATAAAATTAAATTATTTTGAAATAAATTTAATTATTTTCAAATAAAATTAAATTATTTTCAAATAAAATTAAATTATTTTCAAATTAAATTAAATTATTTTCAAATTAAATTATTATCAAATAAAATTAAATTATTTTCAAATTAAATTATTTTAAAATAAAATTAAATTATTTTTAAATAAAATTAAATTATTATTTTCAAATAAAATAAAATTAGTTTCAAATAAAATTAAAATATTTTTAAATTTAATGAAATTATTAACAAATTAAGTTAAATTATTTTTAAATTAAATTAAATTATTTTGAAATTAAATTAAATTATTTTCAAAAATAAAATTAAATTATTTTCAAATAAAATTAAATTATTTTGAAAAAAATTTAATTAATTTCAAATAAAATTAGATTATTTTCAAATAAAATTAAATTATTTTCAGAAATAAAACTAAATAATTTTCAAATAAAATTAAATTATTTTCAAATAAAATTAAATTATTTTCAAATTAAATTAAATTATTTTCAAATTAAATTAAATTATTTTAAAATTAAATTAGAACATTTTCAAAAAAAATTAAATTATTTTCAAATTAAATTAAATTATTTTCAAATAAAACTAAATTATTTTCAAATAAAATTAAATTATTTTCAAATAAAATTAAATTATTTTCAAATTAAATTATTTTTAAATAAAATTAAATTATTTTTAAATAAATTTAAATTATTTTCAAATAAAATGAAATTATTTTCAAATAAAATAAAATTATTTAGAAATAAAATAAAATTATTTTCAAATTAAATTAAATTATTTCAAAAAATAAAATTATTTTCAGAAATAAAATTAAATTATTTTCAAATAAAATTAAATTATTTTCAAATTAAATTATTATCAAATTAAATTAAATTATTTTCAAATTAAATTATTTTCAAATAAAATTTAATTATTTTTAAATAAAATTATATTATTATTTTCAAATAAAATAAAATTATTTTCAAATAAAATTAAAATATTTTTAAATTAAATGAAATTATTAACAAATTATGTTAAATTATTTTTAAATTAAATTAAATTATTTTCAAATTAAATTAAATTATTTTCAAAAATAAAATTAAATTATTTCAAATAAAATTAAATTATTTTCAGAAATAAAATTAAATTATTTTAAATAAAAGTAAATTGTTTTCAAATAAAATTAAATTATTTTCAAATAAAATTAAATTATTTTCAGAAATAAAACTAAATAATTTTCAAATAAAATTAAATTATTTTCAAATAAAATTAAATTATTTTCAAATTAAATTAAATTATTCTCAAATTAAATTAAATTATTTTCAAATTAAATTGGAATATTTTCAAAAAAAATTAAATTATTTTCAAATTAAATTAAATTATTTTCAAATTAAATTAAATTATTTTCAAATAAAATTAAATTATTTTCAAATAAAATTAAATTATTTTCAAATAAAATTAAATTATTTTCAAATTAAATTAAATTATTTTCAAATTAAATTATTATCAAATAAAATTAAATTATTTTCAAATTAAATTATTTTAAAATAAAATTAAATTATTTTTAAATAAAATTAAATTATTATTTTCAAATAAAATAAAATTAGTTTCAAATAAAATTAAAATATTTTTAAATTTAATGAAATTATTAACAAATTAAGTTAAATTATTTTTAAATTAAATTAAATTATTTTCAAATTAAATTAAATTATTTTCAAAAATAAAATTAAATTATTTTCAAATAAAATTAAATTATTTTGAAATAAATTTAATTAATTTCAAATAAAATTAGATTATTTTCAAATAAAATTAAATTATTTTCAGAAATAAAACTAAATAATTTTCAAATAAAATTAAATTATTTTCAAATAAAATTAAATTATTTTCAAATTAAATTAAATTATTTTCAAATTAAATTAAATTATTTTCATATTAAATTAGAACATTTTCAAAAAAAATTAAATTATTTTCAAATTAAATTAAATTATTTTCAAATAAAATTAAATTATTTTCAAATAAAATTAAATTATTTTCAAATAAAATTAAATTATTTTCAAATTAAATTATTTTCAAATAAAATTAAATTATTTTTAAATAAATTTAAATTATTTTCAAATAAAATGAAATTATTTTCAAATAAAATAAAATTATTTAGAAATAAAATAAAATTATTTTCAAATTAAATTAAATTATTTCAAAAAATAAAATTACTTTCAGAAATAAAATTAAATTATTTTCAAATAAAATTAAATTATTTTCAAATTAAATTATTATCAAATAAAATTAAATTATTTTCAAATTAAATTATTTTCAAATAAAATTTAATTATTTTTAAATAAAATTAAATTATTATTTTCAAATAAAATAAAATTATTTTCAAATAAAATTAAAATATTTTTAAATTAAATGAAATTATTAACAAATTATGTTAAATTATTTTTAAATTAAATTAAATTATTTTCAAATTAAATTAAATTATTTTCAAAAATAAAATTAAATTATTTCAAATAAAATTAAATTATTTTCAGAAATAAAATTAAATTATTTTAAATAAAAGTAAATTGTTTTCAAATAAAATTAAATTATTTTCAAATAAAATTAAATTATTTTCAGAAATAAAACTAAATAATTTTCAAATAAAATTAAATTATTTTCAAATAAAATTAAATTATTTTCAAATTAAATTAAATTATTCTCAAATTAAATTAAATTATTTTCAAATTAAATTGGAATATTTTCAAAAAAAATTAAATTATTTTCAAATTAAATTAAATTATTTTCAAATTAAATTAAATTATTTTCAAATAAAATTAAATTATTTTCAAATAAAATTAAATTATTTTCAAATAAAATTAAATTATTTTCAAATTAAATTATTTTCAAATAAAATTAAATTATTTTTAAATAAAATTAAATTATTTTCAAATAAAATTAAATTATTTTCAAATAACTATAAATTATTTTCAAAAATAAAATAAAATTCGTTTCAAATAAAATTAAATTATTTCTCAAATTAATTTAAATTATTTTCAAATAAAATTAAATTATTTTCAGAAAAAAAATTAAATTATTTTCAAATTAAATTAAATTATTTTCAAATAAAATTAAATTATTTTCAAATTAAATAAAATTATTTTCAAATTAAATTAAATTATTTTTAAATAAAATTAGAATGTTTTCAAAAAAAAATAAATTCTTTTCAAATTAAATTATTTTCAAATTAAATTAAATTATTTTCAAAAATAAAATTAAATTATTTTCCAATAAAATTAAATTATTTTCAAATTAATTTAAATTATTTTCAAATAAAAATAAATTATTTTGAAAATTAAAATTAAATTATTTTCAAACAAAATTAAATTATTTCACATAAACTTCACATAAACTTCACAACTTCACATACAATTAAATTATTATCTAATAAAATTAAATTATTTTCAAATAAAATTGTATTATTTTCAAATAAAATTAAATTATTTTCATATAAAATTAAATTATTTTCAAATAAAATTAAATTATTTTCAAATAAAATTAAATTATTATTTTCAAATAAAATAAAATTATTATTTCAAATAAAACTAAATTATTTTCAAATAAAATTGTATTATTTTCAAATAAAATTAAATTATTTTCAAATAAAATTAAATTATTATTTTCAAATA
Source organism: Phosphuga atrata (assembly GCA_944588485.1). Classification (NCBI taxonomy): domain Eukaryota; kingdom Metazoa; phylum Arthropoda; class Insecta; order Coleoptera; family Silphidae; genus Phosphuga; species Phosphuga atrata. The sequence continues at coordinate 36,310,181 of OX155894.1, forward strand.
AAATAAAATTATTTTCAAATAAAATTAAATTATTTTCAAATTAAATAAAATTATTTTCAAATTAAATTAACTTATTTTCAGGAATAAAATTAAATTATTTTCAAATAAAATTAAATTATTTTCAAATAAAATTAAATTATTTTCAAATAAATTTAAATTATTTTCAAATAAAAATAAATTATTTTGAAAATTAAAATTAAATTATTTTCAAATAAAATTAAATTATTTCACATAAACTTCACATAAACTTCACAACTTCACATACAATTAAATTATTTTCAAATAAAATTAAATTATTTTCAAATAAAATTATTATTTTCAAATAAAATTAAATTATTTTCATATAAAATTAAATTATTTTCAAATAAAATTAATTTATTTTCAAATAAAATTAATTTATTATTTTCAAATAAAATAAAATTATTTTCAAATAAAATTAAAATATTTTTAAATTAAATGAAATTATTAACAAATTAAGTTAAATTATTTTGAAATTAAATTAAATTATTTTCAAATTAAATTAAATTATTTTCAAAAATAAAATTAAATTATTTCAAATAAAATTAAATTATTTTCAGAAATAAAATTAAATTATTTTAAATAAAAGTAAATTGTTTTCAAATAAAATTAAATTATTTTCAAATAAAATTAAATTATTTTTAGAAATAAAATTAAATTATTTTCCAATTAAATTAAATTATTTTCAAATTAAATGAAATTATTGTCAAATTAAATAAAATTATTTTCAAATAAAATAAAATTATTTTCAAATTAAATTAAATTATTTTCAGAAATAAAATTAAATTATTTTTAAATAAAATTAAATTATTTTCAAATAAAATTAAATTATTTTCAAATAAAATTAAATTATTTTCAAATAAAATTAAATTATTTTGAAATAAATTTAATTAATTTCAAATAAAATTAAATTATTTTCAAATAAAATTAAATTATTTTCAAATAAAATTAAATTATTTCACATAAACTACTCATAAACTTCACAACTTCACATACAATTAAATTATTTTCAAATAAAATTAAATTATTTCCAAATAAAATTATTATTTTCAAATAAAATTAAATTATTTTCATATAAAATTAAATTATTTTCAAATAAAATTAAATTATTTTCAAATAAAATTAAATTATTATTTTCAAATAAAATAAAATTATTTTCAAATAAAATTAAAATATTTTTAAATTAAATGAATTTATTAACAAATTAAGTTAAATTATTTTGAAATTAAATTAAATTATTTTCAAATTAAATTAAATTATTTTCAAAAATAAAATTAAATTATTTCAAATAAAATTAAATTATTTTCAGAAATAAAATTAAATTATTTTAAATAAAAGTAAATTGTTTTCAAATAAAATTAAATTATTTTCAAATAAAATTAAATTATTTTTAGAAATAAAATTAAATTATTTTCCAATTAAATTAAATTATTTTCAAATTAAATGAAATTATTGTCAAATTAAATAAAATTATTTTTAAATAAAATAAAATTATTTTCAAATTAAATTAAATTATTTTCAGAAATAAAATTAAATTATTTTTAGATAAAATTAAATTATTTTCAAATAAAATTAAATTATTTTCAAATAAAATTAAATTATTTTTAAATAAAATTAAATTATTTTGAAATAAATTTAATTAATTTCAAATAAAATTAAATTATTTTCAAATAAAATTAAATTATTTTCAAATAAAATTAAATTATTTTCAAATAAAATTAAATTATTTTGAAATAAATTTAATTATTTTCAAATAAAATTAAATTATTTTCAAATAAAATTAAATTATTTTCAAATTAAATTATTATCAAATAAAATTAAATTATTTTCAAATTAAATTATTTTAAAATAAAATTAAATTATTTTTAAATAAAATTAAATTATTATTTTCAAATAAAATAAAATTATTTTCAAATAAAATTAAAATATTTTTAAATTTAATGAAATTATTAACAAATTAAGTTAAATTATTTTTAAATTAAATTAAATTATTTTTAAATTAAATTAAATTATTTTCAAAAATAAAATTAAATTATTTTCAAATAAAATTAAATTATTTTGAAATAAATTTAATTAATTTCAAATAAAATTAAATTATTTTCAAATAAAATTAAATTATTTTCAGAAATAAAACTAAATAATTTTCAAATAAAATTAAATTATTTTCAAATAAAATTAAATTATTTTCAAATTAAATTAAATTATTTTCAAATTAAATTAAATTATTTTCAAATTAAATTAGAATATTTTCAAAAAAAATTAAATTATTTTCAAATTAAATTAAATTATTTTCAAATAAAATTAAATTATTTTCAAATAAAATTAAATTATTTACAAATAAAATTAAATTATTTTCAAATTAAATTATTTTCAAATAAAATTAAATTATTTTTAAATAAAATTAAAATATTTTCAAATAAAATAAAATTATTTAGAAATAAAATAAAATTATTTTCAAATTAAATTAAATTATTTCATAAAATAAAATTATTTTCAGAAATAAAATTAAATTATTTTCAAATAAAATTAAATTATTTTCAAATTAAATTATTATCAAATAAAATTAAATTATTTTCAAATTAAATTATTTTCAAATAAAATTAAATTATTTTTAAATAAAATTAAATTATTATTTTCAAATAAAATAAAATTATTTTCAAATATAATTAAAATATTTTTAAATTAAATGAGATTATTAACAAATTATGTTAAATTATTTTTAAATTAAATTAAATTATTTTCAAATTAAATTAAATTATTTTCAAAAATAAAATTAAATTATTTCAAATAAAATTAAATTATTTTAAATAAAAGTAAATTGTTTTCAAATAAAATTAAATTATTTTCAAATAAAATTAAATTATTTTCAGAAATAAAACTAAATAATTTTCAAATAAAATTAAATTATTTTTAAATAAAATTAAATTATTTTCAAATTAAATTATTCTCAAATTAAATTAAATTATTTTCAAATTAAATTGGAATATTTTCAAAAAAAATTAAATTATTTTCAAATTAAATTAAATTATTTTCAAATTAAATTAAATTATTTTCAAATAAAATTAAATTATTTTCAAATAAAACTAAATTATTTTCAAATAAAATTAAATTATTTTCAAATTAAATTATTTTCAAATAAAATTAAATTATTTTTAAATAAAATTAAATTATTTTCAAATAAAATTAAATTATTTTCAAATAACTATAAATTATTTTCAAAAATAAAATAAAATTCGTTTCAAATAAAATTAAATTATTTTCAAATTAATTTAAATTATTTTCAAATAAAATTAAATTATTTTCAGAAAAAAAATTAAATTATTTTCAAATTAAATTAAATTATTTTCAAATAAAATTAAATTATTTTCAAATTAAATTAAATTATTTTCAAATAAAATTAAATTATTTTCAAATAAAATTAGAATGTTTTCAAAAAAAAAAAAATTCTTTTCAAATTAAATTATTTTCAAATTAAATTAAATTAGTTTCAAAAATAAAATTAAATTATTTTCAAATGAAATTAAATTATTTTCAAATTAATTTAAATTATTTTCAAATAAAAATAAATTATTTTGAAATTAAAATTAAATTATTTTCAAACAAAATTAAATTATTTCACATTAACTTCACATAAACTTCACAACTTCACATACAATTAAATTATTATCTAATAAAATTAAATTATTTTCAAATAAAATTGTATTATTTTCAAATAAAATTAAATTATTTTCATATAAAATTAAATTATTTTCAAATAAAATTAAATTATTTTCAAATAAAATTAATTATTTTCAAATAAAATAAAATTATTTTCAAATAAAATTAAATTATTTTCAAATAAAATTGTATTATTTTCAAATAAAATTAAATTATTTTCAAATAAAATTAAATTATTATTTTCAAATGAAATAAAATTATTTTCAAATAAAATTAAATTATTTTCAAATTAAATAAAATTATTTTCAAATTAAATTAAATTATTTTCAGGAATAAAATTAAATTATTTTCAAATAAAATTAAATTATTTTCAAATAAAATTAAATTATTTTCAAATAAAATAAAATTATTTTCAAATAAAATTAAATTATTTTCAAATAAAATTAAATTATTTTCAAATAAAATTAAATTATTTTCAGAAATAAAATAAAATTATTTTCAAATAAAAATAAATTATTTTAAAATAAAATTAAATTATTTTCTAATAAAATTAAATTATTTTCCAATAAAATTAAATTTTTTCAAATAAAATTATATTATTTTCAAATAAAATAAAATTATTTTCAAATAAAATTAAATTATTTTCAAATAAAATTAAATTATTTTCAAATAAAATTAAATTATTTTCAAATAAAATTATATTATTTTCAAATAAAATAAAATTATTTTCAGAAATAAAATTAAATTATTTTCAAATTAAATTCAATTATTTTCAGATAAAATTAAATTATTTTCAAATAAAATTAAATTATTTTCAAATAAAATTAAATTATTTTCAAATAAAATTATATTATTTTCAAATAAAATTAAATTATTTTCAAATAAAATTGATTTACTTTCAAATAAAATTAAATTATTTTCAAATTAAATTAAATTATTTTCAAATAAAATTAAATTATTTTCAAATTAAATTAAATTATTTTCAAATTAAATTAAATTATTTTTAAATAAAATTAGAATGTTTTCAAAAAAAAATAAATTCTTTTCAAATTAAATTATTTTCAAATTAAATTAAATTATTTTCAAAAATAAAATTAAATTATTTTCCAATAAAATTAAATTATTTTCAAATTAATTTAAATTATTTTCAAATAAAAATAAATTATTTTGAAAATTAAAATTAAATTATTTTCAAACAAAATTAAATTATTTCACATAAACTTCACAACTTCACATACAATTAAATTATTATCTAATAAAATTAAATTATTTTCAAATAAAATTGTATTATTTTCAAATAAAATTAAATTATTTTCATATAAAATTAAATTATTTTCAAATAAAATTAAATTATTTTCAAATAAAATTAAATTATTATTTTCAAATAAAATAAAATTATTATTTCAAATAAAATTAAATTATTTTCAAATAAAATTGTATTATTTTCAAATAAAATTAAATTATTTTCAAATAAAATTAAATTATTATTTTCAAATAAAATAAAATTATTTTCAAATAAAATTAAATTATTTTCAAATTAAATAAAATTATTTTCAAATTAAATTAACTTATTTTCAGGAATAAAATTAAATTATTTTCAAATAAAATTAAATTATTTTCAAATAAAATTAAATTATTTTCAAATAAATTTAAATTATTTTCAAATAAAAATAAATTATTTTGAAAATTAAAATTAAATTATTTTCAAATAAAATTAAATTATTTCACATAAACTTCACATAAACTTCACAACTTCACATACAATTAAATTATTTTCAAATAAAATTAAATTATTTTCAAATAAAATTATTATTTTCAAATAAAATTAAATTATTTTCATATAAAATTAAATTATTTTCAAATAAAATTAAATTATTTTCAAATAAAATTAAATTATTATTTTCAAATAAAATAAAATTATTTTCAAATAAAATTAAAATATTTTTAAATTAAATGAAATTATTAACAAATTAAGTTAAATTATTTTGAAATTAAATTAAATTATTTTCAAATTAAATTAAATTATTTTCAAAAATAAAATTAAATTATTTCAAATAAAATTAAATTATTTTCAGAAATAAAATTAAATTATTTTAAATAAAAGTAAATTGTTTTCAAATAAAATTAAATTATTTTCAAATAAAATTAAATTATTTTTAGAAATAAAATTAAATTATTTTCCAATTAAATTAAATTATTTTCAAATTAAATGAAATTATTGTCAAATTAAATAAAATTATTTTCAAATAAAATAAAATTATTTTCAAATTAAATTAAATTATTTTCAGAAATAAAATTAAATTATTTTTAAATAAAATTAAATTATTTTCAAATAAAATTAAATTATTTTCAAATAAAATTAAATTATTTTCAAATAAAATTAAATTATTTTGAAATAAATTTAATTAATTTCAAATAAAATAAAATTATTTTCAAATAAAATTAAATTATTTTCAAATAAAATTAAATTATTTCACATAAACTACTCATAAACTTCACAACTTCACATACAATTAAATTATTTTCAAATAAAATTAAATTATTTCCAAATAAAATTATTATTTTCAAATAAAATTAAATTATTTTCATATAAAATTAAATTATTTTCAAATAAAATTAAATTATTTTCAAATAAAATTAAATTATTATTTTCAAATAAAATAAAATTATTTTCAAATAAAATTAAAATATTTTTAAATTAAATGAATTTATTAACAAATTAAGTTAAATTATTTTGAAATTAAATTAAATTATTTTCAAATTAAATTAAATTATTTTCAAAAATAAAATTAAATTATTTCAAATAAAATTAAATTATTTTCAGAAATAAAATTAAATTATTTTAAATAAAAGTAAATTGTTTTCAAATAAAATTAAATTATTTTCAAATAAAATTAAATTATTTTTAGAAATAAAATTAAATTATTTTCCAATTAAATTAAATTATTTTCAAATTAAATGAAATTATTGTCAAATTAAATAAAATTATTTTTAAATAAAATAAAATTATTTTCAAATTAAATTAAAATATTTTCAGAAATAAAATTAAATTATTTTTAGATAAAATTAAATTATTTTCAAATAAAATTAAATTATTTTCAAATAAAATTAAATTATTTTTAAATAAAATTAAATTATTTTTAAATAAATTTAATTAATTTCAAATAAAATTAAATTATTTTCAAATAAAATTAAATTATTTTCAAATAAAATTAAATTATTTTCAAATAAAATTAAATTATTTTGAAATAAATTTAATTATTTTCAAATAAAATTAAATTATTTTCAAATAAAATTAAATTATTTTCAAATTAAATTATTATCAAATAAAATTAAATTATTTTCAAATTAAATTATTTTAAAATAAAATTAAATTATTTTTAAATAAAATTAAATTATTATTTTCAAATAAAATAAAATTATTTTCAAATAAAATTAAAATATTTTTAAATTTAATGAAATTATTAACAAATTAAGTTAAATTATTTTTAAATTAAATTAAATTATTTTTAAATTAAATTAAATTATTTTCAAAAATAAAATTAAATTATTTTCAAATAAAATTAAATTATTTTGAAATAAATTTAATTAATTTCAAATAAAATTAAATTATTTTCAAATAAAATTAAATTATTTTCAGAAATAAAACTAAATAATTTTCAAATAAAATTAAATTATTTTCAAATAAAATTAAATTATTTTCAAATTAAATTAAATTATTTTCAAATTAAATTAAATTATTTTCAAATTAAATTAGAATATTTTCAAAAAAAATTAAATTATTTTCAAATTAAATTAAATTATTTTCAAATAAAATTAAATTATTTTCAAATAAAATTAAATTATTTACAAATAAAATTAAATTATTTTCAAATTAAATTATTTTCAAATAAAATTAAATTATTTTTAAATCAAATTAAATTATTTTCAAATAAAATAAAATTATTTAGAAATAAAATAAAATTATTTTCAAATTAAATTAAATTATTTCAAAAAATAAAATTATTTTCAGAAATAAAATTAAATTATTTTCAAATAAAATTAAATTATTTTCAAATTAAATTATTATCAAATAAAATTAAATTATTTTCAAATTAAATTATTTTCAAATAAAATTAAATTATTTTTAAATAAAATTAAATTATTATTTTCAAATAAAATAAAATTATTTTCAAATATAATTAAAATATTTTTAAATTAAATGAGATTATTAACAAATTATGTTAAATTATTTTTAAATTAAATTAAATTATTTTCAAATTAAATTAAATTATTTTCAAAAATAAAATTAAATTATTTCAAATAAAATTAAATTATTTTAAATTGTTTTCAAATAAAATTAAATTATTTTCAAATAAAATTAAATTATTTTCAGAAATAAAACTAAATAATTTTCAAATAAAATTAAATTATTTTTAAATAAAATTAAATTATTTTCAAATTAAATTATTCTCAAATTAAATTAAATTATTTTCAAATTAAATTGGAATATTTTCAAAAAAAATTAAATTATTTTCAAATTAAATTAAATTATTTTCAAATTAAATTAAATTATTTTCAAATAAAATTAAATTATTTTCAAATAAAACTAAATTATTTTCAAATAAAATTAAATTATTTTCAAATTAAATTATTTTCAAATAAAATTAAATTATTTTTAAATAAAATTAAATTATTTTCAAATAAAATTAAATTATTTTCAAATAACTATAAATTATTTTCAAAAATAAAATAAAATTCGTTTCAAATAAAATTAAATTATTTTCAAATTAATTTAAATTATTTTCAAATAAAATTAAATTATTTTCAGAAAAAAAATTAAATTATTTTCAAATTAAATTAAATTATTTTCAAATAAAATTAAATTATTTTCAAATTAAATTAAATTATTTTCAAATAAAATTAAATTATTTTCAAATAAAATTAGAATGTTTTCAAAAAAAAAAAAATTCTTTTCAAATTAAATTATTTTCAAATTAAATTAAATTAGTTTCAAAAATAAAATTAAATTATTTTCAAATGAAATTAAATTATTTTCAAATTAATTTAAATTATTTTCAAATAAAAATAAATTATTTTGAAAATTAAAATTAAATTATTTTCAAACAAAATTAAATTATTTCACATTAACTTCACATAAACTTCACAACTTCACATACAATTAAATTATTATCTAATAAAATTAAATTATTTTCAAATAAAATTGTATTATTTTCAAATAAAATTAAATTATTTTCATATAAAATTAAATTATTTTCAAATAAAATTAAATTATTTTCAAATAAAATTAATTATTTTCAAATAAAATAAAATTATTTTCAAATAAAATTAAATTATTTTCAAATAAAATTGTATTATTTTCAAATAAAATTAAATTATTTTCAAATAAAATTAAATTATTATTTTCAAATGAAATAAAATTATTTTCAAATAAAATTAAATTATTTTCAAATTAAATAAAATTATTTTCAAATTAAATTAAATTATTTTCAGGAATAAAATTAAATTATTTTCAAATAAAATTAAATTATTTTCAAATAAAATTAAATTATTTTCAAATAAAATAAAATTATTTTCAAATAAAATTAAATTATTTTCAAATAAAATTAAATTATTTTCAAATAAAATTAAATTATTTTCAGAAATAAAATAAAATTATTTTCAAATAAAAATAAATTATTTTAAAATAAAATTAAATTATTTTCTAATAAAATTAAATTATTTTCAAATAAAATTAAATTTTTTCAAATAAAATTATATTATTTTCAAATAAAATAAAATTATTTTCAAATAAAATTAAATTATTTTCAAATAAAATTAAATTATTTTTAAATAAAATTAAATTATTTTCAAATAAAATTATATTATTTTCAAATAAAATAAAATTATTTTCAGAAATAAAATTAAATTATTTTCAAATTAAATTCAATTATTTTCAGATAAAATTAAATTATTTTCAAATAAAATTAAATTATTTTCAAATAAAATTAAATTATTTTCAAATAAAATTATATTATTTTCAAATAAAATTAAATTATTTTCAAATAAAATTGATTTACTTTCAAATAAAATTAAATTATTTTCAAATTAAATTTAATTATTTTCAAATAAAATTAAATTATTTTCAAAAATTAAATAAAATAATTTTTGAATAAAATTCAATGATTTTCAGAAATAAAATAAAATTATTTTCAAATAAAAGTAAATTATTTTAAAATAAAATAAAATTATTTTCTAATAAAATTAAATTATTTTCAAATAAAATTAAATTATTTTCAAATAAAATTAAATTATTTTCAAATTATTTTAAATTATTTTCAAATTTAATTAAATTATTTTCAAAAATAAAATAAAATAATTTTTAAATAAAATTCAATTATTTTCACAAATAAAATAAAATTATTTTCAAATAAAAGTAAATTATTTTAAAATAAAATTAAATTATTTTCTAATAAAATTAAATTATTTTCAAATAAAATTAAATTATTTTCAAATAAAATTAAATTATTTTCAAATTAAATTAAATTATTTTCAAATTAAATTAAATTATTTTCAAAAATAAAATAAAATAATTTTTAAATAAAATTCAATTATTTTCACAAATAAAATAAAATTATTTTCAAATAAAAGTAAATTATTTTAAAATAAAATTAAATTATTCTCTAATAAAATTAAATTATTTTCAAATAAAATTAAATTATTTTCAAATTAAATTAAATTATTTTCAAAAATAAAATAAAATATTTTTTAAATAAAATTTAATTATTTTCAGAAATAAAATAAAATTATTTTCAAATAAAAGTAAATTATTGTAAAATAATATTAAATTATTTTCTAATAAAATAAAATTATTTTCCAATAAAATTAAACTTTCTCAAATAAAATTATATTATTTTCAAATTAAATTAAATTATTTTTAAATAAAATTGAAATATTTTCAAATAAAATTAAATTAATTTAAATAAAATAAAATTATTTTCAAATAAAATAAAATTATTTAGAAATAAAATAAAATTATTTTCAAATTAAATTAAATTATTTCAAAAAATAAAATTATTTTCAGAAATAAAATTAAATTATTTTCAAATAAAAGTAAATTATTTTAAAATAAAATAAAATTATTTTCTAATAAAATTAAATTATTTTCAAATAAAATTAAATTATTTTCAAATAAAATTAAATTATTTTTAAATTATTTTAAATTATTTTCAAATTTAATTAAATTATTTTCAAAAATAAAATAAAATAATTTTTAAATAAAATTCAATTATTTTCACAAATAAAATAAAATTATTTTCAAATAAAAGTAAATTATTTTAAAATAAAATTAAATTATTCTCTAATAAAATTAAATTATTTTCAAATTATATTAAATTATTTTCAAATTAAATTAAATTATTTTCAAAAATAAAATAAAATATTTTTTAAATAAAATTTAATTATTTTCGGAAATAAAATAAAATTATTTTCAAATAAAAGTAAATTATTGTAAAATAATATTAAATTATTTTCTAATAAAATAAAATTATTTTCCAATAAAATTAAACTTTCTCAAATAAAATTATATTATTTTCAAATAAAATTAAATTATTTTTAAATAAAATTGAAATATTTTCAAATAAAATTAAATTAATTTAAATAAAATTAAATTATTTTCAAATAAAATAAAATTATTTAGAAATAAAATAAAATTATTTTCAAATTAAATTAAATTATTTCAAAAAATAAAATTATTTTCAGAAATAAAATTAAATTATTTTCAAATAAAATTAAATTATTTTCAAATTAAATTATTATCAAATAAAATTAAATTATTTTCAAATTAAATTATTTTCAAATAAAATTAAATTATTTTTAAATAAAATTAAATTATTATTTTCAAATAAAATAAAATTATTTTCAAATAAAATTAAAATATTTTTAAATTAAATGAAATTATTAACAAATTATGTTAAATTATTTTTAAATTAAATTAAATTATTTTCAAATTAAATTAAATTATTTTCAAAAATAAAATTAAACTATTTCAAATAAAATTAAATTATTTTAAATAAAAGTAAATTGTTTTCAAATAAAATTAAATTATTTTCAAATAAAATTAAATTATTTTCAGAAATAAAACTAAATAATTTTCAAATAAAATTAAATTATTTTCAAATAAAATTAAATTATTTTCAAATTAAATTAAATTATTCTCAAATTAAATTAAATTATTTTCAAATTAAATTGGAATATTTTCAAAAAAAATTAAATTATTTTCAAATTAAATTAAATTATTTTCAAATTAAATTAAATTATTTTCAAATTAAATTAAATTATTTTCAAATAAAATTAAATTATTTTCAAATAAAATTAAATTATTTTCAAATTAAATTATTATAAAATAAATTAAATTATTTTTAAATAAAATTAATTTATTTTCAAATAAAATTAAATTATTTTCAAATAACTATAAATTATTTTCAAAAATAAAATAAAATTCGTTTCAAATAAAATTAAATTATTTTCAAATTAATTTAAATTATTTTCAAATAAAATTAAATTATTTTCAGAAAAAAAATTAAATTATTTTCAAATTAAATTAAATTATTTTCAAATAAAATTAAATTATTTTCAAATTAAATTAAATTATTTTCAAATAAAATTAAATTATTTTCAAATAAAATTAGAATGTTTTCAAAAAAAAAAAAATTCTTTTCAAATTAAATTATTTTCAAATTAAATTAAATTATTTTCAAAAATAAAATTAAATTATTTTCAAATAAAATTAAATTATTTTCAAATTAATTTAAATTATTTTCAAATAAAAATAAATTATTTTGAAAATTAAAATTAAATTATTTTCAAACAAATATAAATTATTTCACATTAACTTCACATAAACTTCACAACTTCACATACAATTAAATTATTATCTAATAAAATTAAATTATTTTCAAATAAAATTGTATTATTTTCAAATAAAATTAAATTATTTTCATATAAAATTAAATTATTTTTAAATAAAATTAAATTATTTTCAAATAAAATTAATTATTTTCAAATAAAATAAAATTATTTTCAAATAAAATTAAATTATTTTTAAATAAAATTGTATTATTTTCAAATAAAATTAAATTATTTTCAAATAAAATTAAATTATTATTTTCAAATAAAATAAAATTATTTTCAAATAAAATTAAATTATTTTCAAATTAAATAAAATTATTTTCAAATTAAATTAAATTATTTTCAGGAATAAAATTAAATTATTTTCAAATAAAATTAAATTATTTTCAAATAAAATTAAATTATTTTCAAATAAAATAAAATTATTTTCAAATTAAATTAAAATTTTCAAAAATAAAATAAAATAATTTTTAAATAAAATTCAATTATTTTCAGAAATAAAATAAAATTATTTTCAAATAAAAATAAATTATTTTAAAATAAAATTAAATTATTTTCTAATAAAATTAAATTATTTTCCAATAAAATTAAATTTTTTCAAATAAAATTATATTATTTTCAAATAAAATAAAATTATTTTCAAATAAAATTAAATTATTTTCAAATAAAATTAAATTATTTTCAAATAAAATTAAATTATTTTCAAATAAAATTATATTATTTTCAAATAAAATAAAATTATTTTCAGAAATAAAATTAAATTATTTTCAAATTAAATTCAATTATTTTCAGATAAAATTAAATTATTTTCAAATAAAATTAAATTATTTTCAAATAAAATTAAATTATTTTCAAATAAAATTATATTATTTTCAAATAAAATTAAATTATTTTCAAATAAAATTGATTTACTTTCAAATAAAATTAAATTATTTTCAAATTAAATTTAATTATTTTCAAATAAAATTAAATTATTTTCAAAAATTAAATAAAATAATTTTTGAATAAAATTCAATGATTTTCAGAAATAAAATAAAATTATTTTCAAATAAAAGTAAATTATTTTAAAATAAAATAAAATTATTTTCTAATAAAATTAAATTATTTTCAAATAAAATTAAATTATTTTCAAATAAAATTAAATTATTTTCAAATTATTTTAAATTATTTTCAAATTTAATTAAATTATTTTCAAAAATAAAATAAAATAATTTTTAAATAAAATTCAATTATTTTCACAAATAAAATAAAATTATTTTCAAATAAAAGTAAATTATTTTAAAATAAAATTAAAATATTTTCTAATAAAATTAAATTATTTTCAAATAAAATTAAATTATTTTCAAATAAAATTAAATTATTTTCAAATTAAATTAAATTATTTTCAAATTAAATTAAATTATTTTCAAAAATAAAATAAAATAATTTTTAAATAAAATTCAATTATTTTCAGAAATAAAATAAAATTATTTTCAAATAAAAGTAAATTATTTTAAAATAAAATAAAATTATTTTCTAATAAAATTAAATTATTTTCAAATAAAATTAAATTATTTTCAAATAAAATTAAATTATTTTCAAATTATTTTAAATTATTTTCAAATTTAATTAAATTATTTTCAAAAATAAAATAAAATAATTTTTAAATAAAATTCAATTATTTTCACAAATAAAATAAAATTATTTTCAAATAAAAGTAAATTATTTTAAAATAAAATTAAATTATTCTCTAATAAAATAAATTATTTTCAAATAAAATTAAATTATTTTCAAATTAAATTAAATTATTTTCAAAAATAAAATAAAATATTTTTTAAATAAAATTTAATTATTTTCAGAAATAAAATAAAATTATTTTCAAATAAAAGTAAATTATTGTAAAATAATATTAAATTATTTTCTAATAAAATAAAATTATTTTCCAATAAAATTAAACTTTCTCAAATAAAATTATATTATTTTCAAATAAAATTAAATTATTTTTAAATAAAATTGAAATATTTTCAAATAAAATTAAATTATTTTAAAACAAAATTAAATTATTTTCAAATAAAATTTTGTTATTTTCAAATAAAATAAAATTATTTTCAGAAATAAAATTAAAATATTTTCAAATTAAATTAAATTATTTTGAAATAAAATTAAATTATTTTCAAAGAAAATTAAATTATTTTCAAAAATAAAATAAAATTATTTTCAAATAAAATAAAATTATATTCAAAACTAAAATTATATTCAAAAATAAAATTAAATTATTTTCAAATAAAATTAAATTATTTTTAAATAAAATTACATTATTTACAAATAAAATTAAATTATTTTCAAATAAAATAAAATTATTTTCAGAAATAAAATTAAATTATTTTCAAATAAAATTAAATTATTTTCAAATAAAATTAAATTAGTTTCAAATAAAATTAAATTATTTTCAGAAATAAAATAAAATTATTTTCCAATTAAATTAAATTATTTTCAAATTAAATGAAATTATTTTCAAATTAAATTAAATTATTTTCAAATAAAATAAAATTATTTTCTAATAAAATAAATTTATTTTCAAATTAAATTAAATTATTTTCAGGAATAAAATTAAATTATTTTCAAATAAAATTAAATTATTTTCAAATAAAATAAATTATGTTCAAATTTAATTAAATTAATATCAAATTAAATGAAATGATTTTCAAATTAAATTAAATTAGTTTCAAATTAAGTTAAATTATTTTCAAAATAAATTAAATTATTTTCAAATAAAATTAAATTATTTTAAAATTAAATTAAATTATTTTCAAATGAAATTAAATTACTTTCAAATCAAATTAAATTATTTTTAAATAAAATTAAATTATTTTTAAAAATAAAATTTAATTATTTAAAAAAAAAATTAAATTATTTTCAAATTTAATTAAATTATTTTGCAATTAAATTTAACTATTTTCATATTAAATGAAATTATTTTCAAATTAAATTAAAATATTTTCAAATAAAATTAAATTATTTTCAAATTTAATTAAATTATTTTGCAATTAAATTAAATTATTTTCATATTAAATGAAATTATTTTCAAATTAAATCAAATCATTTTCAAATAAAATTAAATTATTTTCAAATAAAATTAAATTATTTTCAAAAATAAAATAAAATAATTTTTAAATAAAATTCAATGATTTTCAGAAATAAAATAAAATTATTTTCAAATAAAAGTAAATTATTTTAAAATAAAATAAAATTATTTTCTAATAAAATTAAATTATTTTCAAATTAAATGAAATTATTTTCAAATTAAATTAAATTATTTTCAAATAAAATAAAATTATTTTCTAATAAAATAAATTTATTTTCAAATTAAATTAAATTATTTTCAGGAATAAAATTAAATTATTTTCAAATAAAATTAAATTATTTTCAAATAAAATTAAATTAGTTTCAAATAAAATTAAATTATTTTCAGAAATAAAATAAAATTATTTTCCAATTAAATTCAATTATTTTCAAATTAAATGAAATTATTTTCAAATTAAATTAAATTATTTTCAAATAAAATAAAATTATTTTCTAATAAAATAAATTTATTTTCAAATTAAATTAAATTATTTTCAGGAATAAAATTAAATTATTTTCAAATTAAATTAAATTATTTTCAAATAAAATAAATTATGTTCAAATTTAATTAAATTATTTTCAAATTAAATGAAATGATTTTCAAATTAAATTAAATTAGTTTCAAATTAAGTTAAATTATTTTCAAAATAAATTAAATTATTTTCAAATAAAATTAAATTATTTTCAAATTAAATTAAATTATTTTCAAATTAAATTAAATTATTTTCAAATCAAATTAAATTATTTTTAAATAAAATTAAATTATTTTTAAAAATAAAATTTAATTATTTTCAAATAAAATTAAATTATTTTCAAATTTAATTAAATTATTTTGCAATTAAATTTAATTATTTTCATATTAAATGAAATTATTTTCAAATTAAATTAAAATATTTTCAAATAAAATTAAATTATTTTCAAATTTAATTAAATTATTTTGCAATTAAATTAAATTATTTTCATATTAAATGAAATTATTTTCAAATTAAATCAAATCATTTTCAAATAAAATTAAATTATTTTCAAATAAAATTAAATTATTTTCAAATAAAATAAATTATGTTCAAATTTAATTAAATTATTTTCAAATTAAATTAAATTATTTTCAAATTAAATTAAATTATTTTCAAATCAAATTAAATTATTTTTAAATAAAATTAAATTATTTCTAAAAATAAAATTAAATTATTTTCAATTAAAATTAAATTATTTTCAAATAAAATTAAATTATTTTCAAATTAAATTAAATTATTTTCAAATTAAATTAAATTATTTTCAAAAATAAAATAAAATAATTTTTAAATAAAATTCAATTATTTTCAGAAATAAATTAAAATAATTTTCAATTAAAAGTAAATTATTTTAAAATAAAATAAAATTATTTTCTAATAAAATTAAATTATTTTCAAATAAAATTAAATTATTTTCAAATAAAATTAAATTATTTTCAAATTAAATTAAATTATTTTCAAATTAAATTAAATTATTTTCAAAAATAAAATAAAATAATTTTTAAATAAAACTCAATTATTTTCAGAAATAAAATAAAATTATTTTCAAACAAAAGTAAATTATTTTAAAATAAAATTAAATTATTTTCTAATAAAATAAAATTATTTTCCAATAAAATTAAACTTTCTCAAATAAAATTATATTATTTTCAAATAAAATAAAATTATTTTCAAATAAAATTGAATTATTTTCAAATAAAATTATATTATTTTCATATAAAATTAAATTATTTTCGAATAAAATTATATTATTTTCAAATAAAATTATTCTCAGAAATAAAATTAAAATATTTTCAAATTAAATTAAATTATTTTAAAATAAAATTAAATTATTTTTAAATAAAATTAAATTATTTTCAAATAAAATTAAATTATTTTCAAATAAAATTATATTATTTTCAGATAAAATTAAATTATTTTTAAATAAAATTGTTTTATTATCAAATAAAATTAAATTATTTTCAAATAAAATTAAACTATTTTCAAATAAAATTAAATTATTTTAAAATAAAATGAAATTATTTTCAAATAAAATAAAATTATTTTCAAAAATAAAATAAAATTATTTTCAAATCAAATTAAATTATTTTCAAATAAAATTAAATTAGTTTCAAATAAAATTAAATTATTTTCCAATTAAATTAAATTATTTTCAAATTAAATGAAATTATTTTCAAATTAAATTAAATTAATTTCAATTAAAATTAAATTATTTTCAAATAAAATTAAATTATTTTCAAATAAAATTAAATTATTTTCAAAAATAAAATAAAATTATTTTCAAATAAAATAAATTTATATTCAAAAATAAAATAAAATTATTTTCAAATAAAATTAAATTATTTTCAAATAAAATTACATAATTTTCAAATAAAATTAAAATATTTTCAAATAAAATGAAATTATTTTCAAATAAAATAAAATTATTTTCAAAAATAAAATTAAATTATTTTCAAATAAAATTAAATTATTTTCAAATATATACAAATTATTTTCAAATAAAATAAAATTATTTTCAAAAATAAAATTATTTTCAAAAATAAAATAAAATTATTTTCAAATAAAATTAAATTATTTTCAAATAAAATTACATTTTTTTCAAATTAAATGAAATTATTTTCAAATTAAATTAAATTATTTTCAAATTAAATTAAATTATTTTTAAAAATAAAATTAAATTATTTTCAAATAAAATAAAATTATTTTCAGAAATAAAATTAAATTATTTTCAAATAAAATTAAATTATTTTCAAATAAAATTAAATTAGTTTCAAATAAAATAAAATTATTTTCAGGAATAAAATTAAATTATTTTCAAATAAAATTATTTTCAAATAAAATAAATTATGTTCAAATTAAATTAAATTATTTTCAAATTAAATGAAATTATTTTCAAATAAAATTAAATTATTTTCATATAAAATTATATTATTTTCAAAATAAAATATATTTTCAAAAAAAATTAAATTATTTTCAGAAATAAAATTAAATTAATTTCAAATTAAATTAAATTATTTTTAAATAAAATTAAATCATTTTTCAATAAAATTAAATTATTTTCAAATAAAATTAAATTATTTTCAAATAAAATTATTTTATTTTCAAATAAAATAAATTTATTTTAAAATAAAATTAAATTATTTTCGAACAAAATTAAATTATTTTCAAATAAATTAAATTATTTTCAAATGAAATGAAATTATTTTCAAATAAAATAAAATTATTTAGAAATAAAATTAAATTATTTTCAAATTAAATTAAATTATTTTCAAAAATAAAATAAAATTATTTTTAAATAAAATTCAATTATTTTCAAATAAAATTAAATTATTTTCAAATAAAATGAAATTATTTTCTAATAAAATAAAATTATTTTCAAATTAAATTAAATTATTTTCAGAAATAAAATTAAATTATTTTCAAATAAAATTAAATTATTTTCAAATAAAATAAATTATGTTCAAATTAAATTAAATTATTTTCAAATTAAATTAAATTATTTTCAAATTAAAATAAATTAGTTTCAAATTAAATAAATTATTTTCAAAATAAATTAAATTATTTTGAAATAAAATGAAATTATTTTCAAAGCTAAAATTAAATTATTTTAAAATAAAATAAAATTATTTTAAAATAAAATAAAATTATTTTCTAATAAAATTAAATTATTTTCAAATAAAATTAAATTATTTTCAAATAAAATTAAATTATTTTCAAATAAAATAAATTATGTTCAAATTAAATGAAATTATTTTCAAATAAAATTAAATTATTTTCATATAAAATTATATTATTTTCAAAATAAAATATATTTTCAAAAAAATTAAATTATTTTCAGAAATAAAATTAAATTAATTTCAAATTAAATTAAATTATTTTTAAATAAAATTAAATCATTTTTAAATAAAATTAAATTGTTTTCAAATAAAATTAAATTATTTTCAAATAAAATTATTTTATTTTCAAATAAAATTAATTTAT
This sequence comes from Phosphuga atrata, assembly GCA_944588485.1. Classification (NCBI taxonomy): domain Eukaryota; kingdom Metazoa; phylum Arthropoda; class Insecta; order Coleoptera; family Silphidae; genus Phosphuga; species Phosphuga atrata. The sequence continues at coordinate 36,329,839 of OX155894.1, forward strand.
TTTAAAATAAAATTAAATTATTTTCGAACAAAATTAAATTATTTTCAAATAAATTAAATTATTTTCAAATGAAATGAAATTATTTTCAAATAAAATAAAATTATTTAGAAATAAAATTAAATTATTTTCAAATTAAATTAAATTATTTTCAAAAATAAAATAAAATTATTTTTAAATAAAATTAAATTATTTTCAAATAAAATTAAATTATTTTCAAATAAAATGAAATTATTTTCTAATAAAATAAAATTATTTTCAAATTAAAATAAATTATTTTCAGAAATAAAATTAAATTATTTTCAAATAAAATTAAATTATTTTCAAATAAAATAAATTAAGTTCAAATTAAATTAAATTATTTTCAAATTAAATTAAATTATTTTCAAATTAAATTAAATTAGTTTCAAATTAAATAAATTATTTTCAAAATAAATTAAATTATTTTCAAATAAAATGAAATTATTTTCAAAACTAAAATAAAATTATTTTAAAATAAAATAAAATTATTTTAAAATAAAATAAAATTATTTTCTAATAAAATTAAATTATTTTCAAATAAAATTAAATTATTTTCAAATAAAATTAAATTATTTTCAAATTAAATTAAATTATTTTCAAATTAAATTAAATTATTTTTAAAAATAAAATAAAATAATTTTTAAATAAAATTCAATTATTTTCAGAAATAAATTAAAATAATTTTCAAATAAAAGTAAATTATTTTAAAATAAAATAAAATTATTTTCTAATAAAATTAAATTATTTTCAAATAAAATTAAATTATTTTCAAATAAAATTAAATTATTTTCAAATTATTTTAAATTATTTTCAAATTTAATTAAATTATTTTCAAAAATAAAATAAAATAATTTTTAAATAAAATTCAATTATTTTCACAAATAAAATAAAATTATTTTCAAATAAAAGTAAATTATTTTAAAATAAAATTAAATTATTTTCTAATAAAATTAAATTATTTTCAAATAAAATTAAATTATTTTCAAATAAAATTAAATTATTTTCAAATTATTTTAAATTATTTTCAAATTTAATTAAATTATTTACAAAAATAAAATAAAATAATTTTTAAATAAAATCCAATTATTTTCACAAATAAAATAAAATTATTTTCAAATAAAAGTAAATTATTTTAAAATAAAATAAAATTATTTTCTAATAAAATTAAATTATTTTCAAATAAAATTAAATTATTTTCAAATAAAATTAAATTATTTTCAAATTAAATTAAATTATTTTCAAATTAAATTAAATTATTTTCAAAAATAAAATAAAATAATTTTTAAAAAAATTCAATTATTTTCAGAAATAAATTAAAATAATTTTCAAATAAAAGTAAATTATTTTAAAATAAAATAAAATTATTTTCTAATAAAATTAAATTATTTTCAAATAAAATTAAATTATTTTCAAATAAAATAAATTATGTTCAAATTAAATTAAATTATTTTCAAATTAAATGAAATTATTTTCAAATAAAATTAAATTATTTTCATATAAAATTATATTATTTTCAAAATAAAATATATTTTCAAAAAAATTAAATTATTTTCAGAAATAAAATTAAATTAATTTCAAATTAAATTAAATTATTTTTAAATAAAATTAAATCATTTTTAAAAAAAATTAAATTATTTTCAAATAAAATTATTTTATTTTCAAATAAAATTAATTTATTTTAAAATAAAATTAAATTATTTTCGAACAAAATTAAATTATTTTCAAATAAATTAAATTATTTTCAAATGAAATGAAATTATTTTCAAATAAAATAAAAGTATTTAGAAATAAAATTAAATTATTTTCAAATTAAATTAAATTATTTTCAAAAATAAAATAAAATTATTTTTAAATAAAATTAAATTATTTTCAAATAAAATTAAATTATTTTCAAATAAAATGAAATTATTTTCTAATAAAATAAAATTATTTTCAAATTAAATTAAATTATTTTCAGAAATAAAATTAAATTATTTTCAAATAAAATTAAATTATTTTCAAATAAAATAAATTATGTTCAAATTAAATTAAATTATTTTCAAATTAAATTAAATTATTTTCAAATTAAATTAAATTAGTTTCAAATTAAATAAATTATTTTCAAAATAAATTAAATTATTTTCAAATAAAATGAAATTATTTTCAAAACTAAAATAAAATTAATTTAAAATAAAATAAAATTATTTTAAAATAAAATAAAATTATTTTCTAATAAAATTAAATTATTTTCAAATAAAATTAAATTATTTTCAAATAAAATTAAACTATTTTCAAATTAAATTAAATTATTTTCAAATTAAATTAAATTATTTTTAAAAATAAAATAAAATAATTTTTAAATAAAATTCAATTATTTTCAGAAATAAATTAAAATAATTTTCAAATAAAAGTAAATTATTTTAAAATAAAATAAAATTATTTTCTAATAAAATTAAATTATTTTCAAATAAAATTAAATTATTTTCAAATAAAATTAAATTATTTTCAAATTATTTTAAATTATTTTCAAATTTAATTAAATTATTTTCAAAAATAAAATAAAATAATTTTTAAATAAAATTCAATTATTTTCACAAATAAAATAAAATTATTTTCAAATAAAAGTAAATTATTTTAAAATAAAATTAAATTATTTTCTAATAAAATTAAATTATTTTCAAATAAAATTAAATTATTTTCAAATAAAATTAAATTATTTTCAAATTATTTTAAATTATTTTCAAATTTAATTAAATTATTTACAAAAATAAAATAAAATAATTTTTAAATAAAATCCAATTATTTTCACAAATAAAATAAAATTATTTTCAAATAAAAGTAAATTATTTTAAAATAAAATAAAATTATTTTCTAATAAAATTAAATTATTTTCAAATAAAATTAAATTATTTTCAAATAAAATTAAATTATTTTCAAATTAAATTAAATTATTTTCAAATTAAATTAAATTATTTTCAAAAATAAAATAAAATAATTTTTAAATAAAATTCAATTATTTTCAGAAATAAAATAAAATTATTTTCAAATAAAAGTAAATTATTTTAAAATAAAATAAAATTATTTTCTAATAAAATTAAATTATTTTCAAATAAAATAAAATTATTTTCAAATAAAATTAAATTATTTTCAAATTATTTTAAATTATTTTCAAATTTAATTAAATTATTTTCAAAAATAAAATAAAATAATTTTTAAATAAAATTCAATTATTTTCACAAATAAAATAAAATTATTTTCAAATAAAAGTAAATTATTTTAAAATAAAATTAAATTATTTTCTAATAAAATTAAATTATTTTCAAATAAAATTAAATTATTTTCAAATAAAATTAAATTATTTTCAAATTAAATTAAATTATTTTCAAATTAAATTAAATTATTTTCAAAAATAAAATAAAATATTTTTTAAATAAAATTTAATTATTTTCAGAAATAAAATAAAATTATTTTCAAATAAAAGTAAATTATTGTAAAATAATATTAAATTATTTTCTAATAAAATAAAATTATTTTCCAATAAAATTAAACTTTCTCAAATAAAATTATATTATTTTCAAATAAAATTAAATTATTTTTAAATAAAATTGAAATATTTTTAAATAAAATTAAATTATTTTAAAACAAAATTAAATTATTTTCAAATAAAAATTTGTTATTTTCAAATAAAATAAAATTATTTTCAGAAATAAAATTAAAATATTTTCAAATTAAATTAAATTATTTTCAAATAAAATTAAATTATTTTCAAATAAAATTAAATTATTTTCAAAAATAAAATAAAATTATTTTCAAATAAAATAAAATTATATTCAAAAATAAAATTAAATTATTTTCAAATAAAATTAAATTATTTTTAAATAAAATTACATTATTTTCAAATAAAATTAAATTATTTTTAAATAAAATAAAATTATTTTCAGAAATAAAATTAAATTATTTTCAAATAAAATTAAATTATTTTCAAATTATTTTAAATTATTTTCAAATTTAATTAAATTATTTTCAAAAATAAAATAAAATAATTTTTAAATAAAATTCAATTATTTTCACAAATAAAATAAAATTATTTTCAAATAAAAGTAAATTATTTTAAAATAAAATTAAATTATTTTCTAATAAAATTAAATTATTTTCAAATAAAATTAAATTATTTTCAAATAAAATTAAATTATTTTCAAATTAAATTAAATTATTTTCAAATTAAATTAAATTATTTTCAAAAATAAAATAAAATATTTTTTAAATAAAATTTAATTATTTTCAGAAATAAAATAAAATTATTTTCAAATAAAAGTAAATTATTGTAAAATAATATTAAATTATTTTCTAATAAAATAAAATTATTTTCCAATAAAATTAAACTTTCTCAAATAAAATTATATTATTTTCAAATAAAATTAAATTATTTTTAAATAAAATTGAAATATTTTTAAATAAAATTAAATTATTTTAAAACAAAATTAAATTATTTTCAAATAAAAATTTGTTATTTTCAAATAAAATAAAATTATTTTCAGAAATAAAATTAAAATATTTTCAAATTAAATTAAATTATTTTCAAATAAAATTAAATTATTTTCAAATAAAATTAAATTATTTTCAAAAATAAAATAAAATTATTTTCAAATAAAATAAAATTATATTCAAAAATAAAATTAAATTATTTTCAAATAAAATTAAATTATTTTTAAATAAAATTACATTATTTTCAAATAAAATTAAATTATTTTTAAATAAAATAAAATTATTTTCAGAAATAAAATTAAATTATTTTCAAATAAAATTAAATTATTTTCAAATAAAATTAAATTAGTTTCAAATAAAATTAAATTATTTTCAGAAATAAAATAAAATAATTTTCCAATTAAATTAAATTATTTTCAAATTAAATGAAATTATTTTCAAATTAAATAAAACTATTTTCAAATAAAATAAAATTATTTTCTAATAAAATAATGTTATTTTCAAATTAAATTAAATTATTTTCAGGAATAAAATTAAATTATTTTCAAATAAAATTAAATTATTTTCAAATAAAATAAATTATGTTCAAATTTAATTAAATTATTTTCAAATTAAATGAAATGATTTTCAAATTAAATTAAATTAGTTTCAAATTAAGTTAAATTATTTTCAAAATAAATTAAATTATTTTCAAATAAAATTAAATTATTTTCAAAACTAAAATTAAATTATTTTAAAATAAAATAAAATTATTTTAAAATAAAATAAAATTATTTTCAAATTAAATTAAATTATTTTCAAATAAAATGAAATTATTTTCTAATAAAATAAAATTATTTTCAAATTAAATTAAATTATTTTCAGAAATAAAATTAAATTATTTTCAAATAAAATTAAATTATTTTCAAATAAAATAAATTATGTTCAAATTAAATTAAATTATTTTCAATTTAAATTAAATTATTTTCAAATTAAATTAAATTAGTTTCAAATTAAATAAATTATTTTCAAAATAAATTAAATTATTTTCAAATAAAATGAAATTATTTTCAAAACTAAAATTAATTTATTTTAAAATAAAATAAAATTATTTTAAAATAAAATAAAATTATTTTCTAATAAAATTAAATTATTTTCAAATAAAATTAAATTATTTTCAAATAAAATTAAATTATTTTCAAATTAAATTAAATTATTTTCAAATTAAATTAAATTATTTTCAAAAATTATATTAAATAATTTTTAAATAAAATTCAATTATTTTCAGAAATAAATTAAAATAATTTTCAAATAAAAGTAATGTATTTTAAAATAAAATAAAATTATTTTCAAATAAAATAAATTATGTTCAAATTAAATTAAATTATTTTCAAATTAAATGAAATTATTTTCAAATAAAATTAAAATATTTTCATATAAAATTATATCATTTTCTAAATAAAATATATTTTCAAAAAAAATTAAATTATTTTCAGAAATAAAATTAAATTAATTTCAAATTAAATTAAATTATTTTTAAATAAAATTAAATCATTTTTAAATAAAATTAAATAATTTTCAAATAAAATTAAATTATTTTCAAATAAAATTATTTTATTTTCAAATAAAATTAATTTATTTTAAAATAAAATTAAATTATTTTCGAACAAAATTAAATTATTTTCAAATACATTAAATTATTTTCAAATGAAATGAAATTATTTTCAAATAAAATAAAATTATTTAGAAATAAAATTAAATTATTTTCAAATTAAATTAAATTATTTTCAAAAATAAAATAAAATTATTTTTAAATAAAATTAAATTATTTTCAAATAAAATTAAATTATTTTCAAATAAAATGAAATTATTTTCTAATAAAATAAAATTATTTTCAAATTAAATTAAATTATTTTCAGAAATAAAATTAAATTATTTTCAAATAAAATTAAATTATTTTCAAATAAAATAAATTATGTTCAAATTAAATTAAATTATTTTCAAATTAAATTAAATTATTTTCAAATTAAATTAAATTAGTTTCAAATTAAATAAATTATTTTCAAAATAAATTAAATTATTTTCAAATAAAATTATATTATTTTCAAAATAAAATATATTTTCAAAAAAAATTAAATTATTTTCAGAAATAAAATTAAATTAATTTCAAATTAAATTAAATTATTTTTAAATAAAATTAAATCATTTTTAAATAAAATTAAATTATTTTCAAATAAAATTAAATTATTTTCAAATAAAATTATTTTATTTTCAAATAAAATAAATTTATTTTAAAATAAAATTAAATTATTTTCGAACAAAATTAAATTATTTTCAAATAAATGAAATTATTTTCAAATGAAATGAAATTATTTTCAAATAAAATAAAATTATTTAGAAATAAAATTAAATTATTTTCAAATTAAATTAAATTATTTTCAAAAATAAAATAAAATTATTTTTAAATAAAATTAAATTATTTTCAAATAAAATTAAATTATTTTCAAATAAAATGAAATTATTTTCTAATAAAATAAAATTATTTTCAAATTAAATTAAATTATTTTCAGAAATAAAATTAAATTATTTTCAAATAAAATTAAATAATTTTCAAATAAAATAAATTATGTTCATATTAAATTAAATTATTTTCAAATTAAATTAAATTATTTTCAAATTAAATTAAATTAGTTTCAAATTAAATAAATTATTTTCAAAATAAATTAAATTATTTTCAAATAAAATGAAATTATTTTCAAAACTAAAATTAAATTATTTTAAAATAAAATAAAATTATTTTAAAATAAAATAAAATTATTTTCTAATAAAATTAAATTATTTTCAAATAAAATTAAATTAATTTCAAATAAAATTAAATTATTTTCAAATTAAATTGAATTATTTTCAAATTAAATTAAAATATTTTCAAAAATAAAATAAAATAATTTTTAAATAAAATTCAATTATTTTCAGAAATAAATTAAAATAATTTTCAAATAAAAGTAAATTATTTTAAAATAAAATAAAATTATTTTCTAATAAAATTAAATTATTTTCAAATAAAATTAAATTATTTTCAAATAAAATAAATTATGTTCAAATTAAATTAAATTATTTTCAAATTAAATGAACTTATTTTCAAATAAAATTAAATTATTTTCATATAAAATTATATTATTTTCAAAATAAAATATATTTTCAAAAAAAATTAAATTATTTTCAGAAATAAAATTAAATTAATTTCAAATTAAATTAAATTAATTTTAAATAACATTAAATCATTTTTAAATAAAATTAAATTATTTTCAAATAAAATTAAATTATTTTCAAATAAAATTATTTTATTTTCAAATAAAATTAATTTATTTTAAAATAAAATTAAATTATTTTCGAACAAAATTAAATTATTTTCAAATAAATTAAATTATTTTCAAATGAAATGAAATTATTTTCAAATAAAATAAAATTATTTAGAAATAAAATTAAATTATTTTCAAATTAAATTAAATTATTTTCAAAAATAAAATAAAATAATTTTTAAATAAAATTAAATTATTTTCAAATAAAATAAAATTATTTTCCAATAAAATGAAATTATTTTCTAATAAAATAAAATTATTTTCAAAATAAATTAAATTATTTTCAGAAATAAAATTAAATTATTTTCAAATAAAATTAAATTATTTTCAAATAAAATAAATTATGTTCAAATTAAATTAAATTATTTTCAAATTAAATTAAATTATTTTCAAATTAAATTAAATTAGTTTCAAATTAAATAAATTATTTTCAAAATAAATTAAATTATTTTCAAATAAAATGAAATTATTTTCAAAACTAAAAATAAATTATTTTAAAATAAAATAAAATTATTTTAAAATAAAATAAAATTATTTTCTAATAAAATTAAATTATTTTCAAATAAAATTAAATTATTTTCAAATAAAATTAAATTATTTTCAAATTAAATTAAATTATTTTCAAATTAAATTAAATTATTTTCAAATTAAATTAAATTAGTTTCAAATTAAATAAATTATTTTCAAAATAAATTAAATTATTTTCAAATAAAATTATATTATTTTCAAAATAAAATATATTTTCAAAAAAAATTAAATTATTTTCAGAAATAAAATTAAATTAACTTCAAATTAAATTAAATTATTTTTAAATAAAATTAAATCATTTTTAAATAAAATTAAATTATTTTCAAATAAAATTAAATTATTTTCAAATAAAATTATTTTATTTTCAAATAAAATAAATTTATTTTAAAATAAAATTAAATTATTTTCGAACAAAATTAAATTATTTTCAAATAAATGAAATTATTTTCAAATGAAATGAAATTATTTTCAAATAAAATAAAATTATTTAGAAATAAAATTAAATTATTTTCAAATTAAATTAAATTATTTTCAAAAATAAAATAAAATTATTTTTAAATAAAATTAAATTATTTTCAAATAAAATTAAATTATTTTCAAATAAAATGAAATTATTTTCTAATAAAATAAAATTATTTTCAAATTAAATTAAATTATTTTCAGAAATAAAATTAAATTATTTTCAAATAAAATTAAATAATTTTCAAATAAAATAAATTATGTTCATATTAAATTAAATTATTTTCAAATTAAATTAAATTATTTTCAAATTAAATTAAATTAGTTTCAAATTAAATAAATTATTTTCAAAATAAATTAAATTATTTTCAAATAAAATGAAATTATTTTTAAAACTAAAATTAAATTATTTTAAAATAAAATAAAATTATTTTAAAATAAAATAAAATTATTTTCTAATAAAATTAAATTATTTTCAAATAAAATTAAATTAATTTCAAATAAAATTAAATTATTTTCAAATTAAATTAAATTATTTTCAAATTAAATTAAATTATTTTCAAAAGTAAAATAAAATAATTTTTAAATAAAATTCAATTATTTTCAGAAATAAATTAAAATAATTTTCAAATAAAAGTAAATTATTTTAAAATAAAATAAAATTATTTTCCAATAAAATTAAATTATTTTCAAATAAAATTAAATTATTTTCAAATAAAATAAATTATGTTCAAATTAAATTAAATTATTTTCAAATTAAATGAACTTATTTTCAAATAAAATTAAATTATTTTCATATAAAATTATATTATTTTCAAAATAAAATATATTTTCAAAAAAAATTAAATTATTTTCAGAAATAAAATTAAATTAATTTCAAATTAAATTAAATTAATTTTAAATAACATTAAATCATTTTTAAATAAAATTAAATTATTTTCAAATAAAATTAAATTATTTTCAAATAAAATTATTTTATTTTCAAATAAAATTAATTTATTTTAAAATAAAATTAAATTATTTTCGAACAAAATTAAATTATTTTCAAATAAATTAAATTATTTTCAAATGAAATGAAATTATTTTCAAATAAAATAAAATTTTTTAGAAATAAAATTAAATTATTTTCAAATTAAATTAAATTATTTTCAAAAATAAAATAAAATAATTTTTAAATAAAATTAAATTATTTTCAAATAAAATTAAATTATTTTCCAATAAAATGAAATTATTTTCTAATAAAATAAAATTATTTTCAAAATAAATTAAATTATTTTCAGAAATAAAATTAAATTATTTTCAAATAAAATTAAATTATTTTCAAATAAAATAAATTATGTTCAAATTAAATTAAATTATTTTCAAATTAAATTAAATTATTTTCAAATTAAATTAAATTAGTTTCAAATTAAATAAATTATTTTCAAAATAAATTAAATTATTTTCAAATAAAATGAAATTATTTTCAAAACTAAAATTAAATTATTTTAAAATAAAATAAAATTATTTTAAAATAAAATAAAATTATTTTCCAATAAAATTAAATTATTTTCAAATAAAATTAAATTATTTTCAAATAAAATTAAATTATTTTCAAATTAAATTAAATTATTTTCAAATTAAATTAAATTATTTTTAAAAATAAAATAAAATAATTTTTAAATAAAATTCAATTATTTTCAGAAATAAATTAAAATAATTTTCAAATAAAAGTAAATTATTTTAAAATAAAATAAAATTATTTTCTAATAAAATTAAATTATTTTCAAATAAAATTAAATTATTTTCAAATAAAATAAAATTATTTTCAAATTATTTTAAATTATTTTCAAATTTAATTAAATTATTTTCAAAAATAAAATAAAATAATTTTTAAATAAAATTCAATTATTTTCACAAATAAAATAAAATTATTTTCAAATAAAAGTAAATTATTTTAAAATAAAATTAAATTATTTTCTAATAAAATTAAATTATTTTCAAATAAAATTAAATTATTTTCAAATAAAATTAAATTATTTTCAAATTATTTTAAATTATTTTCAAATTTAATTAAATTATTTACAAAAATAAAATAAAATAATTTTTAAATAAAATTCAATTATTTTCACAAATAAAATAAAATTATTTTTAAATAAAAGTAAATTTTTTTAAAATTAAATAAAATTATTTTCTAATAAAATTAAATTATTTTCAAATAAAATTAAATTATTTTCAAATAAAATTAAATTATTTTCAAATTAAATTAAATTATTTTCAAATTAAATTAAATTATTTTCAAAAATAAAATAAAATAATTTTTAAATAAATTTCAATTATTTTCAGAAATAAAATAAAATTATTTTCAAATAAAAGTAAATTATTTTAAAATAAAATAAAATTATTTTCTAATAAAATTAAATTATTTTCAAATAAAATTAAATTATTTTCAAATAAAATTAAATTATTTTCAAATTATTTTAAATTATTTTCAAATTTAATTAAATTATTTTCAAAAATAAAATAAAATAATTTTTAAATAAAATTCAATTATTTTCACAAATAAAATAAAATTATTTTCAAATAAAAGTAAATTATTTTAAAATAAAATTAAATTATTTTCTAATAAAATTAAATTATTTTCAAATAAAATTAAATTATTTTCAAATAAAATTAAATTATTTTCAAATTAAATTAAATTATTTTCAAATTAAATTAAATTATTTTCAAAAATAAAATAAAAAATTTTTAAATAAAATTTAATTATTTTCAGAAATAAAATAAAATTATTTTCAAATAAAAGTAAATTATTGTAAAATAATATTAAATTATTTTCTAATAAAATAAAATTATTTTCCATTAAAATTAAACTTTCTCAAATAAAATTATATTATTTTCAAATAAAATTAAATTATTTTTAAATAAAATTGAAATATTTTCAAATAAAATTAAATTATTTTAAAACAAAATTAAAATATTTTCAAATAAAATAAAATTTTTTTCAGAAATAAAATTAAAATATTTTCAAATTAAATTAAATTATTTTCAAATAAAATTAAATTATTTTCAAATAAAATTAAATTATTTTCAAAAATAAAATAAAATTATTTTCAAATAAAATAAAATTATATTCAAAAATAAAATTAAATTATTTTCAAATAAAATTAAATTATTTTTAAATAAAATTACATTATTTTCAAATAAAATTAAATTATTTTCAAATAAAATAAAATTATTTTCAGAAATAAAATTAAATTATTTTCAAATAAAATTAAATTATTTTCAAATTAAATTAAATTAGTTTCAAATAAAATTAAATTATTTTCAGAAATAAAATAAAATAATTTTCCAATTAAATTAAATTATTTTCAAATTAAATTAAATTATTTTCAGGAATAAAATTTAATTATTTTCAAATAAAATTAAATTATTTTCAAATAAAATAAATTATGTTCAAATTTAATTAAATTATTTTCAAATTAAATGAAATGATTTTCAAATTAAATTAAATTAGTTTCAAATTAAGTTAAATTATTTTCAAAATAAATTAAATTATTTTCAAATAAAATCAAATTATTTTCAAAACTAAAATTAAATTATTTTAAAATAAAATTAAATTATTTTAAAATAAAATAAAATTATTTTCAAATTAAATTAAATTATTTTCAAATAAAATGAAATTATTTTCTAATAAAATAAAATTATTTTCAAGTTAAATTAAATTATTTTCAGAAATAAAATTAAATTATTTTCAAATAAAATTAAATTATTTTCAAATAAAATAAATTATGTTCAAATTAAATTAAATTATTTTCAAATTAAATTAAATTATTTTTAAATTAAATTAAATTAGTTTCAAATTAAATAAATTATTTTCAAAATAAATTAAATTATTTTCAAATAAAATGAAATTATTTTCAAAACTAAAATTAAATTATTTTAAAATAAAATAAAATTATTTTAAAATAAAATAAAATTATTTTCTAATAAAATTAAATTATTTTCAAATAAAATTAAATTATTTTCAAATAAAATTAAATTATTTTCAAATTAAATTAAATTATTTTCAAATTAAATTAAATTATTTTCAAAAATAAAATTAAATAATTTTTAAATAAAATTCAATTAGTTTCAGAAATAAATTAAAATAATTTTCAAATAAAAGTAAATTATTTTAAAATAAAATAAAATTATTTTCTAATAAAATTAAATTATTTTCAAATAAAATTAAATTATTTTCAAATAAAATAAATTATGTTCAAATTAAATTAAATTATTTTCAAATTAAATTAAATTATTTTAAAAAATAAAATAAAATATTTTTTAAATAAAATTTAATTATTTTCAGAAATAAAATAAAATTATTTTCAAATAAAAGTAAATTATTTTAAAATAAAATAAAATTATTTTCTAATAAAATTAAATTATTTTCAAATAAAATTAAATTATTTTTAAATAAAATTGAAATATTTTCTAATAAAATTAAATTATTTTAAAACAAAATTAAATTATTTTCAAATAAAATTTTGTTATTTTCAAATAAAATAAATTATGTTCAAATTTAATTAAATTATTTTCAAATTAAATGAAATGATTTTCAAATTAAATTAAATTAGTTTCAAATTAAGTTAAATTATTTTCAAAATAAATTAAATTATTTTCAAATAAAATTAAATTATTTTCAAAACTAAAATTAAATTATTTTAAAATAAAATTAAATTATTTTAAAATAAAATAAAATTATTTTCAAATTAAATTAAATTATTTTTAAATAAAATGAAATTATTTTCAAATTAAATAAATTTATTTTCAAATAAAATTAAATTATTTTCAAATTAAATTAAATAATTTTCAAATTAAATTAAATTATTTTCAAATCAAATTAAATTATTTTTAAATAAAATTAAATTATTTTTAAAAATAAAATTTAATTATTTTCAAATAAAATTAAATTATTTTCAAATTTAATTAAATTATTTTGCAATTAAATTTAATTATTTTCATATTAAATGAAATTATTTTCAAATTAAATTAAAATATTTTCAAATAAAATTAATATATTTTCAAATTTAATTAAATTATTTTGCAATTAAATGAAATTATTTTCATATTAAATGAAATTATTTTCAAATTAAATCAAATCATTTTCAAATAAAATTAAATTATTTTCAATTCAAATTAAATTATTTTCAAAAATAAAATAAAATAATTTTTAAATAAAATTCAATGATTTTCAGAAATAAAATAAAATTATTTTCAAATAAAAGTAAATTATTTTAAAATAAAATAAAATTATTTTCTAATAAAATTAAATTATTTTCAAATAAAATTAAATTATTTTCAAATAAAATTAAATTATTTTCAAATTAAATTAAATTATTTTCAAATTAAATTAAATTATTTTCAAAAATAAAATAAAATAATTTTTAAATAAAATTCAATTATTTTCAGAAATAAATTAAAATTATTTTCAATTAAAAGTAAATTATTTTAAAATAAAATAAAATTTTTTTTCTAATAAAATTAAATTATTTTCAAATAAAATTAAATTATTTTCAAATAAAATTAAATTATTTTCAAATTAATTTAAATTATTTTCAAATTAAATTAAATTATTTTCAAAAATAAAATAAAATAATTTTTAAATAAAATTCAATTATTTTCAGAAATAAAATAAAATTATTTTCAAATAAAAGTAAATTATTTTAAAATAAAATAAAATTATTTTCTAATAAAATTAAATTATTTTCAAATAAAATAAAATTATTTTCAAATTAATTTAAATTATTTTCAAATTAAATTAAATTATTTTCAAAAATAAAATAAAATAATTTTTAAATAAAATTCAATTATTTTCAGAAATAAAATAAAATTATTTTCAAATAAAAGTAAATTATTTTAAAATAAAATAAAATTATTTTCTAATAAAATAAAATTATTTTCCAATAAAATTAAACTTTCTCAAATAAAATTATATTATTTTCAAATAAAATAAAATTATTTTCAAATAAAATTGTATTATTTTCAAATAAAATTATATTATTTTCATATAAAATTAAATTATTTTCGAATAAAATTATATTATTTTCAAATAAAATTATTTTCAGAAATAAAATTAAAATATTTTCAAATTAAATTAAATTATTTTCATATAAAATTATATTATTTTCAAATAAAATTAAATTATTTTCAAATAAAATTGTTTTATTATCAAATAAAATTAAAATATTTTCAAATAAAATTAAACTATTTTCAAATAAAATTAAATTATTTTAAAATAAAATGAAATTATTTTCAAATAAAATAAAATTATTTTCAAAAATAAAATAAAATTATTTTCAAATAAAATTAAATTAGTTTCAAATAAAATTAAATTATTTTCCAATTAAATTAAATTATTTTCAAATTACATGAAATTATTTTCAAATTAAATTAAATTAATTTCAATTAAAATTAAATTATTTTCAAATAAAATTAAATTATTTTCAAATAAAATTAAATTATTTTCAAAAATAAAATAAAATTATTTTCAAACAAAATAAATTTATATTCAAAAATAAAATAAATTTATTTTCAAATAAAATTAAATTATTTTCAAATAAAATTACATAATTTTCAAATAAAATTAAATTATTTTCAAATAAAATGAAATTATTTTCAAATAAAATAAAATTATTTTCAAAAATAAAATTAAATTATTTTTAAATAAAATTAAATTATTTTCAAATATATACAAATTATTTTCAAATAAAATAAAATTATTTTCAAAAATAAAATTATTTTCAAAAATAAAATAAAATTATTTTCAAATAAAATTAAATTATTTTCAAATAAAATTACATTTTTTTCAAATTAAATGAAATTATTTTCAAATTAAATTAAATTATTTTTAAAAATAAAATTAAATTATTTTCAAATAAAATAAGATTATTTTCAGAAATAAAATAAAATTATTTTCAAATAAAATTAAATTATTTTCAAATAAAATTAAATTATTTTCAAATAAAATAAATTATGTTCAAATTAAATTAAATTATTTTCAAATTAAATGAAATTATTTTCAAATAAAATTAAATTATTTTCATATAAAATTATATTATTTTCAAAATAAAATATATCTTCAAAAAAAATTAAATTATTTTCAGAAATAAAATTAATTTAATTTCAAATTAAATTAAATTATTTTTAAATAAAATTAAATCATTTTTAAATAAAATTAAATTATTTTCCAATAAAATTAAATTATTTTCAAATAAAATTATTTTATTTTCAAATAAAATTAATTTATTTTAAAATAAAATTAAATTATTTTCGAACAAAATTAAATTATTTTCAAATAAATTAAATTATTTTCAAATGAAATGAAATTATTTTCAAATAAAATAAAATTATTTAGAAATAAAATTAAATTATTTTCAAATTAAATTAAATTATTTTCAAAAATAAAATTAAATTATTTTTAAATAAAATAAAATTATTTTCAAATAAAATTAAATTATTTTCAAATAAAATGAAATTATTTTCTAATAAAATAAAATTATTTTCAAATTAAATTAAATTATTTTCAGAAATAAAATTAAATTATTTTCAAATAAAATTAAATTATTTTCAAATAAAATATATTATGTTCAAATTAAATTAAATTATTTTCAAATTAAATTAAATTATTTTCAAATTAAATTAAATTAGTTTCAAATTAAATAAATTATTTTCAAAATAAATTAAATTATTTTCAAATAAAATTAAATTATTTTCAAATAAAATTAAATTATTTTCAAATTAATTTAAATTATTTTCAAATTAAATTAAATTATTTTCAAAAATAAAATAAAATAATTTTTAAATAAAATTCAATTATTTTCAGAAATAAAATAAAATTATTTTCAAATAAAAGTAAATTATTTTAAAATAAAATAAAATTATTTTCTAATAAAATTAAATTATTTTCAAATAAAATAAAATTATTTTCAAATTAATTTAAATTATTTTCAAATTAAATTAAATTATTTTCAAAAATAAAATAAAATAATTTTTAAATAAAATTCAATTATTTTCAGAAATAAAATAAAATTATTTTCAAATAAAAGTAAATTATTTTAAAATAAAATTAAATTATTTTCTAATAAAATAAAATTATTTTCCAATAAAATTAAACTTTCTCAAATAAAATTATATTATTTTCAAATAAAATAAAATTATTTTCAAATAAAATTGAATTATTTTCAAATAAAATTATATTATTTTCATATAAAATTAAATTATTTTCGAATAAAATTATATTATTTTCAAATAAAATTATTTTCAGAAATAAAATTAAAATATTTTCAAATTAAATTAAATTATTTTCATATAAAATTATATTATTTTCAAATAAAATTAAACTATTTTCAAATAAAATTGTTTTATTATCAAATAAAATTAAAATATTTTCAAATAAAATTAAACTATTTTTAAATAAAATTAAATTATTTTAAAATAAAATGAAATTATTTTCAAATAAAATAAAATTATTTTCAAAAATAAAATAAAATTATTTTCAAATAAAATTAAATTAGTTTCAAATAAAATTAAATTATTTTCCAATTAAATTAAATTATTTTCAAATTACATGAAATTATTTTCAAATTAAATTAAATTAATTTCAATTAAAATTAAATTATTTTCAAATAAAATTAAATTATTTTCAAATAAAATTAAATTATTTTCAAAAATAAAATAAAATTATTTTCAAACAAAATAAATTTATATTCAAAAATAAAATAAATTTATTTTCAAATAAAATTAAATTATTTTCAAATAAAATTACATAATTTTCAAATAAAATTAAATTATTTTCAAATAAAATGAAATTATTTTCAAATAAAATAAAATTATTTTCAAAAATAAAATTAAATTATTTTTAAATAAAATTAAATTATTTTCAAATATATACAAATTATTTTCAAATAAAATAAAATTATTTTCAAAAATAAAATTATTTTCAAAAATAAAATAAAATTATTTTCAAATAAAATTAAATTATTTTCAAATAAAATTACATTTTTTTCAAATTAAATGAAATTATTTTCAAATTAAATTAAATTATTTTTAAAAATAAAATTAAATTATTTTCAAATAAAATAAAATTATTTTCAGAAATAAAATAAAATTATTTTCAAATAAAATTAAATTATTTTCAAATAAAATTAAATTATTTTCAAATAAAATAAATTATGTTCAAATTAAATTAAATTATTTTCAAATTAAATGAAATTATTTTCAAATAAAATTAAATTATTTTCATATAAAATTATATTATTTTCAAAATAAAATATATCTTCAAAAAAAATTAAATTATTTTCAGAAATAAAATTAAATTAATTTCAAATTAAATTAAATTATTTTTAAATAAAATTAAATCATTTTTAAATAAAATTAAATTATTTTCAAATAAAATTAAATTATTTTCAAATAAAATTATTTTATTTTCAAATAAAATTAATTTATTTTAAAATAAAATTAAATTATTTTCGAACAAAATTAAATTATTTTCAAATAAATTAAATTATTTTCAAATGAAATGAAATTATTTTCAAATAAAATAAAATTATTTAGAAATAAAATTAAATTATTTTCAAATTAAATTAAATTATTTTCAAAAATAAAATTAAATTATTTTTAAATAAAATTAAATTATTTTCAAATAAAATTAAATTATTTTCAAATAAAATGAAATTATTTTCTAATAAAATAAAATTATTTTCAAATTAAATTAAATTATTTTCAGAAATAAAATTAAATTATTTTCAAATAAAATTAAATTATTTTCAAATAAAATATATTATGTTCAAATTAAATTAAATTATTTTCAAATTAAATTAAATTATTTTCAAATTAAATTAAATTAGTTTCAAATTAAATAAATTATTTTCAAAATAAATTAAATTATTTTCAAATAAAATTAATTTATATTAAATTTTCAAATTGAATTAAATTATTTTTAAATTAAATTATTTTCAAATTAAATTAAATTATGTTTATAAATAAAATAAAATTATTTTAAAATAAAATTCAATTATTTTTAGAAATAAAATAAAATTATTTTCAAATAAAAGTAAATTATTTGAAAATAAAATAAAATTATTTTCAAATAAAATTATTTTTTTTTCAAATAAAATTATATAATTTTCACATAAAATGAAATTCTTTTCAAATAAAATTGAATTATTTTCAAATTAAATTAAATTATTTTCAAATAAAATTAAATTATTTTAATATAAAATTATATTATTTTCAAAACAAAATATATTATTTTTAAATAAAATTAAATTATTTTCAGAAATAAAATTAAATTAATTTCAAATTAAATTAAATTATTTTTAAATAAAATTAAATCATTTTTAAATAAAATTAAATTATTTTCAAATAAAATTAAAATATTTTTAAATAAAATTATTTTATTTTCAAATAAAATTAAATTATTTTCAAATAAAATTGAATTAATTTCAAATAAAAAGAAATTATTTTCTAATAAAATTAAATTATTTTCAAATTAAATTAAATTATTTTCAAAATTAAAATTAAATAAATTTCAAGTAAAATTAAATTATTTTCAAATAAAATTAAATTATTTTCAAATAAAATTAAATAATTTTCAAATAAAATTAAATTATTTTCAAAAATAAAATTAAATTGTTTCAAATAAAATAAAATTATTTTTAAATAAAATTAAATTATTTTCAAATTAAATTAAATTAAATTCAAATTAAATGAAATTATTTTCAAATTAAATTTAATTAATTTCAAATTAAATTACATTATTTTCTAATAAACAAACTATTTAGAAATAAAATAAAATTATTTTCAAATCAAATTAAATTATTTTCAAAAATAAAATAAAATTATTTTTAAATAAAATTAAATTATTTTCAAATAAAATTAAATTATTTTCCAATAAAATGAAATTATTTTCTAATAAAATAAAATTATTTTCAAAATAAATTAAATTATTTTCAGAAATAAAATTAAATTATTTTCAAATAAAATTAAATTATTTTCAAATAAAATAAATTATGTTCAAATTAAATTAAATTATTTTCAAATTAAATTAAATTATTTTCAAATTAAATTAAATTAGTTTCAAATTAAATAAATTATTTTCAAAATAAATTAAATTATTTTCAAATAAAATGAAATTATTTTCAAAACTAAAATTAAATTATTTTAAAATAAAATAAAATTATTTTAAAATAAAATAAAATTATTTTCTAATAAAATTAAATTATTTTCAAATAAAATTAAATTATTTTCAAATAAAATTAAATTATTTTCAAATTAAATTAAATTATTTTCAAATTAAATTAAATTATTTTTAAAAATAAAATAAAATAATTTTTAAATAAAATTCAATTATTTTCAGAAATAAATTAAAATAATTTTCAAATAAAAGTAAATTATTTTAAAATAAAATAAAATTATTTTCTAATAAAATTAAAATATTTTCAAATAAAATTAAATTATTTTCAAATAAAATAAAATTATTTTCAAATTATTTTAAATTATTTTCAAATTTAATTAAATTATTTTCAAAAATAAAATAAAATAATTTTTAAATAAAATTCAATTATTTTCACAAGTAAAATAAAATTATTTTCAAATAAAAGTAATTTATTTTAAAATAAAATTAAATTATTTTCTAATAAAAATAAATTATTTTCAAATAAAATTAAATTATTTTCAAATAAAATTAAATTATTTTCAAATTATTTTAAATTATTTTCAAATTTAATTAAATTATTTTCAAAAATAAAATAAAATAATTTTTAAATAAAATTCAATTATTTTCACAAATAAAATAAAATTATTTTTAAATAAAAGTAAATTTTTTTAAAATAAAATAAAATTATTTTCTAATAAAATTAAATTATTTTCAAATAAAATTAAATTATTTTCAAATAAAATTGAATTATTTTCAAAAATAAAATAAAATTATTTTCAAATAAAATAAAATTATATTCAAAAATAAAATTAAATTATTTTCAAATAAAATTAAATTATTTTTAAATAAAATTACATTATTTTCAAATAAAATTAAATTATTTTCAAATAAAATAAAATTATTTTCAGAAATAAAATTAAATTATTTTCAAATAAAATTAAATTATTTTCAAATTAAATTAAATTAGTTTCAAATAAAATTAAATTATTTTCAGAAATAAAATAAAATAATTTTCCAATTAAATTAAATTATTTTCAAATTAAATTAAATTATTTTCAGGAATAAAATTTAATTATTTTCAAATAAAATTAAATTATTTTCAAATAAAATAAATTATGTTCAAATTTAATTAAATTATTTTCAAATTAAATGAAATGATTTTCAAATTAAATTAAATTAGTTTCAAATTAAGTTAAATTATTTTCAAAATAAATTAAATTATTTTCAAATAAAATGAAATTATTTTCAAAACTAAAATTAAATTATTTTAAAATAAAATAAAATTATTTTCTAATAAAATTAAATTATTTTCAAATAAAATTAAATTATTTTCAAATAAAATAAATTATGTTCAAATTAAATTAAATTATTTTCAAATTAAATTAAATTATTTTAAAAAATAAAATAAAATATTTTTTAAATAAAATTTAATTATTTTCAGAAAAAAAATAAAATTATTTTCAAATAAAAGTAAATTATTTTAAAATAAAATAAAATTATTTTCTAATAAAATTAAATTATTTTCAAATAAAATTAAATTATTTTTAAATAAAATTGAAATATTTTCTAATAAAATTAAATTATTTTAAAACAAAATTAAATTATTTTCAAATAAAATTTTGTTATTTTCAAATAAAATAAATTATGTTCAAATTTAATTAAATTATTTTCAAATTAAATTAAATTAGTTTCAAGTTAAGTTAAATTATTTTCAAAATAAATTAAATTATTTTCAAATAAAATTAAATTATTTTCAAAACTAAAATTAAATTATTTTAAAATAAAATTAAATTATTTTCAAATAAAATAAATTATGTTCAAATTTAATTAAATTATTTTCAAATTAAATGAAATGATTTTCAAATTAAATTAAATTAGTTTCAAGTTAAGTTAAATTATTTTCAAAATAAATTAAATTATTTTCAAATAAAATTAAATTATTTTCAAAACTAAAATTAAATTATTTTAAAATAAAATTAAATTATTTTAAAATAAAATAAAATTATTTTCAAATTAAATTAAATTATTTTTAAATAAAATGAAATTATTTTCAAATTAAATAAATTTATTTTCAAATAAAATTAAATTATTTTCAAATTAAATTAAATAATTTTCAAATTAAATTAAATTATTTTCAAATCAAATTAAATTATTTTTAAATAAAATTTAATTATTTTTAAAAATAAAATTTAATTATTTTCAAATAAAATTAAATTATTTTCAAATTTAATTAAATTATTTTGCAATTAAATTTAATTATTTTCATATTAAATGAAATTATTTTCAAATTAAATTAAAATATTTTCAAATAAAATTAATATATTTTCAAATTTAATTAAATTATTTTGCAATTAAATTAAATTATTTTCATATTAAATGAAATTATTTTCAAATTAAATCAAATCATTTTCAAATAAAATTAAATTATTTTCAATTCAAATTAAATTATTTTCAAAAATAAAATAAAATATTTTTTAAATAAAATTCAATGATTTTCAGAAATAAAATAAAATTATTTTCAAATAAAAGTAAATTATTTTAAAATAAAATAAAATTATTTTCTAATAAAATTAAATTATTTTCAAATAAAATTAAATTATTTTCAAATAAAATTAAATTATTTTCAAATAAAATTATATTATTTTCAAATAAAATAAAATTATTTTCAAATAAAATTGAATTATTTTCAAATAAAATTATATTATTTTCATATAAAATTAAATTATTTTCGAATAAAATTATATTATTTTCAAATAAAATTATTTTCAGAAATAAAATTAAAATATTTTCAAATTAAATTAAATTATTTTCATATAAAATTATATTATTTTCAAATAAAATTAAATTATTTTCAAATAAAATTGTTTTATTATCAAATAAAATTAAATTATTTTCAAATAAAATTAAACTATTTTCAAATAAAATTATATTATTTTAAAATAAAATGAAATTATTTTCAAATAAAATAAAATTATTTTCAAAAATAAAATAAAATTATTTTCAAATAAAATTAAATTAGTTTCAAATAAAATTAAATTATTTTCCAATTAAATTAAATTATTTTCAAATTACATGAAATTATTTTCAAATTAAATTAAATTAATTTCAATTAAAATTAAATTATTTTCAAATAAAATTAAATTATTTTCAAATAAAATTAAATTATTTTCAAAAATAAAATAAAATTATTTTCAAACAAAATAAATTTATATTCAAAAATAAAATAAATTTATTTTCAAATAAAATTAAATTATTTTCAAATAAAATTACATAATTTTCAAATAAAATTAAATTATTTTCAAATAAAATGAAATTATTTTCAAATAAAATAAAATTATTTTCAAAAATAAAATTAAATTATTTTCAAATAAAATTAAATTATTTTCAAATATACAAATTATTTTCAAATAAAATAAAATTATTTTCAAAAATAAAATTATTTTCAAAAATAAAATAAAATTATTTTCAAATAAAATTAAATTATTTTCAAATAAAATTACATTTTTTTCAAATTAAATGAAATTATTTTCAAATTAAATTCAATTATTTTCAAATAAAATTAAATTATTTTTAAAAATAAAATTAAATTATTTTCAAATAAAATAAAATTATTTTCAGAAATAAAATAAAATTATTTTCAAATAAAATTAAATTATTTTCAAATAAAATAAATTATGTTCAAATTAAATTAAATTATTTTCAAATTAAATGAAATTATTTTCAAATAAAATTAAATTATTTTCATATAAAATTATATTATTTTCAAAATAAAATATATCTTCAAAAAAAATTAAATTATTTTCAGAAATAAAATTAAATTAATTTCAAATTAAATTAAATTATTTTTAAATAAAATTAAATCATTTTTAAATAAAATTAAATTATTTTCAAATAAAATTAAATTATTTTCAAATAAAATTATTTTATTTTCAAATAAAATTAATTTATTTTAAAATAAAATTAAATTATTTTCGAACAAAATTAAATTATTTTCAAATAAATTAAATTATTTTCAAATGAAATGAAATTATTTTCAAATAAAATAAAATTATTTAGAAATAAAATTAAATTATTTTCAAATTAAATTAAATTATTTTCAAAAATAAAATTAAATTATTTTTAAATAAAATTAAATTATTTTCAAATAAAATTAAATTATTTTCAAATAAAATGAAATTATTTTCTAATAAAATAAAATTATTTTCAAATTAAATTAAATTATTTTCAGAAATAAAATTAAATTATTTTCAAATAAAATTAAATTATTTTCAAAACTAAAATTAAATTATTTTAAAATAAAATTAAATTATTTTAAAATAAAATAAAATTATTTTCAAATTAAATTAAATTATTTTTAAATAAAATGAAATTATTTTCAAATTAAATAAATTTATTTTCAAATAAAATTAAATTATTTTCAAATTAAATTAAATAATTTTCAAATTAAATTAAATTATTTTCAAATCAAATTAAATTATTTTTAAATAAAATTAAATTATTTTTAAAAATAAAATTTAATTATTTTCAAATAAAATTAAATTATTTTCAAATTTAATTAAATTATTTTGCAATTAAATTTAATTATTTTCATATTAAATGAAATTATTTTCAAATTAAATTAAAATATTTTCAAATAAAATTAATATATTTTCAAATTTAATTAAATTATTTTGCAATTAAATTAAATTATTTTCATATTAAATGAAATTATTTTCAAATTAAATCAAATCATTTTCAAATAAAATTAAATTATTTTCAATTCAAATTAAATTATTTTCAAAAATAAAATAAAATAATTTTTAAATAAAATTCAATGATTTTCAGAAATAAAATAAAATTATTTTCAAATAAAAGTAAATTATTTTAAAATAAAATAAAATTATTTTCTAATAAAATTAAATTATTTTCAAATAAAATTAAATTATTTTCAAATAAAATTAAATTATTTTCAAATAAAATTATATTATTTTCAAATAAAATAAAATTATTTTCAAATAAAATTGAATTATTTTCAAATAAAATTATATTATTTTCATATAAAATTAAATTATTTTCGAATAAAATTATATTATTTTCAAATAAAATTATTTTCAGAAATAAAATTAAAATATTTTCAAATTAAATTAAATTATTTTCATATAAAATTATATTATTTTCAAATAAAATTAAATTATTTTCAAATAAAATTGTTTTATTATCAAATAAAATTAAATTTCAAATTAAAATTCAAATTAAATTAAACTATTTTCAAATAAAATTATATTATTTTAAAATAAAATGAAATTATTTTCAAATAAAATAAAATTATTTTCAAAAATAAAATAAAATTATTTTCAAATAAAATTAAATTAGTTTCAAATAAAATTAAATTATTTTCCAATTAAATTAAATTATTTTCAAATTACATGAAATTATTTTCAAATTAAATTAAATTAATTTCAATTAAAATTAAATTATTTTCAAATAAAATTAAATTATTTTCAAATAAAATTAAATTATTTTCAAAAATAAAATAAAATTATTTTCAAACAAAATAAATTTATATTCAAAAATAAAATAAATTTATTTTCAAATAAAATTAAATTATTTTCAAATAAAATTACATAATTTTCAAATAAAATTAAATTATTTTCAAATAAAATGAAATTATTTTCAAATAAAATAAAATTATTTTCAAAAATAAAATTAAATTATTTTCAAATAAAATTAAATTATTTTCAAATATATACAAATTATTTTCAAATAAAATAAAATTATTTTAAAAAATAAAATTATTTTCAAAAATAAAATAAAATTATTTTCAAATAAAATTAAATTATTTTCAAATAAAATTACATTTTTTTCAAATTAAATGAAATTATTTTCAAATTAAATTCAATTATTTTCAAATAAAATTAAATTATTTTTAAAAATAAAATTAAATTATTTTCAAATAAAATAAAATTATTTTCAGAAATAAAATAAAATTATTTTCAAATAAAATTAAATTATTTTCAAATAAAATTAAATTATTTTCAAATAAAATAAATTATGTTCAAATTAAATTAAATTATTTTCAAATTAAATGAAATTATTTTCAAATAAAATTAAATTATTTTCATATAAAATTATATTATTTTCAAAATAAAATATATCTTCAAAAAAAATTAAATTATTTTCAGAAATAAAATTAAATTAATTTCAAATTAAATTAAATTATTTTTAAATAAAATTAAATCATTTTTAAATAAAATTAAATTATTTTCAAATAAAATTAAATTATTTTCAAATAAAATTATTTTATTTTCAAATAAAATTAATTTATTTTAAAATAAAATTAAATTATTTTCGAACAAAATTAAATTATTTTCAAATAAATTAATTTATTTTCAAATGAAATGAAATTATTTTCAAATAAAATAAAATTATTTAGAAATAAAATTAAATTATTTTCAAATTAAATTAAATTATTTTCAAAAAAAAAATTAAATTATTTTTAAATAAAATTAAATTATTTTCAAATAAAATTAAATTATTTTCAAATAAAATGAAATTATTTTCTAATAAAATAAAATTATTTTCAAATTAAATTAAATTATTTTCAGAAATAAAATTAAATTATTTTCAAATAAAATTAAATTATTTTCAAATAAAATATATTATGTTCAAATTAAATTAAATTATTTTCAAATTAAATTAAATTATTTTCAAATTAAATTAAATTAGTTTCAAATTAAATAAATTATTTTCAAAATAAATTAAATTATTTTCAAATAAAATTAAATTATTTTCAAAACTAAAATTAAATTATTTTAATATAAAATAAAATTATTTTAAAATAAAATAAAATTATTTTCAAAGTAAATTAAATTATTTTTAAATAAAATGAAATTATTTAAAATTAAATAAATTTATTTTCAAATAAAATTAAATTATTTTCAAATTAAATTAAATTATTTTCAAATTAAATTAAAATATTTTCAAATCAAATTAAATTAGTTTTAAATAAAATTAAATTATTTTTAAAAATAAAATTTAATTATTTTCAAATAAAATTAAATTATTTTCAAATTTAATTAAATTATTTTGCAATTAAATTAAATTATTTTCATATTAAATGAAATTATTTTCAAATTAAATTAAATTATTTTCAAATAAAATTAAATTATTTTCAAATAAAATTACATTATTTTCAGAAATAAAATTACATTAATTTCAAATTAAATTAAATTATTTTCAAATAAAATTAAATTATTTTTAAATAAAACTAAATTATTTTCAAATAAAAGTAAATTATTTTCCAATAAAATTGAAATTATTTCAAATAAAATTAAATTATTTTAAATTAAATTAAATTATTTTCAAATTGAATTAAATTATTTTCAAATAAAATAATTTTCAAATTAAATTAAATTATGTTCATAAATAAAATAAAATTATTTTAAAATAAAATTCAATTATTTTTAGAAATAAAATAAAATAATTTTCAAATAAAAGTAAATTATTTGAAAATAAAATAAAATTATTTTCAAATAAAATTATTTTTTTTTCAAATAAAATTATATAATTTTCAAAAAAAATGAAATTCTTTGTAAATAAAATTAAACTATTTTCAAACAAAATTAAATTATTTTCAAATAAAATTAAATTATTTTCAAATGAAATGAAATTATTTTCAAATAAAATAAAATTATTTAGAAATAAAATTAAATTATTTTCCAATTAAATTAAATTATTTTCAAAAATAAAATAAAATTATTTTTAAATAAAATTAAATTATTTTCAAATAAAATTAAATTATTTTCAAATAAAATGAAATTATTTTCTAATAAAATAAAATTATTTTCAAATTAAATTAAATTATTTTCAGGAATAAAATTAAATTATTTTCAAATAAAATTAAATTATTTTCAAATAAAATAAATTATGTTCAAATTAAATTAAATTATTTTCAAATTAAATTAAATTATTTTCAAATTAAATTAAATTAGTTTCAAATTAAATAAATTA
Organism: Phosphuga atrata; assembly: GCA_944588485.1. Classification (NCBI taxonomy): domain Eukaryota; kingdom Metazoa; phylum Arthropoda; class Insecta; order Coleoptera; family Silphidae; genus Phosphuga; species Phosphuga atrata. The sequence goes on from OX155894.1 coordinate 36,357,811, forward strand.
TTTTCAAAATAAATTAAATTATTTTCAAATAAAATTAAATTATTTTCAAATTATATTAAATTATTTTCAAATTAAATTAAAATATTTTCAAATGAAATTAAATTATTTTTAAATAAAATTAAATTATTTTTAAAAATAAAATTTAATTATTTTCAAATAAAATTAAATTATTTTCAAATTTAATTAAATTATTTTGCAATTAAATTAAATTATTTTCATATTAAAAGAAATTATTTTCAAATTAAATTAAATTATTTTCAAATAAAATTAAATTATTTTCCAATAAAATTGAAATTATTTCAAATAAAATTAAATTATTTTAAATTAAATTAAATTATTTTCAAATTGAATTAAATTATTTTCAAATTAAATTATTTTCAAATTAAATTAAATTATGTTCATAAAAAAAAAAAATTATTTTAAAATAAAATTCAATTATTTTTAGAAATAAAATAAAATTATTTTCAAATAAAAGTAAATTATTTGAAAATAAAATAAAATTATTTTCAAATAAAATTAATTTTTTTTCAAATAAAATTATATAATTTTCACATAAAATGAAATTCTTTTCAAATAAAATTGAATTATTTTCAAATTAAATTAAATTATTTTCAAATAAAATTAAATTATTTTCATATAAAATTATATTATTTTCAAAACAAAATATATTATTTTTAAATAAAATTAAATTATATTCAGAAATAAAATTAAATTAATTTCAAATTAAATTAAATTATTTTTAAATAAAATTAAATCATTTTTAAATAAAATTAAATTATTTTCAAATAAAATTAAATTATTTTTAAATAAAATTATTTTATTTTCAAATAAAATTAAATTATTTTCAAATAAAATTGAATTAATTTCAAATAAAATTAAATTATTTTCTAATAAAATTAAATTATTTTTAAATTAAATTAAATTATTTTCAAAATTAAAATTAAATCAATTTCAAGTAAAATTAAATTATTTTCAAATAAAATTAAATTATTTTTAAATAAAATTAAATAATTTTCAAATAAAATTAAATTTTTTTCAAAAATAAAATTAAATTGTTTCAAATAAAATAAAAAGATTTTTAAATAAAATTAAATTATTTTCAAATTAAATTAAATTAATTTCAAATTAAATGAAATTATTTTCAAATTAAATTTAATTAATTTCAAATTAAATTACATTATTTTCTAATGAACAAACTATTTAGAAATAAAATAAAATTATTTTCAAATCAAATTAAATTATTTTCAAAAATAAAATTAACTTATTTTAAAATAAAATTAAATTATTTTCAAAGAAAATTAAATTATTTTCAAATAAAATTATATTATTTTCAAATAAAATTATATTATTTTCAAATAAAATTAAATATTTTCAAATAAAATTGAATTATTTTCAAATAAAATTAAATTGTTTTCAAATTAAATTAAATTATTTTCAAATTAAATTAAATTATTTTCAAAAATAAAGTTAAATTATTTTTAAATAAAATTAAATTATTTTCAAACTAAAATAAATTATTTTCAAATTAAATTATTTTCAAATAAAATTAAATTATTTTCAAAAAACAAAATAATTTTCAAATAAAATAAAATTATTTTCAAATAAAATTAAATTATTCAATAATAAAATAAAATTATTTACCAATGTAATTAAATTATTTTCAAATAAAATTAAATTATTTTCAAGAATAAAATAAAATAATTTTCAAATAAAATTAAATTATTTTCAAATTAAACTATTTTCAAATAAAATTAAATAATTTTCAAATAAAATTAAATTATTTTCAAAAAAAATTAAATTATTTTCAAATAAAATTGAATTATTTTCAAATAAAATTAATTTATTTTCAAATTAAATTAAATTATTTTCAAAATTAAAATTAAATTATTTTCAAATAAAATGAAATTATTTTCAAAAAAAATTAAATTATTTTCAAATAAAATGAAATTATTTTCTAATAAAATAAAATTATTTTCAAATTAAATTAAATTATTTTCAGGAATAAAATTAAATTATTTTCAAATAAAATTAAATTTTTTTCAAATAAAACAAATTATGTTCAAATTAAATTAAATTATTTTCAAATTAAATTAAATTATTTTCAAATTAAATTAAATTAGTTTCAAATTAAATAAATTATTTTCAAAATAAATTAAATTATTTTCAAATAAAATTAAATTATTTTCAAAACTAAAATTAAATTATTTTAAAATAAAATTAAATTATTTTAAAATAAAATAAAATTATTTTCAAAGTAAATTAAATTATTTTTAAATAAAATGAAATTATTTTCAAATTAAATAAATTTATTTCCAAATAAAATTAAATTATTTTCAAATTATATTAAATTATTTTCAAATTAAATTAAAATATTTTCAAATCAAATTAAATTATTTTTAAATAAAATTAAATTATTTTTAAAAATAAAATTTAATTATTTTCAAATAAAATTAAATTATTTTCAAATTTAATTAAATTATTTTGCAATTAAATTAAATTATTTTCATATTAAAAGAATGTATTTTTAAATTAAATTAAATTATTTTCAAATAAAATTAAATTATTTTCCAATAAAATTGAAATTATTTCAAATAAAATTAAATTATTTTAAATTAAATTAAATTTTCAAATTGAATTAAATTATTTTCAAATTAAATTATTTTCAAATTAAATTAAATTATGTTCATAAATAAAATAAAATTATTTTAAAATAAAATTCAATTATTTTTAGAAATAAAATAAAATTATTTTCAAATAAAAGTAAATTATTTGAAAATAAAATAAAATTATTTTCAAATAAAATTAATTTTTTTTCAAATAAAATTATATAATTTTCACATAAAATGAAATTCTTTTCAAATAAAATTGAATTATTTTCAAATTAAATTAAATTATTTTCAAATAAAATTAAATTATTTTAATATAAAATTATATTATTTTCAAAACAAAATATATTATTTTTAAATAAAATTAAATTATTTTCAGAAATAAAATTAAATTAATTTCAAATTAAATTAAATTATTTTTAAATAAAATTAAATCATTTTTAAATAAAATTAAATTATTTTCAAATAAAATTAAATTATTTTGAAATAAAATTATTTTATTTTCAAATAAAATGAAATTATTTTCAAATAAAATTGAATTAATTTCAAATAAAATTAAATTATTTTCTAATAAAATTAAATTATTTTCAAATTAAATTAAATTATTTTCAAAATTAAAATTAAATCAATTTCAAGTAAAATTAAATTATTTTCAAATAAAATTAAATTATTTTTAAATAAAATTAAATAATTTTCAAATAAAATTAAATTATTTTCAAAAATAAAATTAAATTGTTTCAAATAAAATAAAATTATTTTTAAATAAAATTAAATTATTTTCAAATTAAATTAAATTAATTTCAAATTAAATGAAATTATTTTCAAATTAAATTTAATTAATTTCAAATTAAATTACATTATTTTCTAATAAACAAACTATTTAGAAATAAAATAAAATTATTTTCAAATCAAATTAAATTATTTTCAAAAATAAAATTAACTTATTTTAAAATAAAATTATTTTCAAAGAAAATTAAATTATTTTCAAATTAAATTAAATAATTTTCAAATAAAACAAAAATTATTTTTACATAAAATTATATTCTTTTCAAATTAAATTAAATGATTTTCAAAAATAAAATTAAATTATCTTCAAATAAAATTAAATTGTTTTCAAATAATATTTATTTATTTTCGAATAAAATTAAATTATTTTCAAACTAAAATAAATTATTTTCAAATTAAATTATTTTCAAATAAAATTAAATTATTTTCAAAAAACAAAATAATTTTCAAATAAAATAAAATTATTTTCAAATAAAATTAAATTATTCAAAAATAAAATAAAATTATTTACCAATGTAATTAAATTATTTTCAAATAAAATTAAATTATTTTCAAAAATAAAATAAAATAATTTTCAAATAAAATTAAATTATTTTCAAATTAAACTATTTTCAAATAAAATTAAATAATTTTCAAATAAAATAAAATTATTTTCAAATAAAATTAAATTATTTTCAAATAAAATTGAATTATTTTCAAATAAAATTAATTTATTTTCAAATTAAATTAAATTATTTTCAAAATTAAAATTAAACTATTTTCAAATTAAATTAAATTATTTTGAAATATAACTAAATTATTTTAAATATAAATTAATTTTTTTTCAAATTAAATTAAATTATTTTCAAAAAAAATTAAATTATTTTCAATTACAATTAAATTCTTTTCAAATAAAATTAAATTATTTTCAAACAGAACTAAGTTATTTTCAAATTAAATTAAATTATTTAAAAAAAAAATTAAATTATTTTAAAATAAAACTAAATTATTTTCAAATTAAATTAAATTATTTTCAATTAAAATTAAATTATTTTCAAATAAAATTAAATTATTTTCAAATAAAATTAAATTATTTTTAAATAAAATTAAATAATTTTGAAATATAACTAAATTATTTTCAAATTAAATTAAATTATTTTCAAACCAAATTAAATTATTTTCAAATAAAATTAAATTATTTTCAAATAAAACTAAATTATATTTAAATAAAACTAAATTATTTTCAATTTAAATTAAATTATTTTCAAATTAAATTAAATTATTTTCAAAAAAATAAAATTATTTTCAAATTAAATAAAATTATTTTCAAATTAAACTATTTTCAAATTAAATTAAATTATTTGCAAAAAACAAAATAATTTTCAAAAAAAATAAAATTATTTTCAATTAAAATTAAATTATTCATAAATAAAATTAAATTATTTACAAATAAAATTAAATTATTTTAAAAAATAAAATAAAATAATTTTCATATTAAATTAAATTATTTTCAAATTAAACTATTTTCAAATAAAATAAAATTATTTTCAAATAAAATTAAATTATTTTCAAATAAAATTAAATTATATTCAAATAAAACTAAATTATTTTCAAAAATAAAATAAAATAATTTTCAAATAAAATTTAATTATTTTCAAATTAAACTTTTTTCAAATAAAATTAAATTATTTTCAAACAAATTTAAATTATTTGCAAAAAACAAAATAATTTTCAAAAAAAATAAAATTATTTTCAATTAAAATTAAATTATTTATAAATAAAATTAAATTATTTACAAATAAAATTAAATTATTTTAAAAAATAAAATAAAATAATTTTCAAATAAAATTTAATTATTTTCAAATTAAACTTTTTTCAAATAAAATTAAGTTATTTTCAAACAAATTTAAATTATTTTCAAACAACAAAATTATTTTCAAATAAAATTAAATTATTTTCAAATAAAATTAAATTATTTTCAAATAATAGTAAATTATTTTCAAAATAAAATAAATTATTTTCAAATAAAATTATTTTCAAATAAAATTAAATTAGTTTCAAAAATAAAATAAATTATTTTCAAATAAAATTAAATTATTTTCAAATAAAATTAAATTATTTTCAAAAATAAAATAAAATTATTTTCAAATCAAATTAAATAATTTTCAAATAAAATTAAATTATTTTAAAATAATATTAAATTATTTTTAAATATAATTAAATTATTTTCAAATAAAATTAAATTATTTTCAAATAAAATTAAATTATTTTCAAATAATAGTAAATTATTTTCAAAATAAAATAAATTATTTTCAAATAAAATTATTTTCAAATAAAATTAAATTAGTTTCAAAAATAAAATAAAATTATTTTCATTTAAAATTAAATTATTTTCAAATCAAATTAAATAATTTTCAAATAAAATTAAATTATTTTAAAATAGTATTAAATTATTTTTAAATATAATTAAATTATTTTTAAATTAAATTAAATTATTTTCAAATAACATAAAATTATTTTCAAATAATATTAAATTATTTTCAAATAAAATTAAATTATCTTCAAATTAAATTAAATTATTTTCAAATTAAATTAAACTATTTTCAAATAAAATCAAATTAATTTGAAATAAAATTAAATTATTTTGATATAAAATAAATTGTTTTTAATTAAAATTAAATTATTTTCAAATAAAATTAAATTATTTTCAAATAAAATTAAATTATTTTCAAATAAAATTAAATTATTTTCAAATAAAATTAAATTATTTTTAAATAAAATTAAATAATTTTGAAACAACTAAATTATTTTCAAATTAAATTAACTTATTTTCAAATAAAATTAAATTATTTTCAAATTAAATTAAATTATTTTCAAATAAAATTCAATTATATTCAAATAAAACAATTATTTTCAAATTAAATTATTTTCAGATAAAATTAAATTATTTTCAAAAAAAATATAATTATTTTCAAATTAAATTAAATTATTTTCAAATTAAACTATTTTCAAATAAAATAAAATTATTTTCAAAAAACAAAATAATTTTCAAAAAAAATTAAATTAGTTTCAAATAAAATTAAATTATTTATAAATAAAATTAAATTATTTACAAATAAAATTAAATTATTTTCAAATTAAACTATTTTCAAATAAAATTGAATTATTTTCAAAAAACAAAATAATTTTCAAAAAAAATAAAATTATTTTCAAATAAAATTAAATTATTTATAAATAAAATTAAATATTTACAAATAAAATTAAATTATTTTCAAAATTAAATTTAAATCAATTTCAAGTAAAATTAAATTATTTTGAAATAAAGTGAAATTATTTTCAAAAAAAATTAAATTATTTTCAAAAAAAATTAAATTATTTTTAAATAAAATTAAATTGTTTGTAAATAAAATTAAATTATTTTCAAATAAAATTAAATTGTTTTCAAATAAAATTGAATTATTTGCAAATTAAATTAAATTATTTTCAAATAAAATTAAATTATTTTCAAACAAAATTAAATTATTTTTAAATAAAATTAAATAATTTTCAAATAAAATTAAATTATTTTCAAAAATAAAATTAAATTGTTTTCAAATAAAATAAATTTTTTTTAAATGAAATGAAATTATTTTCAAATTAAATTAAATTAATTTCAAATTAAATTACATTATTTTCAAATAAAATTAAATTATTTAGAAATAAAATAAAATTATTTTAAAATCAAATTAAATTATTTTCAAAAATAAAATTAAATTATTTTAAAATAAAATTAAATTATTTTCAAACAAAATTAAATTATTTTCAAATAAAATTATATTATTTTCACATAAAATTAAATTATTTTCAAATTAAATTTATTTTTTTTAAAAATAAAATAGAATTACTTTCAAACAAAATTAAATTATTTTCAAAAATAAATTAAAATTATTTTCAAATAAAATTAAATTATTTAAAATTAAATTAAATTATTTTCAAATAAAATTAAATTATTTTCAAATAAAATTAAATTATTTTCAAATAAAATTAAATTATTTTCAAACTAAATTAAATTATTTTCAAATTAAATTAAATTATTTTCAAAAATAAAATTTAATTATTTTTAAATGAAATTAAATTATTTTCAAATTAAATTAAATAATTTTCAAATAAAACAAAAATTATTTTCACATAAAATTATATTCTTTTCAAATTAAATTATATTATTTTCAAATAAAATTAAATTATTTTCAAATAAAATAAATATATTTTCAAATTAAATTAAATTATTTTCAAAATTAAAATTAAATCAATTTCAAGTAAAATTAAATTATTTTCAAAAAAAATTAAATTATTTTTAAATAAAATTAAATTGTTTTTAAATAAAATTAAATTATTTTCAAATAAAATTGTTTTCAAATAAAATTAAATTATTTGCAAATGAAATTAAATTATTTTCAAATAAAATTAAATTATTTACAAATAAAATTAAATTATTTTCAAATAAAATTAAATTATTTTCAAATAAAATTTATTTATTTTGAAATAAAATAAAATTATTTTCAAACTAAAATAAATTATTTTCAAATTAAATTATTTTCAAATAAAATTAAATTATTTTCAAAAAAAATAAAATTATTTTCAAATTAAATTATTTTATTTTCAAATTAAACTATTTTCAAATAAAATTAAATTATTTTCAAAAAAAAAAAAATTTCAAATAAAATTTAAATTATTTTTAAATAAAATTGAATTATTTTCAAAAAAAATTAAATTATTTTCAAATAAAATGAAATTGTTTTTAAATAAAATTTATTTATTTTCAAATAAAATTTATTTATTTTCAAACTAAAATACATTATTTTCAAATAAAATTATTTTGAAATAAAATTAAATTATTTTCAAAAAAAATAAAATTATTTTCAAATTAAATTATATTTTTTTCAAATTAAACTATTTTCAAATAAAATTAAATTATTTTCAAAAAAAAAAAAAATTCAAATAAAATTTAAATTATTTTTAAATAAAATTGAATTATTTTCAAAAAAAATTAAATTATTTTCAAATAAAATGAAATTGTTTTTAAATAAAATTTATTTATTTTCAAACTAAAATACATTTTCAATTTTCAAATTAAATTATTTTGAAATAAAATTAAATTAGTTTCAAATAAAATTAAATTATTTTCAAAAAAAATATTATTTTCAAATAAAATAAAATTATTTTAAAAAAAAATAAAATTATTTTCAAATTAAATTAAATTATTTTCAAATTAAAATATTTTCAAATAAAATTAAATTATTTAAAAAAAAAAAAATTTCAAATAAAATAAAATTATTTACAAATAAAATTAAATTATTTTCAAAAATAAAATAAAATTACTTTCAAACAAAATTAAATTATTTTCAAAAATAAATTAAAATTATTTTCAAATAAAATTAAATTAAATTAAATTATTTTCAAATATAATTAAATTATTTTCAAATAAAATTAAATTATTTTCAAATAAAATTAAATTATTTTCAAACTAAATTAAATTATTTTTAAATTAAATTAAATTATTTTCAAAAATAAAATTTAATTATTTTTAAATTAAATTAAATTATTTTCAAATTAAATTAAATTATTTTCAAATAAAACAAAAATTATTTTCACATAAAATTATATTCTTTTCAAATTAAATTAAATTATTTTCAAATAAAATTAAATTATTTTCAAATAAAATAAAATTATTTTCAAATTAAATTAAATTATTTTCAAAATTAAAATTAAATCAATTTCAAGTAAAATTAAATTATTTTCAAAAAAAATTAAATTATTTTTAAATAAAATTAAATTGTTTTTAAATAAAATTAAATTATTTTCAAATAAAATTGTTTTCAAATAAAATTAAATTATTTGCAAATGAAATTAAATTATTTTCAAATAAAATTAAATTATTTACAAATTAAATTAAATTATTTTCAAATAAAATTAAATTATTTTCAAATAAAATTTATTTATTTTAAAATAAAATAAAATTATTTTCAAACTAAAATAAATTATTTTCAAATTAAATTATTTTCAAATAAAATTAAATTATTTTCAAAAAAAATAAAATTATTTTCAAATTAAACTATTTTCAAATAAAATTAAATTATTTTCAAAAAAAAAAAAATTTTAAATAAAATTTAAATTATTTTTAAATAAAATTAAATTATTTTCAAATAAAATTAAATTATTTTTAAACTAAATTAAATTATTTTCAAATTAAATTAAATTATTTTCAAAAATAAAATTTAATTATTTTTAAATGAAATTAAATTATTTTCAAATTAAATTAAATAATTTTCAAATAAAACAAAAACTATTTTCACATAAAATTATATTCTTTTCAAATTAAATTAAATTATTTTCAAATAAAATTAAATTATTTTCAAATAAAATAAAATTATTTTCAAATTAAATTAAATTATTTTCAAAATTAAAATTAAATCAATTGTTTTTAAATAAAATTAAATTATTTTCAAATAAAATTGTTTTCAAATAAAATTAAATTATTTGCAAATGAAATTAAATTATTTTCAAATAATATTAAATTATTTACAAATAAAATTAAATTATTTTTAAATAAAATTAAATTATTTTCAAATAAAATTTATTTATTTTCAAATAAAATAAAATTATTTTCAAACTAAAATAAACTATTTTCAAATTAAATTATTTTCAAATCAAATTAAATTATTTTCAAAAAAAATAAAATTATTTTCAAATTAAATTATATTATTTTCAAATTAAACTATTTTCAAATAAAATTAAATTATTTAAAAAAAAAAAATTCAAATAAAATTTTAATTATTTTTAAATAAAATTGAATTATTTTCAAAAAAAATTAAATTATTTTCAAATAAAATGAAATTGTTTTTAAATAAAATTAGATTATTTTCAAATAAAATTTATTTATTTTCAAATAAAATTAATTTATTTTCAAACTAAAATACATTATTTTCAAATTAAATTATTTTGAAATAAAATTAAATTTGTTTCAAATAAAATTAAATTATTTTCAAAAAAAATAATATTATTTTCAAATAAAAAAAAATTATTTTAAAAAAAAATAAAATTATTTACAAATAAAATTAAATTATATTCAAATAAAATTGAATTATTTTTAAACAAAATTAAATTATTTTCAAAAATAAAATGAATTTATTTTCAAATAAAATTAAATTATTTTAAATAAAATTAAATTATTTTAAATAAAATTAAATTATTTTTAAATTAAATTAAATTGTTTTCAAATAAAATTTATTTATTTTCAAATAAAATCAAATTATTTTCAAACTAAAATTAATTATTTTTAAATTAAATTATTTTCAAATAAAATTAAATTATTTTCAAATTAAACTCTTCAAATAAATTTAAATTATTTTCAAACAAAATTAAATTATTTCCAAGCAAAATAATTTTCAAATAGAATTAAATTATTTTTAAATAAAATTAAATTATTTATAAAAAAATTAAATTTTTTACAAATATAAATAAATAATTTTCAAATAAAATTAAATTATTTTCAAAAATAAAATAAAATAATTTTCAAATAAAATTAAATTATTTTCAAATAAAATTAAATTCTTTTCACAATAAATAAATTATTTTCAAATTAAATTAATTTCAAATTAAATTAAATTATTTTGAAATAAAATTAAATTATTTTTAAATAAAATTAAATTATTTTCAAATAAAATTTATTTATTTTCAAATAAAATAAAATTATTTTCAAACTAAAATAAACTATTTTCAAATTAAATTATTTTCAAATCAAATTAAATTATTTTCAAAAAAAATAAAATTATTTTCAAATTAAATTATATTATTTTCAAATTAAACTATTTTCAAATAAAATTAAATTATTTAAAAAAAAAAAATTCAAATAAAATTTTAATTATTTTTAAATAAAATTGAATTATTTTCAAAAAAAATTAAATTATTTTCAAATAAAATGAAATTGTTTTTAAATAAAATTAGATTATTTTCAAATAAAATTTATTTATTTTCAAATAAAATTAATTTATTTTCAAACTAAAATACATTATTTTCAAATTAAATTATTTTGAAATAAAATTAAATTTGTTTCAAATAAAATTAAATTATTTTCAAAAAAAATAATATTATTTTCAAATAAAAAAAAATTATTTTAAAAAAAAATAAAATTATTTACAAATAAAATTAAATTATATTCAAATAAAATTGAATTATTTTTAACAAAATTAAATTATTTTCAAAAATAAAATGAATTTATTTTCAAATAAAATTAAATTATTTTAAATAAAATTAAATTATTTTAAATAAAATTAAATTATTTTTAAATTAAATTAAATTGTTTTCAAATAAAATTTATTTATTTTCAAATAAAATCAAATTATTTTCAAACTAAAATTAATTATTTTTAAATTAAATTATTTTCAAATAAAATTAAATTATTTTCAAATTAAACTCTTCAAATAAATTTAAATTATTTTCAAACAAAATTAAATTATTTCCAAGCAAAATAATTTTCAAATAGAATTAAATTATTTTTAAATAAAATTAAATTATTTATAAAAAAATTAAATTTTTTACAAATATAAATAAATAATTTTCAAATAAAATTAAATTATTTTCAAAAATAAAATAAAATAATTTTCAAATAAAATTAAATTATTTTCAAATAAAATTAAATTCTTTTCACAATAAATAAATTATTTTCAAATTAAATTAATTTCAAATTAAATTAAATTATTTTGAAATAAAATTAAATTATTTTCAAAAATAAAATAAAAATATTTTCAAATAAAATTAAATTATTTTCAAATAAAATTAAATTATTTTAAAATAATATTAAATTATTTTTAAATATAATTCAATTATTTTCAAATAAAATTAAATTATTCTTAATAAAATTGAATTATTTTCAAATAAAATTATATTATTTTCAAATTAAATTAAATTATTTTCAAATTAAATTAAATTATTTTTAAAAATAAAATAAAATTATTTTCAAATAAAATTAAATTATTTTTAAATAAAATTAAATTATTTTCAAAAGTCAAATTAAATTCAAATAAAATTAAATTATTTTCAATAAAATTAAATTATTTTTAAATAAAACTAAATTATTTTCAAATTAAATTATTTTTAAAAATGAAATTAAATTATTTTTAAACAAAATTAAATTAATTTCAAATAAAATTAAATTATTTTCAAAAATTAAATTAAATTAATTTCAAATAAAATTAATTTAATTTCAAATAAAATTAAATTATTTTCAAATAAAATTAAATTATTTTAAAATATAACTAAATTATTTTAAAATTAAATTAAATATTTTTCAAAATAAATTAAATTATTTTCAAAAAAAATTAAATTATTTTCCAATAAAATGAAATTATTTTCAAATAAAATTAAATTATTTTCAAATAGAACTAATTTATTTTCAAATTAAATTAAATTATTTAAAAAAAAAATTAAATTATTTTAAAATAAAACTAAATTATTTTCAAATTAAATTAAATTATTTTCAATTAAAATCAAATTATTTTCAAATTAAATTAAATTATTTTCAAATAAAATTAAATTATTTTTAAATAAAATTAAATAATTTTGAAATATAACTAAATTATTTTCAAATTAAATTAAATTATTTTCAAACCAAATTAAATTATTTTTAAATAAAATTAAATTATTTTCAAATAAAACTAAATTATATTCAAATAAAACTAAATTATTTTCAAATTAAATTAAATTATTTTCAAATTAAATTAAATTATTTTCAAAAAAATAAAATTATTTTCAAATTAAATTAAATTATTTTCAAATTAAACTATTTTCAAATTAAATTAAATTATTTGCAAAAAACAAAATAATTTTCAAAAAAAATAAAATTATTTTCAATTAAAATTAAATTATTTATGAATAAAATTAAATTATTTACAAATAAAATTAAATTATTTTCAAAAATAAAATAAAATAATTTTCATATTAAATTAAATTATTTTCAAATTAAACTATTTTCAAATAAAATAAAATAATTTTCAAAATAAAATAAATTATTTTCAAATTAAATTATTTTCAAATAAAATTAAATTATTTTCAAAAATAAAATAAAATAATTTTTAAATAAAATTAAATTATTTTCAAATAAAATTAAATTATTTTCAAAAATAAAATAAAATATTTTTCAAATCAAATTTAAATATTTTCAAATTAAACTTTTTTCAAATAAAATTAAATTATTTTCAAACCAATTTAAATTATTTTCAAACAAAATAATTTTCAAATAGAATTAAATTATTTTTAAATAAAATTAAATTATATATAAAAAAATTTAAATTATTTACAAATAAAAATAAATTATTTTCAAATAAAATAAAATTATTTTCAAAAATAATATCAAATAATTTTCAAATAAAATTAAATTATTTTCAAATAAAATTAAATTATTTTCAAATAATAGTAAATTATTTTCAAAATAAAATAAATTATTTTCAAATAAAATTAAATTAGTTTCAAAAATAAAATTAAATTATTTTCAAATAAAATTAAATTATTTTCAAATAAAATTAAATTATTTTCAAAAATAAAATAAATTTATTTTCAAATCAAATTAAATAATTTTCAAATAAAATTAAATTATTTTAAAATAATATTAAATTATTTTTAAATATAATTAAATTATTTTCAAATAAAATTAAATTATTTTCAAATAGAATTGAATTATTTTCAAATAAAATTAAATTATTTTTAAAAATAAAATAAAATTATTTTCAAATAAAATTAAATTAATTTTAAATAAAAGTAAATTATTTTCAAAAATTAAATTAAATTAATTTCCAATAAAATTAAATTATTTTCAAATAAAATTAAATTATTTTCAAATAAAATTAAATTATTTTTAAATAAAATTAAATAATTTTGAAACATAACTAAATTATTTTCAAATTAAATTACCTTATTTTCAAATAAAATTAAATTATTTTCAAATTAAATTAAATTATTTTCAAATAAAATTAAATTATATTCAAATAAAACAATTATTTTCAAATTAAATTATTTTCAAATAAAATAAAATTATTTTCAAAAAAAATATAATTATTTTCAAATTAAATTAAATTATTTTCAAATGAAATAAAATTATTTTCAAAAAACAAAATAATTTTCAAAAAAAATTAAATTAGTTTCAAATAAAATTAAATTATTTATAAATAAAATTAAATTATTTACAAATTAAATTAAATTATTTTCAAAAATAAAATAAAATAATTTTCAAATTAAATTAAATTATTTTCAAATTAAACTATTTTCAAACAAAATTAAATTATTTTCAAAAAACAAAATAATTTTCAAATAAAATAAAATTAAATTATTCATAAATGAAATCAAATTATTTACCAATGAAATTAAATTATTTTCAAATAAACTTAAATTATTTTCAAAAATAAAATAAAATAATTTTCAAATAAAATTAAATTATTTTCAAATTAAACTATTTTCAAATAAAATTATAATATTTTCAAAAAACCAAATAATTTTTCAAATGAAATAATATTATTTTCAAAAAAAATTAAATTATTTTCAAATAAACCTAAATTATTTTCAAGTAAAATTAAATTATTTTTAAAAATAATTTAATTATTTTTAAATAAAATTAAATTGTTTTTAAATAAAATTAAATTATTTTCAAATAAAATTGTTTTCAAATAAAATTAAATTATTTGCAAATGAAATTAAATTATTTTCAAATAAAATTAAATTATTTACAAATAAAATTAAATTATTTTCAAATAAAATTAAATTATTTTCAAATAAAATTTATTTATTTTGAAATAAAATAAAATTATTTTCAAACTAAAATAAATTATTTTCAAATTAAATTATTTTCAAATAAAATTAAATTATTTTTAAAAAAAATAAAATTATTTTCAAATTAAATTATATTATTTTCAAATTAAACTATTTTCAAATAAAATTAAATTATTTTCAAAAAAAAAAAAAATTTCAAATAAAATTTAAATTATTTTTAAATAAAATTGAATTATTTTCAAAAAAAATTAAATTATTTTCAAATAAAATGAAATTGTTTTTAAATAAAATTTATTTATTTTCAAATAAAATTTATTTATTTTCAAACTAAAATACATTATTTTCAAATTAAATTATTTTGAAATAAAATTAAATTAGTTTCAAATAAAATTAAATTATTTTCAAAAAAAATAATATTATTTTCAAATAAAATAAAATTATTTTAAAAAAAAATAAAATTATTTTCAAATTAAATTAAATTATTTTCAAATTAAAATATTTTCAAATAAAATTAAATTATTTAAAAAAAAAAATTTCAAATAAAATAAAACTATTTACAAATAAAATTAAATTATTTTCAAAAATAAAATAAAATTACTTTCAAACAAAATTAAATTATTTTCAAAAATAAATTAAAATTATTTTCAAATAAAATTAAATTATTTTAAATTAAATTAAATTATTTTCAAATAAAATTAAATTATTTTCAAATAAAATTAAATTATTTTCAAATAAAATTAAATTATTTTCAAACTAAATTAAATTATTTTTAAATTAAATTAAATTATTTTCAAAAATAAAATTTAATTATTTTTAAATGAAATTAAATTATTTTCAAATTAAATTAAATAATTTTCAAATAAAACAAAAATTATTTTCAAATAAAATTATATTCTTTTCAAATTAAATTAAATTATTTTCAAATAAAATTAAATTATTTTCAAATAAAATAAAATTATTTTCAAATTAAATTAAATTATTTTCAAAATTAAAATTAAATCAATTTCAAGTAAAATAAAATTATTTTCAAAAAAAATTAAATTATTTTTAAATAAAATTAAATTGTTTTTTAAATAAAATTAAATTATTTTCAAATAAAATTGTTTTTAAATAAAATTAAATTATTTGCAAATAAAATTAAATTATTTTCAAATAAAATTAAATTATTTACAAATAAAATTAAATTATTTTCAAATAAAATTAAATTATTTTCAAATAAAATTTATTTATTTTTAAATAAAATAAAATTATTTTCAAACTAAAATAAATTATTTTCAAATTAAATTATTTTCAAATAAAATTAAATTATTTTTAAAAAAAATAAAATTATTTTCAAATTAAACTATTTTCAAATAAAATTAAATTATTTTCAAAAAAAAAAAAATTTTAAATAAAATTTAAATTATTTTTAAATAAAATTAAATTATTTTCAAATAAAATTAAATTATTTTTAAACTAAATTAAATTATTTTCAAATTAAATTAAATTATTTTCAAAAATAAAATTTAATTATTTTTAAATGAAATTAAATTATTTTCAAATTAAATTAAATAATTTTCAAATAAAATAAAATTATTTCCAAATTAAATTAAATTATTTTCAAAATTAAAATTAAATCAATTGTTTTTAAATAAAATTAAATTATTTTCAAATAAAATTAAATTATTTTCAAATAAAATTTATTTATTTTCAAATAAAATAAAATTATTTTCAAACTAAAATAAACTATTTTCAAATTAAATTATTTTCAAATCAAATTAAATTATTTTCAAAAAAAATAAAATTATTTTCAAATTAAATTATATTATTTTCAAATTAAACTATTTTCAAATAAAATTAAATTATTTAAAAAAAAAAAAAAAATTCAAATAAAATTTTAATTATTTTTAAATAAAATTGAATTATTTTCAAAAAAACTTAAATTATTTTCAAATAAAATGAAATTGTTTTTAAATAAAATTAGATTATTTTCAAATAAAATTTATTTATTTTCAAATAAAATTAATTTATTTTCAAACTAAAATACATTATTTTCAAATTAAATTATTTTGAAATAAAATTAAATTTGTTTTAAATAAAATTAAATTATTTTCAAAAAAAATAATATTATTTTCAAATAAAAAAAAATTATTTTAAAAAAAAATAAAATTATTTTCAAATAAAATTAAATTATTTTCAAATTAAAATATTTTCAAATAAAATTAAATTATTGAAAAAAAAAAAAAAAATTTCAAATAAAATAAAATTATTTACAATAAAATTAAATTATTTTCAAATAAAATTGAATTATTATTAAACAAAATTAAATTATTTTCAAAAATAAAATGAATTTATTTTCAAATAAAATTAAATTATTTTAAATAAAATTAAATTATTTTAAATAAAATTAAATTATTTTCAAATTAAATTATTTTTTTTAAATAATTTAAATTATTTTCAAATAAAATTAAATTGTTTTCAAATAAAATTTATTTATTTTCAAATAAAATCAAATTATTTTCAAACTAAAATTAATTATTTTTAAATTAAATTATTTTCAAATAAAATTAAATTATTTTCAAATTAAACTCTTCAAATAAATTTAAATTATTTTCAAACAAAATTAAATTATTTCCAAGCAAAATAATTTTCAAATAGAATTAAATTATTTTTAAATAAAATTAAATTATTAATAAAAAAATTAAATTTTTTACAAATATAAATAAATAATTTTCAAATAAAATTAAATTATTTTCAAAAATAAAATAAAATAATTTTCAAATAAAATTAAATTATTTTCAAATAAAATTAAATTCTTTTCACAATAAATAAATTATTTTCAAATTAAATTAATTTCAAATTAAATTAAATTATTTTGAAATAAAATTAAATTATTTTCAAAAATAAAATAAAAATATTTTCAAATAAAATTAAATTATTTTAAAATAATATTAAATTATTTTCAAATATAATTCAATTATTTTCAAATAAAATTAAATTATTCTTAATAAAATTGAATTATTTTCAAATAAAATTATATTATTTTCAAATTAAATTAAATTATTTTCAAATTAAATTAAATTATTTTTAAAAATAAAATAAAATTATTTTCAAATAAAATTAAATTATTTTTAAATAAAATTAAATTATTTTCAAAAATCAATTTAAATTCAAATAAAATTAAATTATTTTCAATAAAATTAAATTATTTTTAAATAAAACTAAATTATTTTCAAATTAAATTATTTTTAAAAATGAAATTAAATTATTTTTAAACAAAATTAAATTAATTTCAAATAAAATAAAATTATTTTCAAAAATTAAATTAAATTAATTTCAAATAAAATTAATTTAATTTCAAATAAAATTAAATTATTTTCAAATAAAATTAAATTATTTTAAAATATAACTAAATTATTTTAAAATTAAATTAAATATTTTTCAAAATAAATTGAATTATTTTCAAAAAAAATTAAATTATTTTCCAATAAAATGAAATTATTTTCAAATAAAATTAAATTATTTTCAAATAGAACTAATTTATTTTCAAATTAAATTAAATTATTTAAAAAAAAAATTAAATTATTTTAAAATAAAACTAAATTATTTTCAAATTAAATTAAATTATTTTCAATTAAAATCAAATTATTTTCAAATTAAATTAAATTATTTTCAAATAAAATTAAATTATTTTTAAATAAAATTAAATAATTTTGAAATATAACTAAATTATTTTCAAATTAAATTAAATTATTTTCAAACCAAATTAAATTATTTTTAAATAAAATTAAATTATTTTCAAATAAAACTAAATTATATTCAAATAAAACTAAATTATTTTCAAATTAAATTAAATTATTTTCAAATTAAATTAAATTATTTTCAAAAAAATAAAATTATTTTCAAATTAAATTAAATTATTTATGAATAAAATTAAATTATTTACAAATAAAATTAAATTATTTTCAAAAAAAAAATAAAATAATTTTCATATTAAATTAAATTATTTTCAAATTAAACTATTTTCAAATAAAATAAAATAATTTTCAAAATAAAATAAATTATTTTCAAATAAAATTAAAATATTTTCAAAAATAAAATAAAATTATTTTCAAATAAAATTAAATTATTTTCAAATAAAATTAAATTATTTTCAAAAAAAAAATAAAATATTTTTCAAATAAAATTTAATTATTTTCAAATTAAACTTTTTTCAAATAAAATTAAATTATTTTCAAACCAATTTAAATTATTTTCAAACAAAATAATTTTCAAATAGAATTAAATTATTTTTAAATAAAATTAAATTATATATAAAAAAAATTAAATTATTTACAAATAAAAATAAATTATTTTCAAATAAAATAAAATTATTTTCAAAAATAATATCAAATAATTTTCAAATAAAATTAAATTATTTTCAAATAAAATTAAATTATTTTCAAATAATAGTAAATTATTTTCAAAATAAAATAAATTATTTTCAAATAAAATTAAATTAGTTTCAAAAATAAAATAAAATTATTTTCAAATAAAATTAAATTATTTTCAAATAAAATTGAATTATTTTCAAAAATAAAATTAAATTATTTTCAAATCAAATTAAATAATTTTCAAATAAAATTAAATTATTTTAAAATAATATTAAATTATTTTTAAATATAATTAAATTATTTTCAAATAAAATTAAATTATTTTCAAATAGAATTGAATTATTTTCAAATAAAATTAAATTATTTTTAAAAATAAAATTAAATTATTTTCAAATAAAATTAAATTAATTTCAAATAAAATTAAATTATTTTCAAAAATTAAATTAAATAAATTTCCAATAAAATTAAATTATTTTCAAATAAAATTAAATAACTTTGAAACATAATTAAATTATTTTCAAATTAAATTAACTTATTTTCAAATAAAATTAAATTATTTTCAAATTAAATTAAATTATTTTCAAATAAAATTTTCAAATAAAATTAAATTATTTTCAAATAATAGTAAATTATTTTCAAAATAAAATAAATTATTTTCAAATAAAATTAAATTAGTTTCAAAAATAAAATAAAATTATTTTCAAATAAAATTAAATTATTTTCAAATAAAATTAAATTATTTTCAAAAATAAAATTAAATTATTTTCAAATCAAATTAAATAATTTTCAAATAAAATTAAATTATTTTAAAATAATATTAAATTATTTTTAAATATAATTAAATTATTTTCAAATAAAATTAAATTATTTTCAAATAGAATTGAATTATTTTCAAATAAAATTAAATTATTTTTAAAAATAAAATTAAATTATTTTCAAATAAAATTAAATTAATTTCAAATAAAATTAAATTATTTTCAAAAATTAAATTAAATTAATTTCCAATAAAATTAAATTATTTTCAAATAAAATTAAATAACTTTGAAACATAATTAAATTATTTTCAAATTAAATTAACTTATTTTCAAATAAAATTAAATTCTTTTCAAATTAAATTAAATTATTTTCAAATAAAATTAAATTATATTCAAATAAAACAATTATTTTCAAATTAAATTATTTTCAAATAAAATAAAATTATTTTCAAAAAAAATATAATTATTTTCAAATTAAATTAAATTATTTTCAAATTAATTTATTTTCAAATGAAATAAAATTATTTTCAGAAAACAAAATAATTTTCAAAAAAAATTAAATTAGTTTCAAATAAAATTAAATTATTTATAAATAAAATTAAATTATTTACAAATAAAATTAAATTATTTTCAAAAATAAAATAAAATAATTTTCAAATTAAATTAAATTATTTTCAAATTAAACTATTTTCAAATAAAATTTAATTATTTTCAAAAAACAAAATAATTTTCAAATAAAATAAAATTAAATTATTCATAAATGAAATCAAATTATTTACCAATGAAATTAAATTATTTTCAAATAAAATAAAATTATTTTCAAAAATAAAATAAAATAATTTTCAAATAAAATTAAATTATTTTCAAATTAAACTATTTTCAAATAAAATTATATTATTTTCAAAAAACAAAATAATTTTCAAATGAAATAATATTATTTTCAAAAAAAATTAAATTATTTTCAAATAAACCTAAATTATTTTCAAATTAAATTAAATTATTTTCAAATATAAAACTAAATTATTTTCAAATCAAATTAAATTATTTTTAAAAATAAAATTAAATTATTTTCAAATAAAATTAAATTAGTTTCAAATAAAATTAAATTATTTTCGAAAATTAAATTAAATTAATTTCAAATAAAATTAAATTATTTTTAAATAAAATTAAATTATTTTCATAAATAAAATTAAATTATTTTCAAAAAAAATTAAATTATTTTTAAATAAAATTAAATTATTTTCAGAAAGAAAATTAAAATATTTTCAAATAAAATTATATTATTTGCAAATAAAATTAAATTATTTTCAAATAAAATTAAATTATTTTCAAATAAAATTAAATTATTTTCAAATAAAATTTAATTATTTTCAAATAAAATTAAATTATTTTTAAATAAAATTAAATTATTTTCAAGTAAAATTAAATTATTTTCAAAATAAAATTAAATTATTTTCAAAAAAAATTAAATTATTTTTAAATAAAATAAAATTATTTTTAGAAATAAAATTAAAATATTTTCAAATAAAATTATATTATTTGCAAATAAAATTAAATTATTTTCAAACAAAATTAAATTATTTTCAAATAAAATTAAATTATTTTCAAATAAAATTTAATTATTTTCAAATAAAATTAAATTATTTTTAAATAAAAATAAATTATTTTCAAATAAAATTAAATTCTTTCCAAAAATAAAATAAAATTATTTTCAAATAAAATTAAATTATTTTCAAATAAAACTAAATTATTTTCAAATAAAATTAAATTATTTTCAAATGAAATTAAATTATTTTCAAATAAAATTAAATTATTTTCATATAAAATTAAATTATTTTCAAAAATAAAATAAAATTATTTTCAAATAAAATAAAATTATTTTCAAATAAAATTAAATTATTTTCAAATAAAATTGAATTATTTTCAAATAAAATTAAATTATTTTCAAATAAAATTGAATTATTTTCAAATAAAATTAAATTATTTTGAAATATAACAAACTATTTTCAAATTAAATTAAATTACTTTCAAATAAAATAAAATTATATTCAAATAAAATTAATTATTTTCCAATAAAATTAAATTATTTTCAAGTAAAACTAAGTTATTTTTAAATTAAATTAAATTATTTAAAAAAAAAAGATATTTTCCAAAAAAATTAAATTATTTTCAAATAAAACTAAATTATTTTCAAATTAAATTATATTATTTTCAAATAAAATTTAATTTTTTTAAATAAAATTTAATTATTTTTAAGTAAAATTAAATTATTTTCAAATAAAATTAAATTATTTCCAAAAATAAAATTAAATTATTTTCAAATAAAATTAAATTATTTTCAAATAAAATTAATTTATTTTCAAATAAAATTAAATTATATTCAAATAAAACTAAATTATTTTCAAATAAAATTGAATTATTTTCAAATGAAATTAAATTATTTTCAAATAAAATTAAATTATTTTTAAATAAAATTAAACTATTTTCCAATAAAATTTAATTATTTTCAAAATAAAATTAAATTATTATCAAAAATAAAATTAAATTATTTTCAAATAAAATTAAATTATTTTCATAAATAAAATTTAATTATTTTCAAATAAAATTAAATTATGATTAAATAAAATTAAATTATTTTCAGAAATAAAATTAAATTATTTTCAAATGAAATTAAATAATTTTCAAATAAAATTAAATTATTTTTAAATAAAAATAAATAATTTTCAAAATAAAATTAAATTATTATCAAAAATAAAATTAAATATTTACAAAATTAAATTATTTTCAAAAATAAAATAAATTTCAAACTAAATTAAATTATTTTCAAATTAAACTATTTTCAAATAAAATTAAATTATTTTCAAATAAAATTAAATTATTTTCAAATAAAATTAAATTATTATCCAATAAAATTAAATTATTTTCGAAAATAAAATTAAATTATTTTCAAAAATAATATAAAATTATTTTCAATTAAAATTAAATTATATTCAAATAAAACTAAATTATTTTCAAATTAAATTAAATTATTTTCAAATAAAATTAAATTATTTTCAAATAAAACTAAATTATTTTCAAAATAAATTAAACTATTTTCAAATAAAATTAAATTATTTTCAAAAAACAAAATAATTTTGAAATAAAATAAAATTGTTTTCAAATAAAATAAAATTATTTATAAATAAAATTAAATTGTTTACAAATAAATATTAATTATTTTTAAATAAAATTAAATTAGTTTAAAAAATAATATAAAATTATTTTCAAATAAAATTAAATTATTTTTATATAAAATTAAATTATTTTAATAAATAAAATAAAATAATTTTCAAATAAAATTAAATTATTTTTAAATAAAATTAAATTATTTTCAGAAATAAAATAAAATTATTTTCAAATGAAATTAAATAATTTTCAAATAAAATTAAATTATTTTCAAATAAAAATAAATAATTTTCAAAATAAAATAAAATTATTTTCAAATAAAATTAAATTATTTTCAAATAAAATTAAATTATTTTTAAATAAAATTAAATTATTTTCAGAAATATAACTAAATTATTATCAAATTAAATTAAATTATTTTCAAAATAAATTAAATTATTTTCCAATAAAATTAAATTATTTTCAAAATAAAATTAAATTATTTTCAAATAAAATTAAATTATTTTCATAAATAAAATTAAATTATTTTCAAATGAAATTAAATAATTTTCAAATAAAATTAAATTATTTTTAAATAAAATTAAATTATTTTCAGAAATAAAACTAAAATATTTTCAAATAATATTATATTATTTGCAAATAAAATTAAATTTTTTTTAAATAAAATTTAATTATTTTCAAATAAAATTAAATTATTTTTAAATAAAATTAAATTATTTTCAAATAAAATTAAATTATTTCCAAAAATAAAATAAAATTATTTTTAAATAAAATTAAATTATTTTCAAATAAAATTAAATTATTATCCAATAAAATTAAATTATTTTCGAAAATAAAATTAAATTATTTTCAAAAATAAAATTAAATTATTTTCAAAAATAAAATAAAATTATTTTCAAATTAAACTATTTTCAAATAAAATTAAATTATTTTCAAAAAACAAAATAATTTTCAAATAAAATAAAATTGTTTTCAAATAAAATTAAATTATTTTCAAATAAAATTAAATTATTTTCTTAAACAAAATAAAATAATTTTCAAATTAAATTAAATTATTTTAAAATTAAACTATTTTCAAATAAAATTAAATTATTTTCAAACAAAATTAAATTATTTTCAAAAAACAAATTAATTTACAAATAAAATTAAATTACATTCAAATAAAATTAAATTATTTATAAATAAAATAAAATTGTTTACAAATAAATATAAATTATTTTTAAATAAAATTAAATTTTTTTCAAAAATAATATAAAATTAATTTCAAATAAAATTAAATTATTTTCAAATAAAATTAAATTATTTTCAAATAAAATTAAATTATTATCAAATAAAACTAAATTATTTTCAAATTAAATTAAATTATTTTCAAATAAAATTAAATTATATTCAAATAAAACTAAATTATTTTTAAAATAAATAAACTATTTTCAAATAAAATAAAATTATTTTCAAAAAACAAAATAATTTTCAAATAAAATAAAATTGTTTTCAAATAAAATAAAATTATTTATAAATAAAATTAAATTGTTTTCAAATAAATATAAATTATTTTCAAATAAAATTAAATTAGTTTCAAAAATAATATAAAATTATTTTCAAATAAAATTAAATTATTTTCAAATAAAATTAAATTATTTTCAAATAAAATTAAATTATTTTCAAACTAAAATAAGTTATTTTCAAATAAAAGTAAATTAGTTTCAAAAATAAAATAAAATTATTTTCAAATAAAATTAAATTATTTTCAAATAAAATTTAATTATTTTCAAATAAAATTAAATTATTTTTAAGTGAAATTAAATTATTTTCAAATGAAATTAAATTATTTCTAAAAATAAAATTAAATTATTTTCAAATAAAATTAAATTATTTTCAAATAAAATTAAATTATTTGCAAATAAAATTAAATTATATTCAAATAATACTAAATTATTTTCAAATTAAATTAAATTATTTTCAAATAAAATTAAATTATATTCAAATAAAACTAAATTATTTTTAAAATAAATTAAACTATTTTCAAATAAAATTAAATTATTTTCAAATAAAATTAAATTATTTGCAAATAAAATTAAATTATATTCAAATAAAACTAAATTATTTTCAAATTAAATTAAATTATTTTCCAATAAAATTAAATTATTTTCAAATTACAATTAAATTATTATTAAAAATAAAATTAAATTATTTTCAAATAAATTTAAATTATTTTCATAAATAAAATTAAATTATTTTCAAATAAAATTAAATTATTTTTAAATAAAATAAAATTATTTTCAGAAATAAAATTAAAATATTTTCAAATAAAATTATATTATTTGCAAATAAAATTAAATTATTTTCAAATAAAATTAAATTATTTTCGAATAAAATTAAATTATATTCAAATAAAACTAAGTTATTTTCAAATAAAATTAAATTATTTTCACAAAATTATATTATTTTCAAAAAAAAATTAAATTATTTTTAAATTAAATTAAATTATTTTCAAATTAAACTATTTTCA
Source organism: Phosphuga atrata (assembly GCA_944588485.1). Lineage (NCBI taxonomy): Eukaryota > Metazoa > Arthropoda > Insecta > Coleoptera > Silphidae > Phosphuga > Phosphuga atrata. The sequence goes on from OX155894.1 coordinate 36,383,759, forward strand.
AATAAAATTGAATTATTTTCAAAAAACAAAATAATTTTCAAAAAAAATAAAATTATTTTCAAATAAAATTAAATTATTTATAAATAAAATTAAATATTTACAAATAAAATTAAATTATTTTCAAAAATAAAATAAAATAAATTTCAAACTAAATTAAATTATTTTCAAATTAAACTATTTTCAAATAAAATTAAATTATTTTCTAACAAAATTAAATTATTTTCAAAAAACAAAATAATTTTCAAATAAAATTAAATTATTTTCAAATAAAACTAAATTATTTATAAATAAAATTAAATTATTTACAAATAAAATTAAATTATTTTCAAATAAAGTTAACTTATTTTCAAAAATAAAATAAAATTATTTTCAATTAAAATAAAATTATTTTCAAATAAAATTAAATTATTTTCAAAAAAAATTCAATTATTTTCAAATAAAATAAAATTAGTTTTAAATAAAATTGAATTATTTTCAAATAAAATTAAATTATTTTCATATAAAATTAAATTCTTTTTAAATAAAATTAAATTATTTTCATAAATAAAATTAAATTATTTTCAAATAAAATTAAATTATTTTTAAATGAAATTAAATAATTTTCAAATAAAATTAAATTATTTTCAAATAAAAATAAATAATTTTGAAATATAACTAAATTATTATCAAATTAAATTAAAATATTTTCAAATTAAATTAAATTATTTTCCAATAAAATTAAATTATTTTCAAAATAAAATTAAATTATTATTAAAAATAAAATTAAATTATTTTCAAATAAAATTAAATTATTTTCATAAATAAAATTAAATTATTTTCAAAAAAAATTAAATTATTTTTAAATAAAATTAAATTATTTTCAGAAATAAAATTAAAATATTTTCAAATAAAATTATATTATTTGCAAATAAAATTAAATTATTTTCAAATAAAATTAAATTTATTTCAAATAAAATTAAATTATTTTGAAATAAAATTTAATTATTTTCAAATAAAATTAAATTATTTTTAAATAAAATTAAATTATTTTCAAGTAAAATTAAATTATTTTCATAAATAAAATTAAATTATTTTCAAAAAAAATTAAATTATTTTTAAATAAAATTAAATTATTTTCAGAAATAAAATTAAAATATTTTCAAATAAAATTATATTATTTGCAAATAAAATTAAATTATTTTCAAATAAAATTAAATTATTTTCAAATAAAATTAAATTATTTTCAAATAAAATTTAATTATTTTCAAATAAAATTTAATTATTTTTAAATAAAATTAAATTATTTTTAAATAAAATTAGTTTATTTTCAAATAAAATTTAATTATTTTCAAATAAAATTACATTATTTTTAAATAAAATTAAATTATTTTCAAATAAAATTAAATTCTTTCCAAAAATAAAATAAAATTATTTTCAAATAAAATTAAATTATTTTCAAATAAAACTAAATTATTTTTAAATAAAATTAAATTATTTTCAAATGAAAATAAATTATTTTCAAATAAAATTAAATTTTTTTCATATAAAATTAAATTATTTTCAAAAATAAAATAAAATTATTTTCAAATAAAATAAAATTATTTTCAAATAAAATTAAATTATTTTTAAATAAAATTGAATTATTTTCAAATAAAATTAAATTATTTTCAAATAAAATTGAATTATTTTCAAATAAAATTAAATTATTTTCATATAAAATTAAATTATTTTTAAATAAAATTAAATTATTTTCAAAAATGAAATTAATTAAATTCAAATGAAATTAAATTATTTTCCAATTAAATTAAATTATTTTCAAAAATAAATTAAAATTAGTTTGAAATAAAATTAAATTATTTTCAAATAAAATTAAATTAATTTCAAATAAAATTAAATTATTTTCAAAAATTAAATTATTTTCAAATAAAATTAAATTTTTTTGAAATATAACAAACTATTTTCAAATTAAATTAAATTACTTTCAAATAAAATAAAATTATATTCAAATAAAATTAATTATTTTCCAATAAAATTAAATTATTTTCAAATAAAACTAAGTTATTTTCAAATTAAATTAAATTATTTAAAAAAAAATGATATTTTCCAAAAAAATTAAATTATTTTCAAATAAAACTAAATTATTTTCAAATTAAATTATATTATTTTCAAATAAAATTTAATTTTTTTCAAATAAAATTAAATTATTTTTAAGTAAAATTAAATTATTTTCAAATAAAATTAAATTATTTCCAAAAATAAAATAAAATTATTTTCAAATAAAATTAAATTATTTTTCAATAAAATTAATTTATTTTCAAATAAAATTAAATTATATTCAAATAAAACTAAATTATTTTAAAATAAAATTGAATTATTTTCAAATGAAATTAAATTTTTTTCAAATAAAATTAAATTATTTTTAAATAAAATTAAATTATTTTCCAATAAAATTTAATTATTTTCAAAATAAAATTAAATTATTATCAAAAATAAAATTAAATTATTTTCAAATAAAATTAAATTATTTTCAAAAATAAAATTAAATTATTTTCAAATAAAATTAAATTATGATTAAATAAAATTAAATTATTTTCAGAAATAAAATTAAATTATTTTCAAATGAAATTAAATAATTTTGAAATAAAATTAAATTAATTTTAAATAAAAATAAATAATTTTCAAAATAAAATTAAATTATTATCAAAAATAAAATTAAATATTTACAAAATTAAATTATTTTCAAAAATAAAATAAAATAAATTTCAAACTAAATTAAATTATTTTCAAATTAAACTATTTTCAAATAAAATTAAATTATTTTCAAATAAAATTAAATTATTTTCAAATAAAATTAAATTATTATCCAATAAAATTAAATTATTTTCGAAAATAAAATAAAATTATTTTCAAAAATAATATAAAATTATTTTCAATTAAAATTAAATTATATTCAAATAAAACTAAATTATTTTTAAATTAAATTAAATTATTTTCAAATAAAATTAAATTATATTCAAATAAAACTAAATTATTTTTAAAATAAATTAAACTATTTTCAAATAAAATTAAATTATTTTTAAAAAACAAAATAATTTTCAAATAAAATAAAATTGTTTTCAAATAAAATAAAATAATTTATAAATAAAATTAAATTGTTTACAAATAAATATAAATTATTTTTAAATAAAATTAAATTAGTTTCAAAAATAATATAAAATTATTTTCAAATAAAATTAAATTATTTTTATATAAAATTAAATTATTTTAATAAATAAAATTAAATTATTTTCAAATAAAATTAAATTATTTTTAAATAAAATTAAATTATTTTCAGAAATAAAATAAAATTATTTTCAGAAATAAAATAAAATTATTTTCAAATGAAATTAAATAATTTTCAAATAAAATTAAATTATTTTCAAATAAAAATAAATAATTTTCAAAATAAAATAAAATTATTTTCAAATAAAATTAAATTATTTTCAAATAAAATTAAATTATTTTTAAATAAAATTAAATTATTTTCAGAAATATAACTAAATTATTATCAAATTAAATTAAATTATTTTCAAATTAAATTAAATTATTTTCCAATAAAATTAAATTATTTTCAAAATAAAATTAAATTATTATCAAAAATAAAATTAAATTATTTTCAAAAAAAATTAAATTATTTTCATAAATAAAATTAAATTATTTTCAAATGAAATTAAATAATTTTCAAATAAAATTAAATTATTTTTAAATAAAATTAAATTATTTTCAGAAATAAAATTAAAATATTTTCAAATAAAATTATATTATTTGCAAATAAAATTAAATTATTTTCAAAAAAAATTAAATTATTTTTAAATAAAATTAAATTTTTTTAAAATAAAATTTAATTATTTTCAAATAAAATTAAATTATTTTTAAATAAAATTAAATTATTTTCAAATAAAATTAAATTATTTCCAAAAATAAAATAAAATTATTTTTAAATAAAATTAAATTATTTTCAAATAAAATTAAATTATTATCCAATAAAATTAAATTATTTTCGAAAATAAAATAAAATTATTTTCAAAAATAAAATTAAATTATTTTCAAAAATAAAATAAAATTATTTTCAAATTAAACTATTTTCAAATAAAATTAAATTATTTTCAAAAAAAAAATAATTTTCAAATAAAATAAAATTGTTTTCAAATAAAATTAAATTATTTTCAAATAAAATTAAATTATTTTCTAAAACAAAATAAAATAATTTTCAAATTAAATTAAATTATTTTCAAATTAAACTATTTTCAAATAAAATTAAATTATTTTCAAACAAAATTAAATTATTTTCAAAAAACAAATTAATTTACAAATAAAATTAAATTATTTTCAAATAAAATTAAATTATTTATAAATAAAATTAAATTGTTTACAAATAAATATAAATTATTTTTAAATAAAATTAAATTTTTTTCAAAAATAATATAAAATTAATTTCAAATAAAATTAAATTATTTTCAAATAAAATTAAATTATTTTCAAATAAAATTAAATTATATTCAAATAAAACTAAATTATTTTCAAATTAAATTAAATTATTTTCAAATTAAATTAAATTATATTCAAATAAAACTAAATTATTTTTAAAATAAATAAACTATTTTCAAATAAAATAAAATTATTTTCAAAAAACAAAATAATTTTCTAATAAAATAAAATTGTTTTCAAATAAAATAAAATTATTTATAAATAAAATTAAATTGTTTTCAAATAAATATAAATTATTTTCAAATAAAATTAAATTAGTTGCAAAAATAATATGAAATTATTTTCAAATAAAATTAAATTATTTTCAAATAAAATTAAATTATTTTCAAATAAAATTAAATTATTTTCAAACTAAAATAAGTTATTTTCAAATAAAAGTAAATTAGTTTCAAAAATAAAATAAAATTATTTTCAAATAAAATTAAATTATTTTCAAATAAAAATAAATAATTTTCAAAATAAAATAAAATTATTTTCAAATAAAATTAAATTATTTTCAAATTAAATTAAATTATTTTTAAATAAAATTAAATTATTTTCAGAAATATAACTAAATTATTATCAAATTAAATTAAATTATTTTCAAATTAAATTAAATTATTTTCCAATAAAATTAAATTATTTTCAAAATAAAATAAAATTATTATCAAAAATAAAATTAAATTATTTTCAAAAAAAATTAAATTATTTTCATAAATAAAATTAAATTATTTTCAAATGAAATTAAATAATTTTCAAATAAAATTAAATTATTTTTAAATAAAATTAAATTATTTTCAGAAATAAAATTAAAATATTTTCAAATAAAATTATTATTATTTGCAAATAAAATTAAATTATTTTCAAAAAAAATTAAATTATTTTTAAATAAAATTAAATTTTTTTAAAATAAAATTTAATTATTTTCAAATAAGATTAAATTATTTTTAAATAAAATTAAATTATTTTCAAATAAAATTAAATTATTTCCAGAAATAAAATAAAATTATTTTTAAATAAAATTAAATTATTTTCAAATAAAATTAAATTATTATCCAATAAAATTAAATTATTTTCGAAAATAAAATTAAATTATTTTCAAAAATAAAATTAAATTATTTTCAAAAATAAAATAAAATTATTTTCAAATTAAACTATTTTCAAATAAAATTAAATTATTTTCAAAAAAAAAATAATTTTCAAATAAAATAAAATTGTTTTCAAATAAAATTAAATTATTTTCAAATAAAATTAAATTATTTTCTAAAACAAAATAAAATAATTTTCAAATTAAATTAAATTATTTTCAAATTAAACTATTTTCAAATAAAATTAAATTATTTTCAAACAAAATTAAATTATTTTCAAAAAACAAATTAATTTACAAATAAAATTAAATTATTTTCAAATAAAATTAAATTATTTATAAATAAAATTAAATTGTTTACAAATAAATATAAATTATTTTTAAATAAAATTAAATTTTTTTCAAAAATAATATAAAATTAATTTCAAATAAAATTAAATTATTTTCAAATAAAATTAAATTATTTTCAAATAAAATTAAATTATATTCAAATAAAACTAAATTATTTTCAAATTAAATTAAATTATTTTCAAATTAAATTAAATTATATTCAAATAAAACTAAATTATTTTTAAAATAAATAAACTATTTTCAAATAAAATAAAATTATTTTCAAAAAACAAAATAATTTTCTAATAAAATAAAATTGTTTTCAAATAAAATAAAATTATTTATAAATAAAATTAAATTGTTTTCAAATAAATATAAATTATTTTCAAATAAAATTAAATTAGTTGCAAAAATAAAATGAAATTATTTTCAAATAAAATTAAATTATTTTCAAATAAAATTAAATTATTTTCAAATAAAATTAAATTATTTTCAAACTAAAATAAGTTATTTTCAAATAAAAGTAAATTAGTTTCAAAAATAAAATAAAATTATTTTCAAATAAAATTAAATTATTTTCAAATAAAATTTAATTATTTTCAAATAAAATTTAATTATTTTCAAATAAAATTAAATTATTTTTAAGTGAAATTAAATTATTTTCAAATGAAATTAAATTATTTCTAAAAATAAAATAAAATTATTTTCAAATAAAATTAAATTATTTTCAAATAAAATTAAATTATTTGCAAATAAAATTAAATTATATTCAAATAAAACTAAATTATTTTCAAATTAAATTAAATTATTTTCAAATAAAATTAAATTATAATCAAATAAAACTAAATTATTTTTAAAATAAATTAAACTATTTTCAAATAAAAATAAATTATTTTCAAAAAACAAAATAATTTTCAAATAAAATAAAATTGTTTTCAAATAAAATAAAATTATTTATAAATAAAATTAAATTGTTTACAAATAAATGTAAATGATTTTCAAATAAAATTAAATTAGTTTCAAAAATAATATAAAATTATTTTCAAATAAAATTATATTATTTGCAAATAAAATTAAATTATTTTCAAAAAAAATTAAATTATTTTTAAATAAAATTAAATTTTTTTAAAATAAAATTTAATTATTTTCAAATAAAATTAAATTATTTTTAAATAAAATTAAATTATTTTCAAATAAAATTAAATTATTTCCAAAAATAAAATAAAATTATTTTTAAATAAAATTAAATTATTTTCAAATAAAATTAAATTATTTTTAAACTAAAATAAGTTATTTTCAAATAAAAGTAAATTAGTTTCAAAAATAAAATAAAATTATTTTCAAATAAAATTAAATTATTTTCAAATAAAATCTAATTATTTTCAAATAAAATTAAATTATTTTTAAGTGAAATTAAATTATTTTCGAATGAAATTAAATTATTTCTAGAAATAAAATTAAATTATTTTGAAATAAAATTAAATTAGTTTCAAATAAAATTAAAATATTTTCAAATAAAATTAAATTATTTTCAAATAAAATTAAATTATTTTCAAATAAAATTAAATTATTTTTAAATAAAATTAAATAATTTTCAAATATAACTAAATTATTTTCAAATAAAATTAAATTATTTTTAAATACAATAAAATTATTTTCAAAAAAGCAAAATAATTTTCAGAAAAAATAAAATTAGTTTCAAATAAAATTAAATTATTTATAAATAAAATTAAATTATTTACAAATAAAATTAAATTTTTTTCAAAAATGAAATAAAATAATTTTCAAATAAAATTAAATTATTTTCAAATTAAACTATTTTCAAATAAAATAAAATTATTTTCTAACAAAATTAAATTATTTTCAAGAAACAAAATAATTTTCAAATAAAATTATATTATTTTCAAAAAAAAAAAAATTATTTTCAAATTAAATTAAATTATTTTCAAATTAAACTATTTTCAAATAAAATAAAATTATTTTCAAAAAACAAAATAATTTTCAAATAAAATAAAATTAAATTATTCATAAATGAAATTAAATTATTTACCAATAAAATTAAATTATTTTCAAATAAAATTAAATAATTTTCAAAAATAAAATAAAATAATTTTCAAATAAAATTAAATTATTTTCAAATTATACCATTTTCAAATAAAAATAAATCATTTTCAAACAAAATTAAATTATTTTCAAATTATACTATTTTCAAATAAAATTAAATCATTTTCAAACAAAATTAAATTATTTTCAAAAAACAAAATAATTTTCAAATAGAATTAAATTATTTTCAAGTAAAATTAAATTATTTATAAATAAAATTAAATTAATTACAAATAAAATTAAATTATTTTCAAACAAAATTAAATTATTTTCAAAAAACAAATTAATTTACAAATAAAATTAAATTATTTTTAAATAAAATTAAATTATTTATAAATAAAATTAAATTGTTTACAAATAAATATAAATTATTTTCAAATAAAATTAAATTATTTTCAAACTAAAATAAGTTATTTTCAAATGAAATTAAATTAGTTTCAAAAATAAAATAAAATTATTTTCAAATAAAATTAAATTATTTTCATATAAAATTAAATTATTTTCAAATAAAATTAAATTATTTTCAAATAAAATTAAATTAGTTTCAAAAATAATATAAAATTATTTTCAAACAAAATTAAATTATTTTCCAAATAAAATTAAATTATTTTCAAATAAAATTAAATTATTTTCAAACTAAAATAAGTTATTTTCAAATAAAATTAAATTAGTTTTAAAAATAAAATTAAATTATTTTCAAATAAAATAAAATTATTTTCAAATAAAATTGAATTATTTTCAAATAAAATTAAATTATTTTTAAGTGAAATTAAATTATTTTCAAATGAAATTAAATTATTTCTAAAAATAAAATTAAATTATTTTCAAATAAAATTAAATTATTTTCAAAAAAAATATAATTATTTTCAAATTAAATTAAATTATTTTCAAATTAAACTATTTTCAAATAAAATAAAATTAATTTAAAAAAACAAAATAATTTTCAGAAAAAATAAAATTAGTTTCAAATAAAATTAAATTATTTATAAATAAAATTAAATTATTTACAAATAAAATTAAATTATTTTCAAAAAAAATATAATTATTTTCAAATTAAATTAAATTATTTACAAATTAAACTATTTTCAAATAAAATTAAATTATTTTCAAACAGAATTAAATTATTTTCAAAAAACAAAATAATTTTCAAATAAAATTAAATTATTTTCAAAAAAAATAAAATTATTTTCAAATTAAATTAAATTATTTTCAAATTAAACTATTTTCAAATAAAATTAAATTATTTTCAAAAAACAAAATAATTTTCAAATAAAATAAAATTAAATTATTCATAAATGAAATTAAATTATTTACCAATAAAATTAAATTATTTTCGAATAAAATTAAAATATTTTCAAAAATAAAATTAAATTAAATTCAAATAAAGTAAAATTATTTTTAAATAAAACTGTTATTTTCAAATAAAATTAAATTATTTTCGAAAAAAATAATATTATTTTCAAATAAACCTAAATTATTTTCAAATTAAATTAAATTATTTTCAAATATAAAATTAAATTATTTTCAAAATAAATTAAATTCTTTTTAAAAATAAAATTAAATTATTTTCAAATAAAATTAAATTAATATCAAATAAAATTTAATTATATTCAAAAATTAAATTAAATTAATTTCAAATAAAATTAAATTATTTTCAAATAAAATTAAATTATTTTCAAATAAAATTAAATTATTTTGAAATATAACTAAATTATTTTCAAATTAAATTATTTTCAAATAAAATTAAATTATTTTCAAATAAAATTAAATTATTTTCAAATAAAAATTATTTTCAAATAAAATTAAATTATTTTCAAATAAAACTAAATTATTTTCAAAATTAAATTAAATTATTTTAAAAAAAAATTAAATTATTTTCAAATAAAACTAAATTATTTTCAAATTAAATTAAAATATTTTCAAATTAAATTAAGTTATTTTCAAATTAAAATAAATAATTTTGACATATAACTATATTATTATCAAATTAAATTAAATTATTTTCAAATTAAATGAAATTATTTTCAAATAAAATTAAATTATTTTCAAATTAAATTAAATTATTTTCAAATAAAATTAAATTATATTCAAATAAAACTAAATTATTTTCAAATAAAATTAAATTATTTTCACATAAAATTAAATTATTTTAAAAAAAAATAAAATTATTTTAAAATTAAATTAAATTAATTTCAAATTAAACTATTTTCAAATAAAATTAAATTATTTTCAAACAAAATTAAATTATTTTCAAAAAACAAAATAATTTTCAAATACAATTAAATTATTTATAAATAAAATTAAATATTTACAAATAAGATTAAATTATTTTCAAAAATAAAATAAAATAATTTTCAAACTAAATTAAATTATTTTCAAATTAAACCATTTTCAAATAAAATTAAATTATTTTCAAATAAAATTTAATTATTTTCAAATAAAATAAAATTAATTTTAAATAAAATTAAATTATTTTCAAATAAAATTAAATTATTTCCAAAAATAAAATAAAATTGTTTTCAAGTAAAATTAAATTTATTATAAATAAAATTAAATTATTTACAAATAAAATTAAATTATTTCAAGTTAAATTAAATTATTTTAAAAAACAAAATAATTTTCAAATTAAATTAAATTATTTTCAAATTAAACTAAATTCAAATAAAATTAAATTATTTTCAAACAAAATTAAATTATTTTTAAAAAACAAATTAACTTTCAAATAAAATTAAATTATTTTCATATAAAATTAAATTATTTATAAATAAAATTAAATTATTTTCAAAAATAAAATAAAATTATTTTCAAATAAAATAAAATTATTTTCAAATAAAATAAAATTATTTTCAAATAAAATTAAATTATTTTCAAACTAAAATACATTATTTTTAAATTAATTTATTTTAAAATAAAATTAAATTAGTTTCAAATAAAATAAAATTATTTTCAAAAAAAATATTATTTTCAAATAAAATTAAATTATTTTCAAAAAAAATAAAATTATTTTCAAATTAAATTAAATTATTTTCAAATTAAAATATTTTCAAATAAAATAAAATTATTTAAAAAAAAAAAAATTTAAATAAAATAAAATTATTTACAAATAAAATTAAATTATTTTCAAATAAAATTGAATTAGTTTCAAACTAAATTAAATTATTTTCAAAAATATAATTAATTTATTTTCAAATAAAATTAGATTATTTTAAATAAAATTAAATTATTTTCAAATTAAATTATTTTTTTCAAATAATTTAAATTATCTTCAAATAAAATTAAATTGTTTTCAAATAAAATTTATTTATTTTCAAATAATGTAAATTATTTTCAAACTAAAATAAATTATTTTTAAATTAAATTATTGTCAAATAAAATTAAATTATTTTCAAATTAAACTCTTTTCAAATAAATTTAAATTATTTTCAAACAAAATTAAATTATTTTCAAACAAAATAATTTTCAAATAGAATTAAATTATTTTTAAATAAAATTAAATTATTTATAAAAAAATTAAATTATTTACAAATATAAATAAATTATTTTCAAATAAAATTAAATTATTTTCAAATTAAATTAAATTATTTTCAAATAGAACTAAGTTATTTTCAAATTAAATTAAATTATTTAAAAAAAAAATTAAATTATTTTAAAATAAAACTAAATTATTTTCAAATTAAATTAAATTATTTTCAATTAAAATTAAATTATTTTCAAATAAAATTAAATAATTTTCAAATAAAATTAAATTATTTTTAAATAAAATTAAATAATTTTGAAATATAACTAAATTATTTTCAAATTAAATTAAATTATTTTCAAATAAAATTAAATTATATTCAAATAAAACTAAATTATTTTCAAATTAAACTATTTTCAAATTAAATTAAATTATTTTCAAAAAACAAAATAATTTTCAAAAAAAATAAAATTATTTTCAAGTAAAATTAAATTATTTATAAATAAAATAAAATTATTTTCAAATAAAATTAAATTATTTTCAAATAAAATTTAATTATATTCAATTAAAACTAAATTATTTTAAAATAATAGTAAATTATTTTCAAAATAAAATAAATTATTTTCAAATTAAATTATTTTCAAATAAAATTAAATTAGTTTCAAAAATAAAATAAAATTATTTTTATATAAAATTAAATTATTTTCAAATAAAATTAAATTATTTTCAAAAGTAAAATAAAAATATTTTCAAATAAAATTAAATTATTTTCAAATAAAATTAAATTATTTTCAAAAATAAAATAAAATTATTTTCAAATAAAATTAAAATATTTTCAAATAAAATTAAATAATTTTAAAAAATAAAATAAAATAATTTTCAAATAAAATTTAATTATTTTCAAATTAAACTTTTCAAATAAAATTAAATTATTTTCAAACAAATTTAAATTATTTTCAAACAACAAAATAATTTTCAAATAGAATTAAATTATTTTTAAATAAAATTAAATTATATATAAAAAAAATTAAATTATTTACAAATAAAAATAAATTAGTTTCAAATAAAATTAAATTATTTTCAAAAATAAAATCAAATAATTTTCAAATAAAATTAAATTATTTTCAAATAAAATAAAATTATTTTTAAATAATAGTAAATTATTTTCAAAATAAAATAAATTATTTTCAAATAAAATTAAATTATTTTCAAAAATAAAATAAAATTATTTTCAAATCAAATTAAATAATTTTCAAATAAAATTAAATTATTTTAAAATAATATTAAATTATATTTAAATATAATTAAATTATTTTCAAATTAAATTAAATTATTTTCAAATAAAATTGAATTATTTTCAAATAAAATTAAATTATTTTTAAAAATAAAATTAAATATTTTTCAAATAAAATTAAATTAATTTCAAATAAAATTAAATTATTTTCAAAAATTAAATTAAATTAATTTCAAATAAAATTAAATTATTTTCAAATTAAATTATTTTCAAATAAAATTAAATTATTTTTAAATAAAATTAAATAATTTTGAAATATAACTAAATTATTTTCAAATTAAATTAAATTATTTTCAAATAAAATTAAATTATTTTCAAATTAAATTAAATTATTTTTAAATAAAATTAAATTATATTCAAATAAAACTAAATTATTTTCAAATTAAATTAAATTATTTTCAAATAAAATTAAATTATTTTCAAAAAAAAAATAATTATTTTCAAATTAAATTTAATTATTTTCAAATTAAACTATTTTCAAATAAAATAAAATTATTTTCGAAAAACAAAATAATTTTCAGAAAAAATAAAATTAGTTTCAAATAAAATTAAATTATTTATAAATAAAATTAAATTATTTACAAATAAAATTAAATTATTTTCAAAAATAAAATAAAATAATTTTCAAAATAAATTAAATTATTTTCAAATTAAACTATTTTCAAATAAAATTAAATTATTTTCAAACAAAATTATATTATTTCCAAAAAACAAAATAATTTTCATATAAAATTATATTATTTTAAAAAAAAAAAAAATTATTTTTAAATTAAATTAAATTATTTTCAAATTAAACTATTTTCAAATAAAATTAAATTATTTTCAAAAAACAAAATAATTTTCAAATAAAATAAAATAAAATTATTCATAAATGAAATCAAATTATTTACCAATTAAATTAAATTATTTTCAAGAATAAAATAAAATAATTTTCAAATAAAATTAACTTATTTTCAAATAAAATTATATTATTAACAAAAAAACAAAATAATTTTCAAATAAAATTAGATTATTTTCAAAAAAAATTAAATTATTTTCAAATAAACCTAAATTATTTTCAAATTAAATTAAATTATTTTCAAATATAAAACTAAATTATTTTCAAATCAAATTAAATTATATTTAAAAATAAAATTAAATTATTTTCAAATAAAATTAAATTAATTTCAAATAAAATTAAATTATTTTCAAATAAAATTAAATTATATTCAAATAAAACTAAATTATTTTCAAATAATAGTAAATTATTTTCAAAATAAAAAAAATTATTTTCAAATTAAATTATTTTCAAATAAAATTAAATTAGTTTCAAAAATAAAATTAAATTTTCAAATAAAATTAAATTATTTTCAAATAAAATTAAATTATTTTCAAACGTAAAATAAAATTATTTTCAAATAAAATTAAATTATTTTCAAATTAAATTAAATTATTTTCAAAAATAAAATAAAATTATTTTCAAATAAAATTAAATTATTTTCAAATAAAATTAAATTATTTTCAAAAATAAAATAAAACAATTTTCAAATAAAATTTAATTATTTTCAAATTAAACTTTTCAAATAAAATTTAATTATTTTTAAACAAATTTAAATTATTTTCAAACACCAAAATAATTTTCAAATAGAATTAAATTATTTTAAAATAAAATTAAATTATATATAAAATAAATTAAATTATTTACAAATAAAAATAAATTATTTTCAAATTAAATTAAATTATTTTCAATTAAAATTAAATTATTTTCAAATTAAATTAAATTATTTTCAAATAAAATTTAATTATTTTTAAATAAAATTAAATTATTTTGAAATATAACTAAATTATTTTCAAATTAAATTATTTTCTAATAAAATTAAATTAGTTTCAAAAATAAAATTAAATTATTTTCAAATAAAATTAAATTATTTTCAAACCAAATTAAATTATTTTCAAATAAAATTAAATTATTTTCAAATAAAATAAAATTATATTCAAATAAAACTAAATTATTTTCAAATTAAACTATTTTCAAATTAAATTAAATTATTTTCAAAAAACAAAATAATTTTCAAAAAAAATAAAATTATTTTCAAGTAAAATTAAATTATTTATAAATAAAATAAAATTATTTTCAAATAAAATTAAATTATTTTCAAATAAAATTAAATTATATTCAAATAAAACTAAATTATTTTAAAAGAATAGTAAATTATATTCAAAATAAAATAAATTATTTTCAAATTAAATTATTTTCAAATAAAATTAAATTAGTTTCAAAACTAAAATAAAATTATTTTTATATAAAATAAAATTAAATTATTTTCAAAAGTAAAATAAAAATATTTTCAAATAAAATTAAATTATTTTCAAATTAAATTAAATTATTTTTAAATAAAATTAAATTATATTCAAATAAAACTAAATTATTTTCAAATTAAAATAAATTATTTTCAAATAAAATTAAATTATTTTCAAAAAAAATATAATTATTTTCAAATTAAATTTAATTATTTTCAAATTAAACTATTTTCAAATAAAATTAAATTATTTTCGAAAAACAAAATAATTTTCAAAAAAAATAAAATTAGTTTCAAATAAAATTAAATTATTTATAAATAAAATTAAATTATTTACAAATAAAATTAAATTATTTTCAAAAATAAAATAAAATAATTTTCAAATTAAATTAAAATATTTTCAAATTAAACTATTTTCAAATAAAATTAAATTATTTTCAAACAAAATTATATTATTTTCAAAAAACAAAATAATTTTCAAATAAAATTATATTATTTTCAAAAAAAAAAAAATTATTTTTAAATTAAATTAAATTATTTTCAAATTAAACTATTTTCAAATAAAATAAAATTATTTTCAAAAAACAAAATAATTTTCAAATAAAATAAAATAAAATTATTCGTAAATGAAATCAAATTATTTACCAATAAAATTAAATTATTTTCAAGAATAAAATAAAATAATTTTCAAATAAAATTAACTAATTTTCAAATTAAACTATTTTCAAATAAAATTATATTATTTTCAAAAAACAAAATAATTTTCAAATAAAATTATATTATTTTCAAAAAAAATTAAATTATTTTCAAATAAACCTAAATTATTTTCAAATTAAATTAAATTATTTTCAAATATAAAACTAAATTATTTTCAAATCAAATTAAATTATATTTAAAAATAAAATTAAATTATTTTCAAATAAAATTAAATTAATTTCAAATAAAATTAAATTATTTTCAAATAAATTTAAATTATATTCAAATAAAACTAAATTATTTTCAAATAATAGTAAATTATTTTCAAAATAAAATAAATTATTTTCAAATTAAATTATTTTCAAATAAAATTAAATTAGTTTCAAAAATAAAATAAAATTATTTTCAAATAAAATTAAATTATTTTCAAATAAAATTAAATTATTTTCAAAAGTAAAATAAAATTATTTTCAAATAAAATTAAATTATTTTCAAATTAAATTAAATTATTTTCAAAAATAAAATAAAATTATTTTCAAATAAAAGTAAATTATTTTCAAATAAAATTAAATTATTTTCAAAAATAAAATAAAACAATTTTCAAATAAAATTTAATTATTTTCAAATTAAACTTTTCAAATAAAATTAAATTATTTTCAAACAAATTTAAATTATTTTCAAACAACAAAATAATTTTCAAATAGAATTAAATTATTTTAAAATAAAATTAAATTATATATAAAATAAATTAAATTATTTACAAATAAAAATAAATTATTTTCAAATTAAATTAAATTATTTTCAATTAAAATTAAATTATTTTCAAATTAAATTAAATTATTTTCAAATTAAATTTAATTATTTTTAAATAAAATTAAATTATTTTGAAATATAACTAAATTATTTTCAAATTAAATTAAATTATTTTCAAACCAAATTAAATTATTTTCAAATAAAATTAAATTATTTTCAAATAAAATTAAATTATATTCAAATAAAACTAAATTATTTTCAAATTAAATTAAATTATTTTCAAAAAACAAAGTAATTTTCAAAAAAAATAAAATTATTTTCAAGTAAAATTAAATTATTTATAAATAAAATAAAATTATTTTCAAATAAAATTAAATTATTTTCAAATAAAATTAAATTATTTTCAAAAGTAAAATAAAAATATTTTCAAATAAAATTAAATTATTTTCAAATAAAATTAAAATATTTTCAAATAAAATTAAATAATTTTCCAAAATAAAATAAAATAATTTTCAAATGAAATTTAATTATTTTCAAATTAAATTTTTAAATAAAATTAAATTATTTTCAAACAAAATTAAATTATTTTCAAACAACAAAATAATTTTCAAATAGAATTAAATTATTTTTAAATAAAATTAAATTATATATAAAAAAAATTAAATTATTTACAAATAAAAATAAATTAGTTTCAAATAAAATAAAATTATTTTCAAAAATAAAATCAAATAATTTTCAAATAAAATTAAATTATTTTCAAATAAAATAAAATTATTTTCAAATAATAATAAATTATTTTCAAAATAAAATAAATTATTTTCAAAATAAATTATTTTCAAATAAAATTAAATTAGTTTCAAAAATAAAATAAAATTATTTTCAAATAAAATTAAATTATTTTCAAATAAAATTAAATTATTTTCAAAAATAAAATAAAATTATTTTCAAATCAAATTAAATAATTTTCAAATAAAATTAAATTATTTTAAAATAATATTAAATTATTTTCAAATAAAATTGAATTATTTTCAAATAAAATTAAATTATTTTTAAAAATAAAATTAAATAATTTTCAAATAAAATTAAATTAATTCAAAAATTAAATTAATTTAATTTCAAATAAAATTAAATTATTTTCAAATTAAATTATTTTCAAATTAAATTAAATTATTTTTAAATAAAATTAAATAATTTTGAAATATAACTAAATTATTTTCAAATTAAATTAAATTATTTTCAAATAAAATTAAATTATTTTCAAATAAAATTAAATTATTTTTAAATAAAATTAAATTATATTCAAATAAAACTAAATTATTTTCAAATTAAATTAAATTATTTTCAAATAAAATTAAATTATTTTCAAAAAAAATATAATTATTTTCAAATTAAATTTAATTATTTTCAAATTAAACTATTTTCAAATAAAATAAAATTATTTTCGAAAACAAAATAATTTTCAAAAAAAATAAAATTAGTTTCAAATAAAATTAAATTATTTATAAATAAAATTAAATTATTTACAAACAAAATTAAATTATTTTCAAAAATAAAATAAAATAATTTTTAAATTAAATTAAATTATTTTCAAATTAAATTTTTCAAATAAAATTAAATTATTTTCAAACAAATTTAAATTATTTTCAAACAACAAAATAATTTTCAAATAGAATTAAATTATTTTAAAATAAAATTAAATTATATATAAAATAAATTAAATTATTTACAAACAAAAATAAATTATTTTCAAATTAAATTAAATTATTTTCAATTAAAATTAAATTATTTTCAAATTAAATTAAATTATTTTCAAATAAAATTTAATTATTTTTAAATAAAATTAAATTATTTTGAAATATAACTAAATTATTTTCAAATTAAATTAAATTATTTTCAAACCAAATTAAATTATTTTCAAATAAAATTAAATTATTTTCAAATAAAATTAAAATATATTCAAATAAAACTAAATTATTTTCAAATTAAACTATTTTCAAATTAAATTAAATTATTTTCAAAAAACAAAATAATTTTCAAAAAAAATAAAATTATTTTCAAGTAAAATTAAATTATTTATAAATAAAATAAAATTATTTTTAAATAAAATTAAATTATTTTCAAATAAAATTAAATTATATTCAAATAAAACTAAATTATTTTAAAATAATAGTAAATTATTTTCAAAATAAAATAAATTATTTTCAAATAAAATTAAATTAGTTTCAAAAATAAAATAAAATTATTTTTATATAAAATTAAATTATTTTCAAATAAAATTAAATTATTTTCAAAAGTAAAATAAAAATATTTTCAAATAAAATTAAATTATTTTCAAATAAAATTAAAATATTTTCAAATAAAATTAAATAATTTTCAAAAATAAAATAAAATAATTTTCAAATGAAATTTAATTATTTTCAAATTAAATTTTTAAATAA
The DNA here is from genome assembly GCA_944588485.1 of Phosphuga atrata. Taxonomy (NCBI): domain Eukaryota; kingdom Metazoa; phylum Arthropoda; class Insecta; order Coleoptera; family Silphidae; genus Phosphuga; species Phosphuga atrata. The sequence continues at coordinate 36,402,681 of OX155894.1, forward strand.
AATTAAATTATTTTCAAACAAATTTAAATTATTTTCAAACAACAAAATAATTTTCAAATAGAATTAAATTATTTTTAAATAAAATTAAATTATATATAAAAAAAATTAAATTATTTACAAATAAAAATAAATTAGTTTCAAATAAAATAAAATTATTTTCAAAAATAAAATCAAATAATTTTCAAATAAAATTAAATTATTTTCAAATAAAATAAAATTATTTTCAAATAATAATAAATTATTTTCAAAATAAAATAAATTATTTTCAAAATAAATTATTTTCAAATAAAATTAAATTAGTTTCAAAAATAAAATAAAATTATTTTCAAATAAAATTAAATTATTTTCAAATAAAATAAAATTATTTTCAAAAATAAAATAAAATTATTTTCAAATCAAATTAAATAATTTTCAAATAAAATTAAATTATTTTAAAATAATATTAAATTATTTTCAAATAAAATTGAATTACTTTCAAATAAAATTGAATTATTTTCAAATAAAATTAAATTATTTTTAAAAATAAAATTAAATAATTTTCAAATAAAATTAAATTAATTTCAAATAAAATTAAATTAATTCAAAAATTAAATTAATTTAATTTCAAATAAAATTAAATTATTTTCAAATTAAATTATTTTCAAATAAAATAAATTATTTTTAAATAAAATTAAATAATTTTGAAATATAACTAAATTATTTTCAAATTAAATTAAATTATTTTCAAATAAAATTAAATTCATTTCAAATAAAATTAAATTATTTTTAAATAAAATTAAATTATATTCAAATAAAACTAAATTATTTTCAAATTAAATTAAATTATTTTCAAATAAAATTAAATTATTTTCAAAAAAAATATAATTATTTTCAAATTAAATTTAATTATTTTCAAATTAAACTATCTTCAAATAAAATAAAATTATTTTCGAAAACAAAATAATTTTCAAAAAAAATAAAATTAGTTTCAAATAAAATTAAATTATTTATAAATAAAATTAAATTATTTACAAATAAAATTAAATTATTTTCAAAAATAAAATAAAATAATTTTTTAAATTAAATTAAATTATTTTCTAATTAAACTATTTTCAAATAAAATTAAATTATTTTCAAACAAAATTATATTATTTTCAAAAAACAAAATAATTTTCAAATAAAATAAAATAAAATTATTCATAAATGAAATCAAATTATTTACCAATAAAATTAAATTATTTTCAAGAATAAAATAAAATAATTTTCAAATAAAATTAACTTATTTTCAAATTAAACTATTTTCAAATAAAATTATATTATTTTCAAAAAACAAAATAATTTTCAAATAAAATTATATTATTTTCAAAAAAAATTAAATTATTTTCAAATAAACCTAAATTATTTTCAAATTAAATTAAATTATTTTCAAATATAAAACTAAATTATTTTCAAATCAAATTAAATTATATTTAAAAATAAAATTAAATTATTTTCAAATAAAATTAAATTAATTTCAAATAAAATTAAATTATTTTCAAATAAAATTAAATTATATTCAAATAAAATTAAATTATTTTCAAAAGTAAAATAAAATTATTTTCAAATAAAATTAAATTATTTTCAAATTAAATTAAATTATTTTCAAAAGTAAAATAAAATTATTTTCAAATAAAATTAAATTATTTTCAAATTAAATTAAATTATTTTCAAAAATAAAATAAAATTATTTTCAAATAAAATTAAATTATTTTCAAATAAAATTAAATTATTTTCAAATAAAATTAAATTATTTTCAAAAATAAAATAAAACAATTTTCAAATAAAATTTAATTATTTTCAAATTAAACTTTTCAAATAAAATTAAATTATTTTCAAACAAATTTAAATTATTTTCAAACAAAATAATTTTCAAATAGAATTAAATTATTTTAAAATAAAATTAAATTATATATAAAATAAATTCAATTATTTACAAAAATAAATTAGTTTCAAATAAAATTAAATTATTTTCAAAAATAAAATCAAATAATTTTCAAATAAAATTAAATTATTTTCAAAAAAAATAAAATTATTTTCAAATAATAGTAAATTATTTTCAAAATAAAATAAATTATTTTTAAAATAAATTATTTTCAAATAAAATTAAATTAGTTTCAAAAATAAAATAAAATTATTTTCAAACAAAATTAAATTATTTTCAAATAAAATTAAATTATTTTCAAAAATAAAATAAAATTATTTTCAAATCAAATTAAATAATTTTCAAATAAAATTCAATTATTTTAAAATAATATTAAATTATTTTTAAATATAATTAAATTATTTTCAAATAAAATTAAATTATTTTCAAATAAAATTGAATTATTTTCAAATAAAATTAAATTATTTTTAAAAATAAAATTAAATAATTTTCAAATAAAATTAAATTAATTTCAAATAAAATTAAATTATTTTCAAAAATTAAATTAAATTAATTTCAAATAAAATTAAATTATTTTCAAATTAAATTATTTTCAAATAAAATTAAATTATTTTTAAATAAAATTAAATAATTTTTAAATCAAATTAAATAATTTAGAAATATAACTAAATTATTTTCAAATTAAATTAAATTATTTTCAAATAAAATTGAATTATTTTCAAATTAAATTAAATTATTTTTAAATAAAATTAAATTATATTCAAATAAATCTAAATTATTTTCGAATAAAATTAAATTATTTTCAAATAAAATTAAATTATTTTCGAATAAAATTAAATTATATTCAAATAAAACTAAATTATTTTCAAATAAAATTAAATTATTTTCAAATAAAATTAAATTATTTCTCAAATAAAATTAAATTATTTTTAAATAAAATTAAATTATATTCAAATAAAACTAAATTATTTTCAAATAAAATTAAATTATTTTCAAATAAAATTAAATTATTTTCACATAAAATTAAATTATTTTCAAAAAAAAATTAAATTATTTTCAAATAAAATTAAATTATTTTCAAATTAAACTATTTTCAAATAAAATTGAATTATTTTCAAAAAACAAAATAATTTTCAAAAAAAATAAAACTATTTTCAAATAAAATTAAATTATTTATAAATAAATTTAAATATTTACAAATAAAATTAAATTATTTTCAAAAATAAAATAAAATAAATTTCAAACTAAATTAAATTATTTTCAAATTAAACTATTTTCAAATAAAATTAAATTATTTTCAAACAAAATTAAATTATTTTCAAAAAACAAAATAATTTTCAAATAAAATTAAATTATTTTCAAATAAAACTAAATTATTTATAAATTAAATTAAATTAATTACAAATAAAATTAAATTATTTTCAAATAAATTTAAATTATTTGCAAAAATAAAATAAAATTATTTTCAAATAAAATAAAATTATTTTCAAATAAAATAAAATTATTTTCAAATAAAATTAAATTATTTTCAAATAAAATTGAATTATTTTCAAATAAAATAAAATTATTTTCAAATAAAATTGAATTATTTTCAAATAAAGTTAAATTATTTTCATATAAAATTAAATTATTTTTAAATAAAATTAAATTATTTTCATAAATAAAATTAAATTATTTTCAAATAAAATTAAATTATTTTCAAAAATAAAATAAAACAATTTTCAAATAAAATTTAATTATTTTCAAATTAAACTTTTCAAATAAAATTAAATTATTTTCAAACAAATTTAAATTATTTTCAAACAAAATAATTTTCAAATAGAATTAAATTATTTTAAAATAAAATTAAATTATATATAAAATAAATTCAATTATTTACAAATAAAAATAAATTAGTTTCAAATAAAATTAAATTATTTTCAAAAATAAAATCAAATAATTTTCAAATAAAATTAAATTATTTTCAAAAAAAATAAAATTATTTTCAAATAATAGTAAATTATTTTCAAAATAAAATAAATTATTTTTAAAATAAATTATTTTCAAATAAAATTAAATTAGTTTCAAAAATAAAATAAAATTATTTTCAAACAAAATTAAATTATTTTCAAATAAAATTAAATTATTTTCAAAAATAAAATAAAATTATTTTCAAATCAAATTAAATAATTTTCAAATAAAATTAAATTATTTTAAAATAATATTAAATTATTTTTAAATATAATTAAATTATTTTCAAATAAAATTAAATTATTTTCAAATAAAATTGAATTATTTTCAAATAAAATTAAATTATTTTTAAAAATAAAATTAAATAATTTTCAAATAAAATTAAATTAATTTCAAATAAAATTAAATTATTTTCAAAAATTAAATTAAATTAATTTCAAATAAAATTAAATTATTTTCAAATTAAATTATTTTCAAATAAAATTAAAATATTTTTAAATAAAATTAAATAATTTTTAAATAAAATTAAATAATTTAGAAATATAACTAAATTATTTTCAAATTAAATTAAATTATTTTCAAATAAAATTGAATTATTTTCAAATTAAATTAAATTATTTTTAAATAAAATTAAATTATATTCAAATAAATCTAAATTATTTTCAAATAAAATTAAATTATTTTCAAATAAAATTAAATTATTTTCGAATAAAATTAAATTATATTCAAATAAAACTAAATTATTTTCAAATAAAATTAAATTATTTTCAAATAAAATTAAATTATTTTCAAATAAAATTAAATTATTTTTAAATAAAATTAAATTATATTCAAATAAAACTAAATTATTTTCAAATAAAATTAAATTATTTTCAAATAAAATTAAATTATTTTCACATAAAATTAAATTATTTTCAAAAAAAAATTAAATTATTTTCAAATAAAATTAAATTATTTTCAAATTAAACTATTTTCAAATAAAATTGAATTATTTTCAAAAAACAAAATAATTTTCAAAAAAAATAAAATTATTTTCAAATAAAATTAAATTATTTATAAATAAATTTAAATATTTACAAATAAAATTAAATTATTTTCAAAAATAAAATAAAATAAATTTCAAACTAAATTAAATTATTTTCAAATTAAACTATTTTCAAATAAAATTAAATTATTTTCAAACAAAATTAAATTATTTTCAAAAAACAAAATAATTTTCAAATAAAATTAAATTATTTTCAAATAAAACTAAATTATTTATAAATTAAATTAAATTAATTACAAATAAAATTAAATTATTTTCAAATAAATTTAAATTATTTGCAAAAATAAAATAAAATTATTTTCAAATAAAATAAAATTATTTTCAAATAAAATTAAATTATTTTCAAATAAAATTGAATTATTTTCAAATAAAATAAAATTATTTTCAAATAAAATTAAATTATTTTCAAATAAAGTTAAATTATTTTCATATAAAATTAAATTATTTTTAAATAAAATTAAATTATTTTCATAAATAAAATTAAATTATTTTCAAATAAAATAAAATTATTTTTAAATAAAATAAAATTATTTTCAGAAATAAAATTAAATTATTTTCAAATGAAATTAAATAATTTTCAAATAAAATTAAATTATATTCAAATAAAAATAAATAATTTTGAAATATAATTAAATTATTCAAATTTAATTATTAAAATTAATAATTTAATAATTAAAATTAAATGAATTATTTAAATTCAAAATGTAATATTATCAAGTTAAATTAAATTATTTTCTAATTAAATTAAATTATTTTCCAATAAAATTAAATTATTTTCAAAATAAAATTAAATTATTATCAAAAATAAAATTATGTTTAAATAAAATTAAATTATTTTCATAAATAAAATTAAATTATTTTCAAATAAAATAAAATTATTTTTAAATAAAATTAAATTATTTTCAGAAAAAAAATTAAATTATTTTCAAATAAAATTATATTATTTGCAAATAAAATTAAATTATTTTCAAATAAAATCAAATTTTTTTAAAATAAAATAAAATTATTTTCAAAAAAAATTAAATTATTTTCAAATAAAATTGAATTATTTTCAAATAAAATTAACTTATTTTCAAATAAAATTGAATTATTTTCAAATAAAATTAAATTATTTTCATATAAAATTAAATTATTTTTAAATAAAATTAAATTATTTTCAAAAATAAAATTAATTAAATTCAAATGAAATTTATTTATTTTCCAATTAAATTAAATTATTTTCAAAAATAAATTAAAATTAGTTTCAAATAAAATAAAATTATTTTCAAAAATAAAATTAAATTATTTTCAAATAAAATTAAATTAATTTCAAATAAAATTAAATTATTTTCAAAAATTAAATTACTTTCAAATAAAATTAAATTATTTTTAAATAAAATTAATTATTTTCCAATAAAATTAAATTATTTTCAAATAAAACTAAGTTATTTTCAAATTAAATTAAATTATTTAAAAAAAAAAATTATTTTCTAAAAAAATTAAATTATTTTGAAATAAAACTAAATTATTTTCAAATTAAATTATATTATTTTCAAATAAAATTAAATTATTTTCAAATAAAATTCAATTATTTTCAAATGAAATTTAATTATTTTCAAATAAAATTAAATTATTTTAAATAAAATTAAATTATTTTCCAATAAAATTAAATTATTTTCAAAATAAAATTAAATTATTATCAAAAATAAAATTAAATTATTTTCAAATAAAATTAAATTATTTTCATAAATAAAATTAAATTATTTTCAAATAAAATTAAATTATTTTTAAATAAAATTAAATTATTTTCAGAAATAAAATTAAATTATTTTCAAATAAAATTAAATAATTTTCAAATAAAATTAAATTATTTTCAAATAAAAATAAATAATTTTCAAAATAAAATTAAATTATTATCAAGAATAAAATTAAATTATTTTCAAATAAAATTAAATTATTTTCATAAATAAAATTAAATTATTTTCAAATAAAATTAAATTATTTTTAAATAAAATTAAATTATTTTCAGAAATAAAATTAAAATATTTTCAAATAAAATTATATTATTTGCAAATAAAATTTAATTATTTTCAAATAAAATTAAAATTTTTTCAAATAAAATAAAATTATTTTTAAATAAAATAAAATTATTTTCATAAATAAAATTAAATTATTTTCAAATAAAATTAAATTATTTTTAAAAAAAATTAAATTATTTTCAGAAATCAAATTTAATTATTTTCAAATGAAATTAAATTAGTTTTAAATAAAATTAAATTATTTTCAGAAATGAAATTAAATTATTTTCAAATGAAATTAAATAATTTTCAAATAAAAATAAATAATTTTCAAAATAAAATTAAATTATTTTTATAAATAAAATTAAATTATTTTCAAATAAAATTAAATTAATTTCAAATAAAATTAAATTATTTTCAAATAAAATTAAATTATATTCAAATAAAACTAAATTATTTTCAAATAATAGTAAATTATTTTCAAAATAAAAAAAATTATTTTCAAATTAAATTATTTTCAAATAAAATTAAATTAGTTTCAAAAATAAAATTAAATTTTCAAATAAAATTAAATTATTTTCAAATAAAATTAAATTATTTTCAAACGTAAAATAAAATTATTTTCAAATAAAATTAAATTATTTTCAAATTAAATTAAATTATTTTCAAAAATAAAATAAAATTATTTTCAAATAAAATTAAATTATTTTCAAATAAAATTAAATTATTTTCAAAAATAAAATAAAACAATTTTCAAATAAAATTTAATTATTTTCAAATTAAACTTTTCAAATAAAATTTAATTATTTTTAAACAAATTTAAATTATTTTCAAACACCAAAATAATTTTCAAATAGAATTAAATTATTTTAAAATAAAATTAAATTATATATAAAATAAATTAAATTATTTACAAATAAAAATAAATTATTTTCAAATTAAATTAAATTATTTTCAATTAAAATTAAATTATTTTCAAATTAAATTAAATTATTTTCAAATAAAATTTAATTATTTTTAAATAAAATTAAATTATTTTGAAATATAACTAAATTATTTTCAAATTAAATTATTTTCTAATAAAATTAAATTAGTTTCAAAAATAAAATTAAATTATTTTCAAATAAAATTAAATTATTTTCAAACCAAATTAAATTATTTTCAAATAAAATTAAATTATTTTCAAATAAAATAAAATTATATTCAAATAAAACTAAATTATTTTCAAATTAAACTATTTTCAAATTAAATTAAATTATTTTCAAAAAACAAAATAATTTTCAAAAAAAATAAAATTATTTTCAAGTAAAATTAAATTATTTATAAATAAAATAAAATTATTTTCAAATAAAATTAAATTATTTTCAAATAAAATTAAATTATATTCAAATAAAACTAAATTATTTTAAAAGAATAGTAAATTATATTCAAAATAAAATAAATTATTTTCAAATTAAATTATTTTCAAATAAAATTAAATTAGTTTCAAAACTAAAATAAAATTATTTTTATATAAAATAAAATTAAATTATTTTCAAAAGTAAAATAAAAATATTTTCAAATAAAATTAAATTATTTTCAAATTAAATTAAATTATTTTTAAATAAAATTAAATTATATTCAAATAAAACTAAATTATTTTCAAATTAAAATAAATTATTTTCAAATAAAATTAAATTATTTTCAAAAAAAATATAATTATTTTCAAATTAAATTTAATTATTTTCAAATTAAACTATTTTCAAATAAAATAAAATTATTTTCGAAAAACAAAATAATTTTCAAAAAAAATAAAATTAGTTTCAAATAAAATTAAATTATTTATAAATAAAATTAAATTATTTACAAATAAAATTAAATTATTTTCAAAAATAAAATAAAATAATTTTCAAATTAAATTAAAATATTTTCAAATTAAACTATTTTCAAATAAAATTAAATTATTTTCAAACAAAATTATATTATTTTCAAAAAACAAAATAATTTTCAAATAAAATTATATTATTTTCAAAAAAAAAAAAATTATTTTTAAATTAAATTAAATTATTTTCAAATTAAACTATTTTCAAATAAAATTAAATTATTTTCAAAAAACAAAATAATTTTCAAATAAAATAAAATAAAATTATTCGTAAATGAAATCAAATTATTTACCAATAAAATTAAATTATTTTCAAGAATAAAATAAAATAATTTTCAAATAAAATTAACTAATTTTCAAATTAAACTATTTTCAAATAAAATTATATTATTTTCAAAAAACAAAATAATTTTCAAATAAAATTATATTATTTTCAAAAAAAATTAAATTATTTTCAAATAAACCTAAATTATTTTCAAATTAAATTAAATTATTTTCAAATATAAAACTAAATTATTTTCAAATCAAATTAAATTATATTTAAAAATAAAATTAAATTATTTTCAAATAAAATTAAATTAATTTCAAATAAAATTAAATTATTTTCAAATAAATTTAAATTATATTCAAATAAAACTAAATTATTTTCAAATAATAGTAAATTATTTTCAAAATAAAATAAATTATTTTCAAATTAAATTATTTTCAAATAAAATTAAATTAGTTTCAAAAATAAAATAAAATTATTTTCAAATAAAATTAAATTATTTTCAAATAAAATTAAATTATTTTCAAAAGTAAAATAAAATTATTTTCAAATAAAATTAAATTATTTTCAAATTAAATTAAATTATTTTCAAAAATAAAATAAAATTATTTTCAAATAAAAGTAAATTATTTTCAAATAAAATTAAATTATTTTCAAAAATAAAATAAAACAATTTTCAAATAAAATTTAATTATTTTCAAATTAAACTTTTCAAATAAAATTAAATTATTTTCAAACAAATTTAAATTATTTTCAAACAACAAAATAATTTTCAAATAGAATTAAATTATTTTAAAATAAAATTAAATTATATATAAAATAAATTAAATTATTTACAAATAAAAATAAATTATTTTCAAATTAAATTAAATTATTTTCAATTAAAATTAAATTATTTTCAAATTAAATTAAATTATTTTCAAATTAAATTTAATTATTTTTAAATAAAATTAAATTATTTTGAAATATAACTAAATTATTTTCAAATTAAATTAAATTATTTTCAAACCAAATTAAATTATTTTCAAATAAAATTAAATTATTTTCAAATAAAATTAAATTATTTTCAAATAAAACTAAATTATTTTCAAATTAAATTAAATTATTTTCAAAAAACAAAGTAATTTTCAAAAAAAATAAAATTATTTTCAAGTAAAATTAAATTATTTATAAATAAAATAAAATTATTTTCAAATAAAATTAAATTATTTTCAAATAAAATTAAATTATTTTCAAAAGTAAAATAAAAATATTTTCAAATAAAATTAAATTATTTTCAAATAAAATTAAAATATTTTCAAATAAAATTAAATAATTTTCCAAAATAAAATAAAATAATTTTCAAATGAAATTTAATTATTTTCAAATTAAATTTTTAAATAAAATTAAATTATTTTCAAACAAAATTAAATTATTTTCAAACAACAAAATAATTTTCAAATAGAATTAAATTATTTTTAAATAAAATTAAATTATATATAAAAAAAATTAAATTATTTACAAATAAAAATAAATTAGTTTCAAATAAAATAAAATTATTTTCAAAAATAAAATCAAATAATTTTCAAATAAAATTAAATTATTTTCAAATAAAATAAAATTATTTTCAAATAATAATAAATTATTTTCAAAATAAAATAAATTATTTTCAAAATAAATTATTTTCAAATAAAATTAAATTAGTTTCAAAAATAAAATAAAATTATTTTCAAATAAAATTAAATTATTTTCAAATAAAATTAAATTATTTTCAAAAATAAAATAAAATTATTTTCAAATCAAATTAAATAATTTTCAAATAAAATAAAATTATTTTAAAATAATATTAAATTATTTTCAAATAAAATTGAATTATTTTCAAATAAAATTAAATTATTTTTAAAAATAAAATTAAATAATTTTCAAATAAAATTAAATTAATTCAAAAATTAAATTAATTTAATTTCAAATAAAATTAAATTATTTTCAAATTAAATTATTTTCAAATAAAATTAAATTATTTTTAAATAAAATTAAATAATTTTGAAATATAACTAAATTATTTTCAAATTAAATTAAATTATTTTCAAATAAAATTAAATTATTTTCAAATAAAATTAAATTATTTTTAAATAAAATTAAATTATATTCAAATAAAACTAAATTATTTTCAAATTAAATTAAATTATTTTCAAATAAAATTAAATTATTTTCAAAAAAAATATAATTATTTTCAAATTAAATTTAATTATTTTCAAATTAAACTATTTTCAAATAAAATAAAATTATTTTCGAAAACAAAATAATTTTCAAAAAAAATAAAATTAGTTTCAAATAAAATTAAATTATTTATAAATAAAATTAAATTATTTACAAACAAAATTAAATTATTTTCAAAAATAAAATAAAATAATTTTTAAATTAAATTAAATTATTTTCAAATTAAATTTTTCAAATAAAATTAAATTATTTTCAAACAAATTTAAATTATTTTCAAACAACAAAATAATTTTCAAATAGAATTAAATTATTTTAAAATAAAATTAAATTATATATAAAATAAATTAAATTATTTACAAACAAAAATAAATTATTTTCAAATTAAATTAAATTATTTTCAATTAAAATTAAATTATTTTCAAATTAAATTAAATTATTTTCAAATAAAATTTAATTATTTTTAAATAAAATTAAATTATTTTGAAATATAACTAAATTATTTTCAAATTAAATTAAATTATTTTCAAACCAAATTAAATTATTTTCAAATAAAATTAAATTATTTTCAAATAAAATTAAAATATATTCAAATAAAACTAAATTATTTTCAAATTAAACTATTTTCAAATTAAATTAAATTATTTTCAAAAAACAAAATAATTTTCAAAAAAAATAAAATTATTTTCAAGTAAAATTAAATTATTTATAAATAAAATAAAATTATTTTTAAATAAAATTAAATTATTTTCAAATAAAATTAAATTATATTCAAATAAAACTAAATTATTTTAAAATAATAGTAAATTATTTTCAAAATAAAATAAATTATTTTCAAATTAAATTATTTTCAAATAAAATTAAATTAGTTTCAAAAATAAAATAAAATTATTTTTATATAAAATTAAATTATTTTCAAATAAAATTAAATTATTTTCAAAAGTAAAATAAAAATATTTTCAAATAAAATTAAATTATTTTCAAATAAAATTAAAATATTTTCAAATAAAATTAAATAATTTTCAAAAATAAAATAAAATAATTTTCAAATGAAATTTAATTATTTTCAAATTAAATTTTTAAATAAAATTAAATTATTTTCAAACAAATTTAAATTATTTTCAAACAACAAAATAATTTTCAAATAGAATTAAATTATTTTTAAATAAAATTAAATTATATATAAAAAAAATTAAATTATTTACAAATAAAAATAAATTAGTTTCAAATAAAATAAAATTATTTTCAAAAATAAAATCAAATAATTTTCAAATAAAATTAAATTATTTTCAAATAAAATAAAATTATTTTCAAATAATAATAAATTATTTTCAAAATAAAATAAATTATTTTCAAAATAAATTATTTTCAAATAAAATTAAATTAGTTTCAAAAATAAAATAAAATTATTTTCAAATAAAATTAAATTATTTTCAAATAAAATAAAATTATTTTCAAAAATAAAATAAAATTATTTTCAAATCAAATTAAATAATTTTCAAATAAAATTAAATTATTTTAAAATAATATTAAATTATTTTCAAATAAAATTGAATTACTTTCAAATAAAATTGAATTATTTTCAAATAAAATTAAATTATTTTTAAAAATAAAATTAAATAATTTTCAAATAAAATTAAATTAATTTCAAATAAAATTAAATTAATTCAAAAATTAAATTAATTTAATTTCAAATAAAATTAAATTATTTTCAAATTAAATTATTTTCAAATAAAATAAATTATTTTTAAATAAAATTAAATAATTTTGAAATATAACTAAATTATTTTCAAATTAAATTAAATTATTTTCAAATAAAATTAAATTCATTTCAAATAAAATTAAATTATTTTTAAATAAAATTAAATTATATTCAAATAAAACTAAATTATTTTCAAATTAAATTAAATTATTTTCAAATAAAATTAAATTATTTTCAAAAAAAATATAATTATTTTCAAATTAAATTTAATTATTTTCAAATTAAACTATCTTCAAATAAAATAAAATTATTTTCGAAAACAAAATAATTTTCAAAAAAAATAAAATTAGTTTCAAATAAAATTAAATTATTTATAAATAAAATTAAATTATTTACAAATAAAATTAAATTATTTTCAAAAATAAAATAAAATAATTTTTAAATTAAATTAAATTATTTTCTAATTAAACTATTTTCAAATAAAATTAAATTATTTTCAAACAAAATTATATTATTTTCAAAAAACAAAATAATTTTCAAATAAAATAAAATAAAATTATTCATAAATGAAATCAAATTATTTACCAATAAAATTAAATTATTTTCAAGAATAAAATAAAATAATTTTCAAATAAAATTAACTTATTTTCAAATTAAACTATTTTCAAATAAAATTATATTATTTTCAAAAAACAAAATAATTTTCAAATAAAATTATATTATTTTCAAAAAAAATTAAATTATTTTCAAATAAACCTAAATTATTTTCAAATTAAATTAAATTATTTTCAAATATAAAACTAAATTATTTTCAAATCAAATTAAATTATATTTAAAAATAAAATTAAATTATTTTCAAATAAAATTAAATTAATTTCAAATAAAATTAAATTATTTTCAAATAAAATTAAATTATATTCAAATAAAATTAAATTATTTTCAAAAGTAAAATAAAATTATTTTCAAATAAAATTAAATTATTTTCAAATTAAATTAAATTATTTTCAAAAGTAAAATAAAATTATTTTCAAATAAAATTAAATTATTTTCAAATTAAATTAAATTATTTTCAAAAATAAAATAAAATTATTTTCAAATAAAATTAAATTATTTTCAAATAAAATTAAATTATTTTCAAATAAAATTAAATTATTTTCAAAAATAAAATAAAACAATTTTCAAATAAAATTTAATTATTTTCAAATTAAACTTTTCAAATAAAATTAAATTATTTTCAAACAAATTTAAATTATTTTCAAACAAAATAATTTTCAAATAGAATTAAATTATTTTAAAATAAAATTAAATTATATATAAAATAAATTCAATTATTTACAAAAATAAATTAGTTTCAAATAAAATTAAATTATTTTCAAAAATAAAATCAAATAATTTTCAAATAAAATTAAATTATTTTCAAAAAAAATAAAATTATTTTCAAATAATAGTAAATTATTTTCAAAATAAAATAAATTATTTTTAAAATAAATTATTTTCAAATAAAATTAAATTAGTTTCAAAAATAAAATAAAATTATTTTCAAACAAAATTAAATTATTTTCAAATAAAATTAAATTATTTTCAAAAATAAAATAAAATTATTTTCAAATCAAATTAAATAATTTTCAAATAAAATTCAATTATTTTAAAATAATATTAAATTATTTTTAAATATAATTAAATTATTTTCAAATAAAATTAAATTATTTTCAAATAAAATTGAATTATTTTCAAATAAAATTAAATTATTTTTAAAAATAAAATTAAATAATTTTCAAATAAAATTAAATTAATTTCAAATAAAATTAAATTATTTTCAAAAATTAAATTAAATTAATTTCAAATAAAATTAAATTATTTTCAAATTAAATTATTTTCAAATAAAATTAAATTATTTTTAAATAAAATTAAATAATTTTTAAATCAAATTAAATAATTTAGAAATATAACTAAATTATTTTCAAATTAAATTAAATTATTTTCAAATAAAATTGAATTATTTTCAAATTAAATTAAATTATTTTTAAATAAAATTAAATTATATTCAAATAAATCTAAATTATTTTCGAATAAAATTAAATTATTTTCAAATAAAATTAAATTATTTTCGAATAAAATTAAATTATATTCAAATAAAACTAAATTATTTTCAAATAAAATTAAATTATTTTCAAATAAAATTAAATTATTTTCAAATAAAATTAAATTATTTTTAAATAAAATTAAATTATATTCAAATAAAACTAAATTATTTTCAAATAAAATTAAATTATTTTCAAATAAAATTAAATTATTTTCACATAAAATTAAATTATTTTCAAAAAAAAATTAAATTATTTTCAAATAAAATTAAATTATTTTCAAATTAAACTATTTTCAAATAAAATTGAATTATTTTCAAAAAACAAAATAATTTTCAAAAAAAATAAAACTATTTTCAAATAAAATTAAATTATTTATAAATAAATTTAAATATTTACAAATAAAATTAAATTATTTTCAAAAATAAAATAAAATAAATTTCAAACTAAATTAAATTATTTTCAAATTAAACTATTTTCAAATAAAATTAAATTATTTTCAAACAAAATTAAATTATTTTCAAAAAACAAAATAATTTTCAAATAAAATTAAATTATTTTCAAATAAAACTAAATTATTTATAAATTAAATTAAATTAATTACAAATAAAATTAAATTATTTTCAAATAAATTTAAATTATTTGCAAAAATAAAATAAAATTATTTTCAAATAAAATAAAATTATTTTCAAATAAAATAAAATTATTTTCAAATAAAATTAAATTATTTTCAAATAAAATTGAATTATTTTCAAATAAAATAAAATTATTTTCAAATAAAATTGAATTATTTTCAAATAAAGTTAAATTATTTTCATATAAAATTAAATTATTTTTAAATAAAATTAAATTATTTTCATAAATAAAATTAAATTATTTTCAAATAAAATTAAATTATTTTCAAAAATAAAATAAAACAATTTTCAAATAAAATTTAATTATTTTCAAATTAAACTTTTCAAATAAAATTAAATTATTTTCAAACAAATTTAAATTATTTTCAAACAAAATAATTTTCAAATAGAATTAAATTATTTTAAAATAAAATTAAATTATATATAAAATAAATTCAATTATTTACAAATAAAAATAAATTAGTTTCAAATAAAATTAAATTATTTTCAAAAATAAAATCAAATAATTTTCAAATAAAATTAAATTATTTTCAAAAAAAATAAAATTATTTTCAAATAATAGTAAATTATTTTCAAAATAAAATAAATTATTTTTAAAATAAATTATTTTCAAATAAAATTAAATTAGTTTCAAAAATAAAATAAAATTATTTTCAAACAAAATTAAATTATTTTCAAATAAAATTAAATTATTTTCAAAAATAAAATAAAATTATTTTCAAATCAAATTAAATAATTTTCAAATAAAATTAAATTATTTTAAAATAATATTAAATTATTTTTAAATATAATTAAATTATTTTCAAATAAAATTAAATTATTTTCAAATAAAATTGAATTATTTTCAAATAAAATTAAATTATTTTTAAAAATAAAATTAAATAATTTTCAAATAAAATTAAATTAATTTCAAATAAAATTAAATTATTTTCAAAAATTAAATTAAATTAATTTCAAATAAAATTAAATTATTTTCAAATTAAATTATTTTCAAATAAAATTAAAATATTTTTAAATAAAATTAAATAATTTTTAAATAAAATTAAATAATTTAGAAATATAACTAAATTATTTTCAAATTAAATTAAATTATTTTCAAATAAAATTGAATTATTTTCAAATTAAATTAAATTATTTTTAAATAAAATTAAATTATATTCAAATAAATCTAAATTATTTTCAAATAAAATTAAATTATTTTCAAATAAAATTAAATTATTTTCGAATAAAATTAAATTATATTCAAATAAAACTAAATTATTTTCAAATAAAATTAAATTATTTTCAAATAAAATTAAATTATTTTCAAATAAAATTAAATTATTTTTAAATAAAATTAAATTATATTCAAATAAAACTAAATTATTTTCAAATAAAATTAAATTATTTTCAAATAAAATTAAATTATTTTCACATAAAATTAAATTATTTTCAAAAAAAAATTAAATTATTTTCAAATAAAATTAAATTATTTTCAAATTAAACTATTTTCAAATAAAATTGAATTATTTTCAAAAAACAAAATAATTTTCAAAAAAAATAAAATTATTTTCAAATAAAATTAAATTATTTATAAATAAATTTAAATATTTACAAATAAAATTAAATTATTTTCAAAAATAAAATAAAATAAATTTCAAACTAAATTAAATTATTTTCAAATTAAACTATTTTCAAATAAAATTAAATTATTTTCAAACAAAATTAAATTATTTTCAAAAAACAAAATAATTTTCAAATAAAATTAAATTATTTTCAAATAAAACTAAATTATTTATAAATTAAATTAAATTAATTACAAATAAAATTAAATTATTTTCAAATAAATTTAAATTATTTGCAAAAATAAAATAAAATTATTTTCAAATAAAATAAAATTATTTTCAAATAAAATTAAATTATTTTCAAATAAAATTGAATTATTTTCAAATAAAATAAAATTATTTTCAAATAAAATTGAATTATTTTCAAATAAAGTTAAATTATTTTCATATAAAATTAAATTATTTTTAAATAAAATTAAATTATTTTCATAAATAAAATTAAATTATTTTCAAATAAAATAAAATTATTTTTAAATAAAATAAAATTATTTTCAGAAATAAAATAAAATTATTTTCAAATGAAATTAAATAATTTTCAAATAAAATTAAATTATATTCAAATAAAAATAAATAATTTTGAAATATAATTAAATTATTCAAATTTAATTATTAAAATTAATAATTCAATAATTAAAATTAAATGAATTATTTAAATTCAAAATTTAATATTATCAAGTTAAATTAAATTATTTTCTAATTAAATTAAATTATTTTCCAATAAAATTAAATTATTTTCAAAATAAAATTAAATTATTATCAAAAATAAAATTATGTTTAAATAAAATTAAATTATTTTCATAAATAAAATTAAATTATTTTCAAATAAAATAAAATTATTTTTAAATAAAATTAAATTATTTTCAGAAAAAAAATTAAATTATTTTCAAATAAAATTATATTATTTGCAAATAAAATTAAATTATTTTCAAATAAAATCAAATTTTTTTAAAATAAAATAAAATTATTTTCAAAAAAAATTAAATTATTTTCAAATAAAATTGAATTATTTTCAAATAAAATTAACTTATTTTCAAATAAAATTGAATTATTTTCAAATAAAATTAAATTATTTTCATATAAAATTAAATTATTTTTAAATAAAATTAAATTATTTTCAAAAATAAAATTAATTAAATTCAAATGAAATTTATTTATTTTCCAATTAAATTAAATTATTTTCAAAAATAAATTAAAATTAGTTTCAAATAAAATAAAATTATTTTCAAAAATAAAATTAAATTATTTTCAAATAAAATTAAATTAATTTCAAATAAAATTAAATTATTTTCAAAAATTAAATTACTTTCAAATAAAATTAAATTATTTTTAAATAAAATTAATTATTTTCCAATAAAATTAAATTATTTTCAAATAAAACTAAGTTATTTTCAAATTAAATTAAATTATTTAAAAAAAAAAATTATTTTCTAAAAAAATTAAATTATTTTGAAATAAAACTAAATTATTTTCAAATTAAATTATATTATTTTCAAATAAAATTAAATTATTTTCAAATAAAATTCAATTATTTTCAAATGAAATTTAATTATTTTCAAATAAAATTAAATTATTTTAAATAAAATTAAATTATTTTCCAATAAAATTAAATTATTTTCAAAATAAAATTAAATTATTATCAAAAATAAAATTAAATTATTTTCAAATAAAATTAAATTATTTTCATAAATAAAATTAAATTATTTTCAAATAAAATTAAATTATTTTTAAATAAAATTAAATTATTTTCAGAAATAAAATTAAATTATTTTCAAATAAAATTAAATAATTTTCAAATAAAATTAAATTATTTTCAAATAAAAATAAATAATTTTCAAAATAAAATTAAATTATTATCAAGAATAAAATTAAATTATTTTCAAATAAAATTAAATTATTTTCATAAATAAAATTAAATTATTTTCAAATAAAATTAAATTATTTTTAAATAAAATTAAATTATTTTCAGAAATAAAATTAAAATATTTTCAAATAAAATTATATTATTTGCAAATAAAATTTAATTATTTTCAAATAAAATTAAAATTTTTTCAAATAAAATAAAATTATTTTTAAATAAAATAAAATTATTTTCATAAATAAAATTAAATTATTTTCAAATAAAATTAAATTATTTTTAAAAAAAATTAAATTATTTTCAGAAATCAAATTTAATTATTTTCAAATGAAATTAAATTAGTTTTAAATAAAATTAAATTATTTTCAGAAATGAAATTAAATTATTTTCAAATGAAATTAAATAATTTTCAAATAAAAATAAATAATTTTCAAAATAAAATTAAATTATTTTTATAAATAAAATTAAATTATTTTCAAATAAAATTAAATTATTTTTAAATAAAATTAAATTATTTTCAGAAATATAACTAAATTATGATCAAATTAAATTAAATTATTTTCAAATTAAATTAAATTAATTTCCAATAAAATTAAATTATTTTCAAAATAAAATTATATTATTATCAAAAATAAAATTTTTATTATTTTCAAATAAAATTAAATTAGTATCCAATAAAATTAAATTATTTTCGAAAATAAAATTAAATTATTTTCAAATAAAATTAAATTATTTTCTAAAACAAAATAAAATAATTTTCAAATAAAATTAAATTATTTTCAAATTAAACTATTTTCAAATAAAATTAAATTATTTTCAAACAAAATTAAATTATTTTCAAAAAACAAAATAATTTTCAAATAAAATTAAATTATTTTCAAATAAAACTAAATTATTTATAAATAAATTAAATTATTTACAAATAAAATAAAATTATTTTCAAATAAAATTAAATTATTTTCAAAAATAAAATAAAATTATTTTCAAATAAAATAAAATTATTTTCAAATAAAATAAAATTATTTTCAAATAAAATTGAATTATTTTCAAATAAAATTAAATTATTTTCAGAAATAAAATTAAAATATTTTCAAATAAAATTATATTATTTGCAAATAAAATTAAATTATTTTCAAATAAAATTAAATTATTTTCAAAAAAATTTAAATTATTTTTAAATAAAATTAAATTATTTTTAAATAAAATTAAATCATTTCCAAAAATAAAATTTAATTATGTATAAATAAAATTAAATTATTTTTAAATAAAATTAGATTATTTTCAAATAAAATTTAATTATTTTCAAATTAAACTTTTCAAATAAAATTAAATTATTTTCAAACAAATTTAAATTATTTTCAAACAACAAAATAATTTTCAAATAGAATTAAATTATTTTTAAATAAAATTAAATTATATATAAAAAAAATTAAATTATTTACAAATAAAAATAAATTAGTTTCAAATAAAATTAAATTATTTTCAAAAATAAAATCAAATAATTTTCAAATAAAATAAAATTATTTTCAAATAAAATAAAGTTATTTTCAAATAATAGTAAATTATTTTCAAAATAAAATAAATTATTTTCAAAATAAATTATTTTCAAATAAAATTAAATTAGTTTAAAAAATAAAATAAAATTATTTTCAAATAAAATTAAATTATTTTCAAATAAAATTAAATTATTTTCAAAAATAAAATAAAATTATTTTCAAATCAAATTAAATAATTTTCAAATAAAATTAATTTATTTAAAAATAATATTAAATTATTTTCAAATATAATTAAATTATTTTCAAATAAAATTAAATTATTTTCAAATAAAATTGAATTATTTTCAAATAAAATTATATTATTTTCAAAAAAAATTAAATTATTTTCAAATAAACCTAAATTATTTTCAAATTAAATTATATTTAAAAATAAAATTAAATTATTTTCAAATAAAATTAAATTAATTTCAAATAAAATTAAATTATTTTCAAATAAAATTAAATTAAATTCCAATAAAACTAAATTATTTTCAAATAATAGTAAATTATTTTCAAAATAAAAGAAATTATTTTCAAATTAAATTATTTTCAAATAAAATTAAATTAGTTTCAAAAATAAAATAAAATTATTTTCAAATAAAATTAAATTATTTTCAAATAAAATTAAATTATTTTCAAAAGTAAAATAAAATTATTTTCAAATAAAATTAAATTATTTTCAAATTAAATTAAATTATTTTCAAAAATAAAATAAAATTATTTTCAAATAAAATAAAATTATTTTCAAATAAAATTAAATTATTTTCAAAAATAAAATAAAATAATTTTCAAATAAAATTTAATTATTTTTAAATTAAACTTCAAATAAAATTAAATTATTTTCAAACAAATTTAAATTATTTTCAAACAAAATAATTTTTAAATAGAATTAAATTATTTTAAAATAAAATTAAATTATATATAAAATAAATTAAATTATTTTCAAATAAAAATAAATTAGTTTCAAATAAAATTAAATTATTTTCAAAAATAAAATCAAATAATTTTCAAATAAAATTAAATTATTTTCAAAAAAAATAAAATTATTTTCAAATGATAGTAAATTATTTTCAAAATAAAATAAATTATTTTCAAAATAAATTATTTTCAAATAAAATTAAATTAGTTTCAAAAATAAAATAAAATTATTTTCAAATAAAATTAAATTATTTTCAAATAAAATTAAATTATTTTCAAAAATAAAATAAAATTATTTTCAAATCAAATTAAATAATTTTCAAATAAAATTAAATTATTTTAAAATTATATTAAATTATTTTCAAATATAATTAAATTATTTTCAAATAAAATTAAATTATATTCAAATAAAACTAAATTATTTTCAAATAAAATTAAATTATTTTCACATAAAATTAAATTATTTTCAAAAAAAAAATTAAATTATTTTCAAATAAAATTAAATTATTTTCAAATCAAACTATTTTCAAATAAAATTAAATTATTTTCAAACAAAATTAAATTATTTTCAAAAAACAAAATAATTTTCAAATAAAATTAAATTATTTTCAAATAAAACTAAATTATTTTTAAATAAAATTAAATTATTTACAAATAAAATTAAATTATTTTCAAATAAAATTAAATTATTTTCAAAAATAAAAAAAAATTATTTTCAAATAAAATAAAATTATTTTCAAATAAAATTAAATTATTTTCAAATAAAATTGAATTATTTTCAAATAAAATAAAATTATTTTCAAATAAAATTGAATTATTTTCAAATAGTTAAATTATTTTCACATAAAATTAAATTATTTTTAAATAAAATTAAATTATTTTCATATATAAAATAAAATAATTTTCAAATAAAATTAAATTATTTTTAAATAAAATTAAATTATTTTCAGAAATAAAATTAAATTATTTTCAAATGAAATTAAATAATTTTCAAATAAAATTAAATTATATTCAAATAAAAATAAATAATTTTGAAATATAACTAAATTATTCAAATTTAATTATTAAAATTAATAATATAATAAATAAAATTAAATGAATTATTTAAATTCAAAATTTAATATTATCAAATTAAATCAAATTATTTTCTAATTAAATTAAATTATTTTCCAATAAAATTAAATTATTTTCAAAATAAAATTAAATTATTATCAAAAATAAAATAAAATTATTTTTAAATAAAATTAAATTATTTTCATAAATAAAATTAAATTATTTTCAAATAAAATAAAATTATTTTTAAATAAAATTAAATTATTTTCAGAAATAAAATTAAAATATTTTCAAATAAAATTATATTATTTGCAAATAAAATTAAATTATTTTCAAATAAAATCAAATTATTTTCAAATAAAATTAAATTATTTTCAAAAACAATTAAATTATTTTCAAATAAAATTGAATTATTTTCAAATAAAATTAAATTATTTTCAAATAAAATTGAATTATTTTCAAATAAAATTAAATTATTTTCATATAAAATTAAATTATTTTAAAATAAAATTAAATTATTTTCAAAAATAAAATTAATTAAATTCAAATGAAATTTATTTATTTTCCAATTAAATTAAATTATTTTCAAAAATAAATTAAAATGAGTTTCAAATAAAATAAAATTATTTTCAAAAATAAAATTAAATTATTTTCAAATAAAATTAAATTAATTTCAAATAAAATTAAATTATTTTCAAAAATTAAATTATTTTCAAATAAAATTAATTTTTTTTGAAATAAAACAAACTATTTTCAAGTTAAATTAAATTACTTTCAAATAAAATTAAATTATTTTCAAATAAAATTAATTATTTTCGAATAAAATTAAATTATTTTCAAATAAAACTGTTATTTTCAAATTAAATTAAATTATTTAAAAAAAAAATTATTTTCTAAAAAAATTAAATTATTTTCAAATAAAACTAAATTATTTTCAAATTAAATTATATTATTTTCAAATAAAATTAAATTATTTTCAAATAAAATTCAATTATTTTCAAATGAAATTTAATTATTTTTAAACAAAATTAATTATTTTCCAATAAAATTAAATTATTTTCAAATAAAACTAAGTTATTTTCAAATTAAATTAAATTATTTAAAAAAAAAAATTATTTTCTAAAAAAATTAAATTATTTTCAAATAAAACTAAATTATTTTCAAATTAAATTATATTATTTTCAAATAAAATTAAATTATTTTCAAATAAAATTAAATAATTTTCAAATAAAATTAACTTATTTTCAAATAAAAATAAATAATTTTCAAAATAAAATTAAATTATAATCAAAAATAAAATTAAATTATTTTCAAATAAAATTAAATTATTTTCATAAATAAAATTAAATTATTTTTAAATAAAATTAAATTATTTTTAAATTAAATTAAATTATTTTCAGAAATAAAATTAAATTATTTTCAAATAAAATTAAATTATTTTTAAATAAAATTAAATTATTTTCAGAAATATAAATAAATTATTATCAAACTAAATTAAATTATTTTCAAATTAAATCAAATTATTTTCCAATAAAATTAAATTATTTTCAAAATAAAAGAAAATTATTATCAAAAATAAAATTAAATTATTTTCAAAATTAAATTATTTTTAAATAAAATTAAATTATTTTTAAATAAAATAAAATTATTTTCAGAAATAAAATTAAAATATTTTCAAATAAAATTATATTATTTGCAAATAAAAATAAATTATTTTCAAATAAAATAAAATTATTTTTAAATAAAATTAAATTATTTTCAAATAAAATTAAATTATTATCCAATAAAATTAAATAATTTTCTAAAATAAAATTAAATTATTTTCAAAAATAATTAAATAATTAAAATTAAATCATATTCAAATAAAACTAAATTATTTTTAAAATAAATTAAACTATTTTCAAAAAAAATTAAATTATTTTCAAAAAACAAAATAATTTTCAAATAAAATAAAATTGTTTTCAAATAAAATAAAATTATTTATAAATAAAATTAAATTGTTTACAAATAAATATAAAATATTTTCAAATAAAATTAAATTAGTTTCAAAAATAATATAAAATTATTTCCAAATAAAATTAAATTATTTTTAAATAAAATTAAATTATTTTCATAAATAAAATTAAATTATTTTCAAATAAAATTAAATTATTTATAAATAAAATTAAATTATTTTCAGCAATAAAATTAAATTATTTTCAAATGAAATTAAATAATTTTCAAATAAAATTAAATTATTTTCAAATAAAAATAAATAATTTTCAAAATAAAATTAAATTATTTTTATAAATAAAATTAAATTATTTTCAAATAAAATTAAATTATTTTTAAATAAAATTAAGTTATTTTCAGAAATATAACTAAATTATTATCAAATTAAATTAAATTATTTTCAAATTAAATTAAATTAATTTCCAATAAAATTAAATTATTTTCAAAATAAAATTAAATTATTATCAAAAATAAAATTTTTATTATTTTCAAATAAAATTAAATTATTATCCAATAAAATTAAATTATTTTCGAAAATAAAATAAAATTATTTTCAAATAAAATTAAATTATTTTCTAAAACAAAATAAAATAATTTTCAAATTAAATTAAATTATTTTCAAATTAAACTATTTTCAAATAAAATTAAATTATTTTCAAACAAAATTAAATTTTTTTCAAAAAACAAATTAATTTACAAATAAAATTAAATTATTTTCAAATAAAATTAAATTATTTATAAATAAAATTAAATATTTACAAATAAAATAAAATTATTTTCAAAAATAAAATAAAATAAATTTCAAACTTAATTAAATTATTTTCAAATTAAACTATTTTCAAATAAAATAAAATTATTTTCAAACAAAATTAAATTATTTTCAAAAAACAAAATAATTTTCAAATAAAATTAAATTATTTTCAAATAAAACTAAATTATTTATAAATAAAATTAAATTATTTACAAATAAAATAAAATTATTTTCAAATAAAATAAAACTATTTTCAAAAATAAAATAAAATTATTTTCAAATAAAATAAAATTATTTTCAAATAAAATAAAATTATTTTCAAATAAAATTGAATTATTTTCAAATAAAATTAAATTATTTTCAAATAAAATTAAATTATTTTCATATAAAATTAAATTATTTTTAAATAAAATTAAATTATTTTCACAAATAAAATTAAATTATTTTCAAATAAAATTAAATTAGTTTTAAATAAAATAAAATTATTTTCAGAAATAAAATTAAATTATTTTCAAATGAAATTAAATAATTTTCAAATAAAATTAAATTATTGTCAAATAAAAATAAATAATTTTGAAATATAACTAAATTATTATCAAATTAAATTAAATTATTTTCAAATTAAATTAAATTATTTTCCAATAAAATTAAATTATTTTCAAAATAAAATAAAATTATTATCAAAAATAAAATTAAATTATTTTCAAATAAAACTAAATTATTTTTAAATAAAATTAAATTATTTTCATAAATAAAATGAAATTATTTTTAAATAAAATTAAATAATTTTTAAAATAAAATTAAATTATTATCAAAAATAAAATTAAATTATTTTCAAATAAAATTATATTATTTGCAAATAAAATTAAATTATTTTCAAATAAAATTAAATTATTTTCAAATAAAATTAAATTATTTTCAAATAAAATTTAATTATTTTCAAATAAAATTAAATTATTTTTAAATAAAATTAAATTATTTTCAAATAAAATTAAATTATTTCCAAAAATAAAATTTAATTATGTATAAATAACATTAAATTATTTTTAAATAAAATTAGATTATTTTCAAATAAAATTTAATTATTTTCAAATAAAATTAAATTATTTTTAAATAAAATTAAATTATTTTCAAATAAAATTAAATTATTTCCAAAAATAAAATAATATTATTTTCAAATAATATTAAATTATTTTCAAACTAAAATAAATTATTTTCAACTAAAATTAAATTAGTTTCAAAAATAAAATAAAATAATTTTCAAATAAAATTAAATTATTTTCAAAAATAATAAAATTATTTTCAAAAACAAAATAAAATTATTTTCAAATAAAATTAAATTATTTTCAAATAAAATTAAATTTTTTTCAAATAAAATAAATTATTTTCAAATAAAATTAAATTATTTTCAAATAAAATTGAATTATTGTAAATAAAATTAAATTATTTTCAAATTAAATTCAAATATTTTTAAATCAAATTAAATTATTTTCAAAAATGAAATTAAATTATTTTCAAATAAAATTAAATTATTTTCAAAAATAAAATTAAATTATTTTCAAATAAAATTAAATTATTTTCAAATAAAATTAAATTATTTTCAAATAATATTAAATTATTTTCAAATAAAATTAAATTATTTTCAAATAAAATAAATTATTTTCAAATAAAATTAAATTATTTTCAAATAAAATAAAATTATTTTAAAATAAAATTGAATTATTTTCAAATAAAATTAAATTATTTTCAAATAAAATTAAATTATTTTCAAATAAAATTAAATTAATTTAAAAAAAAATTAAATTATTTTCAAATAAAATTAAATTATTTTCAAATAAAATTAAATTATTTTCAAATAAAATTAAATTATTTTGAAATATAACTAAATTATTTTCAAATTAAATTAAATTATTTCTAAATAAAATTAAATTATTTTCAAATAAAATTAAATTATTTTCAAATAAAATTAAATAATTTTGAAATATGGCTAAATTATTTTCAAATTAAATTAAATTATTTTCAAATTAAATTAAATTATTTGAAAATAAAATTAAATTATTTTCAAATAAAATTAAATTATTTTCAAATAAAAGAAAATTATTTTCAAATTAAATTAAATTATTTTCAAATTAAATTAAATTATTTCCAAATTAAATTAAATTATTTTCAAATAAAATTAAATTATTTTCAAATAAAATTAAATTATATTCAAATAAAACTAAATTATTTTCAAATAAAATTAAATTATTTTCAAATAAAATGAAATTATTTTCAAATAAAATTAAATTATTTTTAAATAAAATAAAATTATTTTCCAATAAAATTAAATTATTTTCAAAATAAAATTAAATTATCAAAAATAAAATTAAATTATTTTCAAATAAAATAAAACTATTTTCATAAAAAAAATTAAATTATTTTCAAATAAAATTAAATTGATTTCAAATAAAATAAAATTATTTTCAAACAAAATTAAATTATTTTCAAATAAAATAAAATTATTTTCAGAAATAAAATTAAATTATTTTCAAATGAAATTAAATAACTTTCAAATAAAATAAATTATTTTCAAATTAAAATAAATTATTTTCAAATTAAATGAAATCATTTTTAAATTAAATTATTTTCAAATAAAATTATATTATTTTCAAATAAAATTAAATTATTTCCAAAAATAAAATTAAATTATTTTCAAACAAAATTAAATTATTTTCAAATATAATTATATTTTCAAATAAAATTAAATTATTTTCAAAAATAAAATTAAATTATTTTCAAATAAAATTAAATTAATTTCAAATAAAATTAAATTATTTTCAAAAATTAAATTAAATTAATTTCAAATAAAATTAAATTATTTTCAAATAAAATTAAATTATTTTCAAACAAAATTAAATTATTTTCAAATAAAATAAAATTATTTTCAAATAAAATTAAATTATTTTCAAATAAAATTAAATTATTTTCAAAAATTAAATTAAATTAATTTCAAATAAAATTAAGTTATTTTCAAATAAAATTAAATTATTTTCAAACAAAATTAAATTATTTTCAAATAAAATTAAATTATTTTCAAATTAAATTAAATTATTTTCAAATAAAACTAAATTATTTTCAAATAAAATAAAATTATTTCCAAAACTAAAATTTAATTATGTTCAAATAAAATAAAATTATTTTCAAATATAATTATATTATTTTCAAATAAAATTTAAATATTTTCAAATAAAATTAAATTATTTTCAAAAATAATAAAATTATTTTCAAAAATAAAATAAAATTATTTTCAAATAAAATTAAATTATTTTCAAATAAAATTAAATTATTTTCAAATAAAATTGAATTATTGTAAATAAAACTAAATTATTTTCAAATTAAATTCAAATATTTTTAAATCAAATTAAATTATTTTCAAAAATGAAATTAAATTATTTTCAAATAAAATTAAATTATTTTCAAAAATAAAATTAAATTATTTTCAAATAAAATTTAATTATTTTCAAATAAAATTAAATTATTTTCAAATAAAATTAAATTATTTTCAAATAAAATAAATTATTTTCAAATAAAATTAAATTATTTTCAAATAAAATTAAATTATTTTCAAATAAAATTAAATTATTTTCAAAAACAAAACAAAATAATTTTCAAATTAATTTAAATTATTTTCAAATTAAACTATTTTCAAATAAAATTAAATTATTTTCAAACAAAATTAAATTATTTTCAAAAAACAAATTAATTTTCAAATAAAATTAAATTATTTTCATATAAAATTAAATTATTTATAAATAAAATTAAATTATTAACAAATAAATATAAATTATTTTCAAATAAATTAAATTATTTTCAAAAATAAAATAAAATATTTTTCAAATAAAATTAAATTATTTTCAAAAAAAATTAAATTATTTTCAAATAAAATTAAATTATTTTCAAACTAAAATAACTTATTTTCAAATAAAATTAAATTAGTTTCAAAAATAAAATAAAATCATTTTCAAATAAAATTAAATTATTTTCATATAAAATTAAATTATTTTCAAAAATAAAATAAAATTATTTTCAAATAAAATTAAATTATTTTCAAATAAAATTGAATTATTTTCAAATAAAATTAAATTATTTTCAAATAAAATTAAATTATTTTCAAATGAAATTAAATTATTTCCAAAAAAAATTTTAAATTATTTTCAAATAAAATTAAAATATTTTCAAATAAAATTAAATTATTTTCAAATAAAATTAAATTATTTTCAAATAAAATCAAATTATTTTCAAATAAAATTAAATTATTTTCAAAAACAAAATAAAATAATTTTCAAATTTAATTAAATTATTTTCAAAAAAAAAATTAATTTTCAAATAAAATTAAATTATTTTCAAATAAAATTAAATTATTTATAAATCAAATTAAATTATTTACAAATAAATATAAATTATTTTAAAATAAAATTAAATTATTTTCAGAAATAAAATACAATTATTTTCAAATAAAATTAAATTATTTTCAAATAAAATTAAATTATTTTCAAATATTATTAAATTATTTTCAAACTAAAATAAATTATTTTCAACTAAAATTAAATTAGTTTCAAAAATAAAATAAAATAATTTTCAAATAAAATTAAATTATTTTCAAAAATAATAAAATTATTTTCAAAAATAAAATAAAATTATTTTCAAATAAAATTAAATTATTTTCAAATAAAATTAAATTTTTTTCAAATAAAATAAATTATTTTCAAATAAAATTAAATTATTTTCAAATAAAATTGAATTATTGTAAATAAAATTAAATTATTTTCAAATTAAATTCAAATATTTTTAAATCAAATTAAATTATTTTCAAAAATGAAATTAAATTATTTTCAAATAAAATTAAATTATTTTCAAAAATAAAATTAAATTATTTTCAAATAAAATTAAATTATTTTCAAATAAAATTAAATTATTTTCAAATAAAATTTAATTATTTTTAAATAAAATAAATTATTTTCAAATAAAATTAAATTATTTTCAAATAAAATTAAATTATTTTAAAATAAAATTGAATTATTTTCAAATAAAATTAAATTATTTTCAAATAAAATTAAATTATTTTCAAATAAAATTAAATTATTTTCAAATAAAATAAAATTATTTTCAAATAAAATAAATTATTTTCAAATAAAATTAAATTATTTTCAAATAAAATTAAATTATTTTCAAATAAAATTGAATTATTTTCAAATAAAATTAAATTATTTTCAAATAAAATTAAATTATTTTCAAATAAAATTAAATTATTTTCAAATAAAATTAAATTATTTTCAAATAAAATAAATTATTTTCAAATAAAATTAAATTATTTTCAAATAAAATTAAATTATTTTCAAATTAAATTCAAATATTTTTAAATTAAATTAAATTATTTTCAAAAATAAAATTAAATTATTTTCAAATAAAATTAAATTATTTTCAAAAATTAAATTAAATTAATTTAAAAAAAATTAAATTATTTTCAAATAAAATTAAATTATTTTCAAATAAAATTAAATTATTTTCAAATAAAATTAAATTATTTTGAAATATAACTAAATTATTTTCAAATTAAATTAAATTATTTCCAAAAAGAATTAAATTATTTTCAAATAAAATTAAATTATTTTCAAATAAAATTAAATAATTTTGAAATATGGCTAAATTATTTTCAAATTAAATTAAATTATTTTCAAATTAAATTAAATTATTTGAAAATAAAATTAAATTATTTTCAAATAAAATTAAATTATTTTCAAATAAAAGAAAATTATTTTCAAATTAAATTAAATTATTTTCAAATTAAATTAAATTATTTTCAAATAAAATTAAATTATTTTTAAATAAAATAAAATTATTTTCCAATAAAATTAAATTATTTTCAAAATAAAATTAAATTATCAAAAATAAAATTAAATTATTTTCAAATAAAATAAAATTATTTTCATAAAAAAAATTAAATTATTTTCAATTAAAATTAAATTATTTTCAAATAAAATAAAAGTATTTTCAAACAAAATTAAATTATTTTCAAATAAAATAAAATTATTTTCAGAAATAAAATTAAATTATTTTCAAATGAAATTAAATAACTTTCAAATAAAATAAATTATTTTCAAATTAAAATAAATTATTTTCAAATTAAATGAAATCATTTTTAAATTAAATTATTTTCAAATAAAATTATATTATTTTCAAATAAAATTAAATTATTTCCAAAAATAAAATTAAATTATTTTCAAACAAAATTAAATTATTTTCAAATATAATTATATTTTCAAATAAAATTAAATTATTTTCAAAAATAAAATTAAATTATTTTCAAATAAAATTAAATTAATTTCAAATAAAATTAAATTATTTTCAAAAATTAAATTAAATTAATTTCAAATAAAATTAAATTATTTTCAAATAAAATTAAATTATTTTCAAACAAAATTAAATTATTTTCAAATAAAATAAAATTATTTTCAAATAAAATTAAATTATTTTCAAATAAAATTAAATTATTTTCAAAAATTAAATTAAATTAATTTCAAATAAAATTAAGTTATTTTCAAATAAAATTAAATTATTTTCAAACAAAATTAAATTATTTTCAAATAAAATTAAATTATTTTCAAATTAAATTAAATTATTTTCAAATAAAACTAAATTATTTTCAAATAAAATAAAATTATTTCCAAAACTAAAATTTAATTATGTTCAAATAAAATAAATTTTTTTTCAAATTTAATTCTATTATTTTCAAATAAAATTTAAATATTTTCAAATAAAATTAAATTATTTTCAAAAATAATAAAATTATTTTCAAAAATAAAATAAAATTATTTTCAAATAAAATTAAATTATTTTCAAATAAAATTAAATTTTTTTCAAATAAAATAAATTATTTTCAAATAAAATTAAATTATTTTCAAATAAAATTGAATTATTGTAAATAAAATTAAATTATTTTCAAATTAAATTCAAATATTTTTAAATCAAATTAAATTATTTTCAAAAATGAAATTAAATTATTTTCAAATAAAATTAAATTATTTTCAAAAATAAAATTAAATTATTTTCAAATAAAATTTAATTATTTTCAAATAAAATAAAATTATTTTCAAATAAAATTAAATTATTTTCAAATAAAATAAATTATTTTCAAATAAAATTAAATTATTTTCAAATAAAATTAAATTATTTTCAAATAAAATTGAATTATTTTCAAATAAAAATAAATTATTTTCAAATAAAATTAAATTATTTTCAAATAAAATTAAATTATTTTCAAATAAAATTAAATTATTTTCAAAAAAAATAAATTATTTTCAAATAAAATTAAATTATTTTCAAATAAAATTAAATTATTTTCAAATAAAATTGAATTATTTTCAAATAAAATTAAATTCTTTTCAAATTAAATTCAAATATTCTTAAATTAAATTAAATTATTTTCAAAAATAAAATTAAATTATTTTCAAATAAAATTAAATTATTTTCAAAAATGAAATTAAATTAATTTAAAAAAAAATTAAATTATTTTCAAATAAAATTAAATTATTTTCAAATAAAATTAAATTATTTTCAAATAAAATTAAATTATTTTGAAATATAACTAAATTATTTTCAAATTAAATTAAATTATTTCCAAATAAAATTAAATTATTTTCAAATAAAATTAAATTATTTTCAAATAAAATTAAATAATTTTGAAATATGGCTAAATTATTTTCAAATTAAATTAAATTATTTTCAAATAAAATTAAATTATTTGAAAATAAAATTAAATTATTTTCAAATAAAATTAAATTATTTTCAAATAAAACAAAATTATTTTCAAATTAAATTAAATTATTTTCAAATTAAATTAAATTATTTCCAAATAAAATTAAATTATTTTCAAATAAAATTAAATTATTTTCAAATAAAATTAAATTATATTCAAATAAAACTAAATTATTTTCAAATAAAATTAAATTATTTTCAAATAAAATGAAATTATTTTCAAATAAAATTAAATTATTTTTAAATAAAATAAAATTATTTTACAATAAAATTAAATTATTTTCAAAATAAAATTAAATTATCAAAAATAAAATTAAATTATTTTCAAATAAAATAAAACTATTTTCATAAAAAAAATTAAATTATTTTCAAATAAAATTAAATTATTTTCAAATAAAATAAAATTATTTTCAAACAAAATTAAATTATTTTCAAATAAAATAAAATTATTTTCAGAAATAAAATTAAATTATTTTCAAATGAAATTAAATAACTTTCAAATAAAATAAATTATTTTCAAATTAAAATAAATTATTTTCAAATTAAATGAAATCATTTTTAAATTAAATTATTTTCAAATAAAATTAAATTATTTCCAAAAATAAAATTAAATTATTTTCAAACAAAATTAAATTATTTTCAAATATAATTATATTTTCAAATAAAATTAAATTATTTTCAAAAAGTTAAATTAAATTATTTTCAAATAAAATTAAATTAATTTCAAATAAAATTAAATTATTTTCAAAAATTAAATTAAATTAATTTCAAATAAAATTAAATTATTTTCAAATAAAATTAAATTATTTTTAAACAAAATTAAATTATTTTCAAATAAAATAAATTTATTTTCAAATAAAATTAAATTATTTTTAAATAAAATTAAATTATTTTCAAAAATTAAATTAAATTAATTTCAAATAAAATTAAATTATTTTCAAATAAAATTAAATTATTTTCAAACAAAATTAAATTATTTTCAAATAAAATTAAATTATTTTCAAATAAAATTAAATTATTTTCAAATGAAACTAAATTATTTTCAAATAAAATAAAATTATTTCCAAAACTAAAATTTAATTATGTTCAAATAAAATAAAATTATTTTCAAATATAATTATATTATTTTCAAATAAAATTTAAATATTTTCCAATAAAATTAAATTATTTTTATATAAAATTTAATTATTCTAAAAATAAAATTAAATTATTTCCAAAAATAAAATTAAATTATTTTCAAATAAAATTAAATTATTTACAAATAAAATTGAATTATTTTCAAATAAAATTAAATTATTTTCAAATAAAATTAAATTATATTCAAATAAAACTAAATTATTTTCAAATAAAATTAAATTATTTCCAAAAGTGAAATTAAATTATTTTCAAATAAAAATAAATTATTTTCAAATAAAATTGAATTATTTTCAAATAAAACAAAATTATTTTCAAATTAAATTAAATTATTTTCAAATTAAATTAAATTATTTCCAAATAAAATTAAATTATTTTCAAATAAAATTAAATTATTTTCAAATAAAATTAAATTATATTCAAATAAAACGAAATTATTTTCAAATAAAATTAAATTATTTTCAAATAAAATGAAATTATTTTCAAATAAAATTAAATTATTTTTAAATAAAATAAAATTATTTTCCAATAAAATTAAATTATTTTCAAAATAAAATTAAATTGTCAAAAATAAAATTAAATTATTTGCAAATAAAATAAAACTATTTTCATAAAAAAAATTAAATTATTTTCAAATAAAATTAAATTATTTTCAAATAAAATAAAATTATTTTCAAACAAAATTAAATTATTTTCAAATAAAATAAAATTATTTTCAGAAATAAAATTAAATTATTTTCAAATGAAATTAAATAACTTTCAAATAAAATAAATTATTTTCAAACTAAAATAAATTATTTTCAAATTAAATGAAATCATTTTTAAATTAAATTATTTTCAAATAAAATTATATTATTTTCAAATAAAATTAAATTATTTCCAAAAATAAAATTAAATTATTTTCAAACAAAATTAAATTATTTTCAAATATAATTATATTTTCAAATAAAATTAAATTATTTTCAAAAAGTTAAATTAAATTATTTTCAAATAAAATTAAATTAATTTCAAATAAAATTAAATTATTTTCAAAAATTAAATTAAATTAATTTCAAATAAAATTAAATTATTTTCAAATAAAATTAAATTATTTTTAAACAAAATTAAATTATTTTCAAATAAAATAAAATTATTTTCAAATAAAATAAAATTATTTTAAAATAAAATTAAATTATTTTCAAAAATTAAATTAAATTAATTTCAAATAAAATTAAATTATTTTCAAATAAAATTAAATTATTTTCAAACAAAATTAAATTATTTTCAAATAAAATTAAATTATTTTCAAATAAAATTAAATTATTTTCAAATAAAACTAAATTATTTTCAAATAAAATAAAATTATTTCCAAAACTAAAATTTAATTATGTTCAAATAAAATAAAATTATTTTCAAATATAATTATATTATTTTCAAATAAAATTTAAATATTTTCAAATAAAATTAAATTATTTTTAAATAAAATTTAATTATTTTCAAATAAAATTAAATTATTTCCAAAAATAAAATTAAATTATTTTCAAATAAAATTAAATTATTTACAAATAAAATTGAATTATTTTCAAATAAAATTAAATTATTTTCAAATAAAATTAAATTATATTCAAATAAAACTAAATTATTTTCAAATAAAATTAAATTATTTCCAAAAGTAAAATTAAATTATTTTCAAATAAAAATAAAATATTTTCAAATAAAATTGAATTATTTTCAAATAAAATTAAATTATTTTCAAATTAAATTAAAATATTTTTAAATTAAATTAAATTATTTTCAAAAATAAAATTATATTATTTTCATATAAAATTAAATTACTTTTAAATAAAATTAAATTATTTTCAAAAATTAAATTAAATTCAAATAAAATTAAATTATTTTCAAATTAAATTAATATATTTTCAAAAATAAAAAAATTATTTTCAAATAAAATTAAATTAATTTCAAAAATAAAATTATTTTCAAATAAAATTAAATTTATTTCAAATAAAATTAAATTATTTTCAAAAATTAAATGAAATTAATTTTAAAAAAAATTAAATTATTTTCAAATAAAATTAAATTATTTTCAAATAAAATTATATTATTTTGAAATATAACTAAATTATTTTCAAATTAAATTAAATTATTTTCAAATAAAATTAAATTATTTTAAAATAAAATTAAATTATTTTCAAATAAAATTAAATTATTTTCAAATAAAATTAAATAATTTTGAAATATAGCTAAATTATTTTCAAATTAAATTAAATTATTTTCAAATTAAATTAAATTATTTCCAAGTAAAATTAAATTATTTTCAAATAAAATTAAATTATTTTCAAATAAAATTAAATTATATTCAAATAAAACTAAATTATTTTCAAATAAAATTAAATTATTTTCAAAAGTAAAATTAAATTATTTTCAAATAAAACTAAATTATTTTCAAATAAAATTGAATTATTTTCAAATAAAATTAAATTATTTTCAAATTAAATTGAAATATTTTTAAATTAAATTAAATTATTTTCAAAAATAAAATTATATTATTTTCATATAAAATTAAATTACTTTTAAATAAAATTAAATTATTTTCAAAAATTAAATTAAATTCAAATAAAATTAAATTATTTTCAAATTATTTTCAAAAATAAAATTAAATTATTTTCAAATAAAATTAAATTATTTTGAAAAATAAAATTAAGTTATTTTCAAATAAAATTAAATTAATTTCAAATAAAATTTATTTATTTTCATAAATTAAATTAATTTAAAAAAAAATTCAATTATTTTCAAATAAAATTAAATTATTTTCAAATAAAATTAAATTATTTTTAAATAAAATTATATTATTTTGAAATATAACTAAATAATTTTCAAATTAAATTAAATTATTTTCAAATAAAATGAAATTATTTTCAAATAAAATTAAATTATTTTCAAATAAAACTAAATTATTTTCAAATTAAATTAAAATATTTTCAAATAAAATCAAATTATTTTCAAATAAAATAAAATTATTTTAAAATAAAATAAAATTATTTTCAAATAAAATTAAATTATTTTCAAGTAAAATTAAATAATTTTAAAATATAACTAAATTATTTTCAAATTAAATTAAATTATTTTCAAATTAAATTAAATTATTTCCAAATAAAATTAATTTATTTTCAAATAAAATTAATTTATTTTCAAATAAAATTAAATTATTTTCAAATAAAATTAAATTATATTCAAATAAAACTAAATTATTTTCAAATAAAATTAAATTATTTTCAAATAAAATTAAATTATTTT
This sequence comes from Phosphuga atrata, assembly GCA_944588485.1. Lineage (NCBI taxonomy): Eukaryota > Metazoa > Arthropoda > Insecta > Coleoptera > Silphidae > Phosphuga > Phosphuga atrata. The sequence continues at coordinate 36,440,228 of OX155894.1, forward strand.
CAAATAAAATTAAATTATTTTCAAATAAAATAAAAATATTTTCTGAAATAAAATTAAATTATTTTCAAATGAAATTAAATAATTTTCAAATAAAATTAAATTATTTTCAAATTAAAATAAATTATTTTCAAATTAAATGAAATCATTTTTAAATTAAATTATTTTCAAATAAAATTAATTTATTTTCAAATAAAATTAAATTATTTTCAAATAAAATTAAATTATATTCAAATAAAACTAAATTATTTTCAAATAAAATTAAATTATTTTCAAATAAAATTAAATTATTTTCAAATAAAATTAAATTATTTTCAAATAAAATAAAAATATTTTCTGAAATAAAATTAAATTATTTTCAAATGAAATTAAATAATTTTCAAATAAAATTAAATTATTTTGAAATATAACTAAATTATTTTCAAATTAAATTAAATTATTTTCAAATAAAATTAAATTATTTTCAAACAAAATTAAATTATTTTCAAATCAAATTAAATTATTTTCAAATTAAATTAAATTATTTTCAAATAAAACTAAATTATTTTCAAATAAAATAAAATTATTTCCAAAACTAAAATTTAATTATGTTCAAATAAAATAAAATTATTTTCAAATATAATTATATTATTTTCAAATAAAATTTAAATATTTTCAAAAAAAATTAAATTATTTTCAAAAATAATAAAATTATTTTCAAAAATAAAATAAAATTATTTTCAAATAAAATCAAATTATTTTCAAATAAAATTAAATTTTTTTCAAATAAAATAAATTATTTTCAAATAAAATTAAATTATTTTCAAATAAAATTGAATTATTGTAAATAAAATTAAATTATTTTCAAATTAAATTCAAATATTTTTAAATCAAATTAAATTATTTTCAAAAATGAAATTAAATTATTTTCAAATAAAATTAAATTATTTTCAAAAATAAAATTAAATTATTTTCAAATAAAATTAAATTATTTTCAAATAAAATTAAATTATTTTCAAATAAAATTAAATTATTTTCAAATAAAATAAATTATTTTCAAATAAAATTAAATTATTTTCAAATAAAATTAAATTATTTTCAAATAAAATTGAATTATTTTCAAATAAAATTAAATTCTTTTCAAATTAAATTCAAATATTTTTAAATTAAATTAAATTATTTTCAAAAATAAAATTAAATTATTTTCAAATAAAATTAAATTATTTTCAAAAATTAAATTAAATTAATTTAAAAAAAAATTAAATTATTTTCAAATAAAATTAAATTATTTTCAAATAAAATTAAATTATTTTCAAATAAAATTAAATTATTTTGAAATATAACTAAATTATTTTCAAATTAAATTAAATTATTTCCAAATAAAATTAAATTATTTTCAAATAAAATTAAATTATTTTCAAATAAAAATAAATAATTTTGAAATATGGCTAAATTATTTTCAAATTAAATTAAATTATTTTCAAATTAAATTAAATTATTTGAAAATAAAATTAAATTATTTTCAAATAAAATTAAATTATTTTCAAATAAAACAAAATTATTTTCAAATTAAATTAAATTATTTTCAAATTAAATTAAATTATTTCCAAATAAAATTAAATTATTTTCAAATAAAATTAAATTATTTTCAAATAAAATTAAATTATATTCAAATAAAACTAAATTATTTTCAAATAAAATTAAATTATTTTCAAATAAAATGAAATTATTTTCAAATAAAATAAAATTATTTTTAAATAAAATAAAATTATTTTCCAATAAAATTAAATTATTTTCAAAATAAAATTAAATTATCAAAAATAAAAGTAAATTATTTTCAAATAAAATAAAACTATTTTCATAAAAAAAATTAAATTATTTTCAAATAAAATTAAATTATTTTCAAATAAAATAAAATTATTTTCAAACAAAATTAAATTATTTTCAAATAAAATAAAATTATTTTCAGAAATAAAATTAAATTATTTTCAAATGAAATTAAATAACTTTCAAATAAAATAAATTATTTTCAAATTAAAATAAATTATTTTCAAATTAAATGAAATCATTTTTAAATTAAATTATTTTCAAATAAAATTAAATTATTTCCAAAAATAAAATTAAATTATTTTCAAACAAAATTAAATTATTTTCAAATATAATTATATTTTCAAATAAAATTAAATTATTTTCAAAAAGTTAAATTAAATTATTTTCAAATAAAATTAAATTAATTTCAAATAAAATTAAATTATTTTCAAAAATAAAATTAAATTAATTTCAAATAAAATTAAATTATTTTCAAATAAAATTAAATTATTTTTAAACAAAATTAAATTATTTTCAAATAAAATAAAATTATTTTCAAATAAAATTAAATTATTTTTAAATAAAATTAAATTATTTTCAAAAATTAAATTAAATTAATTTCAAATAAAATTAAATTATTTTCAAATAAAATTAAATTATTTTCAAACAAAATTAAATTATTTTCAAATAAAATTAAATTATTTTCAAATAAAATTAAATTATTTTCAAATAAAACTAAATTATTTTCAAATAAAATAAAATTATTTCCAAAACTAAAATTTAATTATGTTCAAATAAAATAAAATTATTTTCAAATATAATTATATTATTTTCAAATAAAATTTAAATATTTTCCAATAAAATTAAATTATTTTTAAATAAAATTTAATTATTTTCAAATAAAATTAAATTATTTCCAAAAATAAAATAAAATTATTTTCAAATAAAATTAAATTATTTACAAATAAAATTGAATTATTTTCAAATAAAACTAAATTATTTTCAAATAAAATTAAATTATATTCAAATAAAACTAAATTATTTTCAAATTAAATTAAATTATTTTCAAATTAAATTAAATTATTTCCAAATTAAATTAAAATATTTTCAAATAAAATTAAATTATTTTCAAATAAAATAAAATTATATTCAAATAAAACTAAATTATTTTCAAATAAAATTAAATTATTTTCAAATAAAATGAAATTATTTTCAAATAAAATAAAATTATTTTTAAATAAAATAAAATTATTTTCCAATAAAATTAAATTATTTTCAAAATAAAATTAAATTATCAAAAATGAAAGTAAATTATTTTCAAATAAAATAAAACTATTTTCATAAAAAAAATTAAATTATTTTCAAATAAAATTAAATTATTTTCAAATAAAATAAAATTATTTTCAAACAAAATTAAATTATTTTCAAATAAAATAAAATTATTTTCAGAAATAAAATTAAATTATTTTCAAATGAAATTAAATAACTTTCAAATAAAATAAATTATTTTCAAATTAAAATAAATTATTTTCAAATTAAATGAAATCATTTTTAAATTAAATTATTTTCAAATAAAATTAAATTATTTCCAAAAATAAAATTAAATTATTTTCAAACAAAATTAAATTATTTTCAAATATAATTATATTTTCAAATAAAATTAAATTATTTTCAAAAAGTTAAATTAAATTATTTTCAAATAAAATCAAATTAATTTCAAATAAAATTAAATTATTTTCAAAAATAAAATTAAATTAATTTCAAATAAAATTAAATTATTTTCAAATAAAATTAAATTATTTTTAAACAAAATTAAATTATTTTCAAATAAAATAAAATTATTTTCAAATAAAATTAAATTATTTTTAAATAAAATTAAATTATTTTCAAAAATTAAATTAAATTAATTTCAAATAAAATTAAATTATTTTCAAATAAAATTAAATTATTTTCAAACAAAATTAAATTATTTTCAAATAAAATTAAATTATTTTCAAATAAAATTAAATTATTTTCAAATAAAACTAAATTATTTTCAAATAAAATAAAATTATTTCCAAAACTAAAATTTAATTATGTTCAAATAAAATAAAATTATTTTCAAATATAATTATATTATTTTCAAATAAAATTTAAATATTTTCCAATAAAATTAAATTATTTTTAAATAAAATTTAATTATTTTCAAATAAAATTAAATTATTTCCAAAAATAAAATAAAATTATTTTCAAATAAAATTAAATTATTTACAAATAAAATTGAATTATTTTCAAATAAAATTAAATTATTTTCAAATAAAATTAAATTATATTCAAATAAAACTAAATTATTTTCAAATAAAATTAAATTATTTCCAAAAGTAAAATTAAATTATTTTCAAATAAAAATAAATTATTTTCAAATAAAATTGAATTATTTTCAAATAAAACAAAATTATTTTCAAATTAAAAAAATTATTTTCAAATTAAATTAAATTATTTCCAAATAAAATTAAATTATTTTCAAATAAAATTAAATTATTTTTAAATAAAATTAAATTATTTTTAAATAAAATAAAATTATTTTCCAATAAAATTAAATTATTTTCAAAATAAAATTAAATTATCAAAAATAAAATTAAATTATTTTCAAATAAAATAAAACTATTTTCATAAAAAAAATTAAATTATTTTCAAATAAAATTAAATTATTTTTAAATAAAATAAAATTATTTTCAAACAAAATTAAATTATTTTCAAATAAAATTAAATTATTTTCAGAAATAAAATTAAATTATTTTCAAATGAAATTAAATAACTTTCAAACAAAATAAATTATTTTCAAATTAAAATAAATTATTTTCAAATTAAATGAAATCATTTTTAAATTAAATTATTTTCAAATAAAATTAAATTATTTTCAAATAAAATTAAATTATATTTAAATAAAACTAAATTATTTTCAAATAAAATTAAATTATTTTCAAATAAAATGAAATTATTTTCAAATAAAATTAAATTATTTTTAAATAAAATAAAATAATTTTCCAATAAAATTAAATTATTTTCAAAATAAAATTAAATTATCAAAAATAAAATTAAATTATTTTCAAATAAAATAAAACTATTTTCATAAAAAAAATTAAATTATTTTCAAATAAAATTAAATTATTTTCAAATAAAATAAAATTATTTTCAAACAAAATTAAATTATTTTCAAATAAAATTAAATTATTTTCAAATAAAACTAAATTATTTTCAAATAAAATTAAATTATTTCCAAAAGTAAAATTAAATTATTTTCAAATAAAAATAAATTATTTGCAAATAAAATTGAATTATTTTCAAATAAAACAAAATTATTTTCAAATTAAATTAAATTATTTTCAAATTAAATTAAATTATTTCCAAATAAAATTAAATTATTTTCAAATAAAATTAAATTATTTTCAAATAAAATTAAATTATATTCAAATAAAACTAAATTATTTTCAAATAAAATTAAATTATTTTCAAATAAAATGAAATTATTTTCAAATAAAATTAAATTATTTTTAAATAAAATAAAATTATTTTCCAATAAAATTAAATTATTTTCAAAATAAAATTAAATTATCAAAAATAAAATTAAATTATTTTCAAATAAAATAAAACTATTTTCATAAAAAAAATTAAATTATTTTCAAATAAAATTAAATTATTTTCAAATAAAATAAAATTATTTTCAAACAAAATTAAATTATTTTCAAATAAAATAAAATTATTTTCAGAAATAAAATTAAATTATTTTCAAATGAAATTAAATAACTTTCAAATAAAAAAAATTATTTTCAAATTAAAATAAATTATTTTCAAATTAAATGAAATCATTTTTAAATTAAATTATTTTCAAATAAAATTATATTATTTTCAAATAAAATTAAATTATTTCCAAAAATAAAATTAAATTATTTTCAAACAAAATTAAATTATTTTCAAATATAATTATATTTTCAAATAAAATTAAATTATTTTCAAAAAGTTAAATTAAATTATTTTCAAATAAAATTAAATTAATTTCAAATAAAATTAAATTATTTTCAAAAATTAAATTAAATTAATTTCAAATAAAATTAAATTATTTTTAAACAAAATTAAATTATTTTCAAATAAAATAAAATTATTTTCAAATAAAATTAAATTATTTTTAAATAAAATTAAATTATTTTCAAAAATTAAATTAAATTAATTTCAAATAAAATTAAATTATTTTCAAATAAAATTAAATTATTTTCAAACAAAATTAAATTATTTTCAAATAAAATTAAATTAGTTTCAAATAAAATTAAATTATTTTCAAATAAAACTAAATTATTTTCAAATAAAATAAAATTATTTCCAAAACTAAAATTTAATTATGTTCAAATAAAATAAAATTATTTTCAAATATAATTATATTATTTTCAAATAAAATTTAAATATTTTCAAATAAAATTAAATTATTTTTAAATAAAATTTAATTATTTTCAAATAAAATTAAATTATTTCCAAAAATAAAATTAAATTATTTTCAAATAAAATTAAATTATTTACAAATAAAATTGAATTATTTTCAAATAAAATTAAATTATTTTCAAATAAAATTAAATTATATTCAAATAAAACTAAATTATTTTCAAATAAAATTAAATTATTTCCAAAAGTAAAATTAAACTATTTTCAAATAAAAATAAAATATTTTCAAATAAAATTGAATTATTTTCAAATAAAATTAAATTATTTTCAAATTAAATTAAAATATTTTTAAATTAAATTAAATTATTTTCAAAAATAAAATTATATTATTTTCATATAAAATTAAATTACTTTTAAATAAAATTAAATTATTTTCAAAAATTAAATTAAATTCAAATAAAATTAAATTATTTTCAAATTAAATTAATATATTTTCAAAAATAAAAAAATTATTTTCAAATAAAATTAAATTATTTTCAAAAATAAAATTATTTTCAAATAAAATTAAATTTATTTCAAATAAAATTAAATTATTTTCAAAAATTAAATGAAATTAGTTTAAAAAAAAATTAAATTATTTTCAAATAAAATTAAATTATTTTCAAATAAAATTATATTATTTTGAAATATAACTAAATTATTTTCAAATTAAATTAAATTATTTTCAAATAAAATTAAATTATTTTAAAATAAAATTAAATTATTTTCAAATAAAATTAAATTATTTTCAAATAAAATTAAATAATTTTGAAATATAGCTAAATTATTTTCAAATTAAATTAAATTATTTTCAAATTAAATTAAATTATTTCCAAGTAAAATTAAATTATTTTCAAATAAAATTAAATTATTTTCAAATAAAATTAAATTATATTCAAATAAAACTAAATTATTTTCAAATAAAATTAAATTATTTTCAAAAGTAAAATTAAATTATTTTCAAATAAAAATAAATTATTTTCAAATAAAATTGAATTATTTTCAAATAAAATTAAATTATTTTCAAATTAAATTGAAATATTTTTAAATTAAATTAAATTATTTTCAAAAATAAAATTATATTATTTTCATATAAAATTAAATTACTTTTAAATAAAATTAAATTATTTTCAAAAATTAAATTAAATTCAAATAAAATTAAATTATTTTCAAATTATTTTCAAAAATAAAATTAAATTATTTTCAAATAAAATTAAATTATTTTGAAAAATAAAATTAAGTTATTTTCAAATAAAATTAAATTAATTTCAAATAAAATTTAATTATTTTCATAAATTAAATTAATTAAAAAAAAAATTCAATTATTTTCAAATAAAATTAAATTATTTTCAAATAAAATTAAATTATTTTTAAATAAAATTATATTATTTTGAAATATAACTAAATTATTTTCAAATTAAATTAAATTATTTTCAAATAAAATGAAATTATTTTCAAATAAAATTAAATTATTTTCAAATAAAACTAAATTATTTTCAAATTAAATTAAAATATTTTCAAATAAAATCAAATTATTTTCAAATTAAATAAAATTATTTTAAAATAAAATTAATTTATTTTCAAATAAAATTAAATTATTTTGAAATAAAATTAAATTATATTTAAATAAAACTAAAATATTTTCAAATAAAATAAAATTATTTTCAAATAAAATTAAATTATTTTCAAATAAAATTAAATTATTTTCAAATAAAATAAAAATATTTTCTGAAATAAAATTAAATTATTTTCAAATGAAATTAAATAATTTTCAAATAAAATTAAATTATTTTCAAATTAAAATAAATTATTTTCAAATTAAATGAAATCATTTTTAAATTAAATTATTTTCAAATAAAATTAATTTATTTTCAAATAAAATTAAATTATTTTCAAATAAAATTAAATTATATTCAAATAAAACTAAATTATTTTCAAATAAAATTAAATTATTTTCAAATAAAATTAAATTATTTTCAAATAAAATTAAATTATTTTCAAATAAAATAAAAATATTTTCTGAAATAAAATTAAATTATTTTCAAATGAAATTAAATAATTTTCAAATAAAATTAAATTATTTTGAAATATAACTAAATTATTTTCAAATTAAATTAAATTATTTTCAAATAAAATTAAATTATTTTCAAACAAAATTAAATTATTTTCAAATAAAATTAAATTATTTTCAAATTAAATTAAATTATTTCCAAGTAAAATTAAATTATTTTTAAATAAAATTAAATTATTTTCAAATAAAATTAAATTATATTCAAATAAAACTAAATTATTTTCAAATAAAATTAAATTATTTTCAAAAGTAAAATTAAATTATTTTCAAATAAAAATAAATTATTTTCAAATAAAATTGAATTATTTTCAAATAAAATTAAATTATTTTCAAATTAAATTGAAATATTTTTAAATTAAATTAAATTATTTTCAAAAATAAAATTATATTATTTTCATATAAAATTAAATTACTTTTAAATAAAATTAAATTATTTTCAAAAATTAAATTAAATTCAAATAAAATTAAATTATTTTCAAATTATTTTCAAAAATAAAATTAAATTATTTTCAAATAAAATTAAATTATTTTGAAAAATAAAATTAAGTTATTTTCAAATAAAATTAAATTAATTTCAAATAAAATTTAATTATTTTCATAAATTAAATTAATTAAAAAAAAAATTCAATTATTTTCAAATAAAATTAAATTATTTTCAAATAAAATTAAATTATTTTTAAATAAAATTATATTATTTTGAAATATAACTAAATTATTATCAAATTAAATTAAATTATTTTCAAATAAAATGAAATTATTTTCAAATAAAATTAAATTATTTTCAAATAAAACTAAATTATTTTCAAATTAAATTAAAATATTTTCAAATAAAATCAAATTATTTTCAAATAAAATAAAATTATTTTAAAATAAAATTAATTTATTTTCAAATAAAATTAAATTATTTTGAAATAAAATTAAATTATATTCAAATAAAACTAAATTATTTTCAAATAAAATAAAATTATTTTCAAATAAAATTAAATTATTTTCAAATAAAATTAAATTATTTTCAAATAAAATAAAAATATTTTCTGAAATAAAATTAAATTATTTTCAAATGAAATTAAATAATTTTCAAATAAAATTAAATTATTTTCAAATTAAAATAAATTATTTTCAAATTAAATGAAATCATTTTTAAATTAAATTATTTTCAAATAAAATTAATTTATTTTCAAATAAAATTAAATTATTTTCAAATAAAATTAAATTATATTCAAATAAAACTAAATTATTTTCAAATAAAATTAAATTATTTTCAAATAAAATTAAATTATTTTCAAATAAAATTAAATTATTTTCAAATAAAATAAAAATATTTTCTGAAATAAAATTAAATTATTTTCAAATGAAATTAAATAATTTTCAAATAAAATTAAATTATTTTGAAATATAACTAAATTATTTTCAAATTAAATTAAATTATTTTCAAATAAAATTAAATTATTTTCAAACAAAATTAAATTATTTTCAAATAAAATTAAATTATTTTCAAATTAAATTAAATTATTTTCAAATAAAACTAAATTATTTTCAAATAAAATAAAAAAAAATTCCAAAACTAAAATTTAATTATGTTCAAATAAAATAAAATTATTTTCAAATAAAATTAAATTATTTTCAAATAAAATTGAATTATTGTAAATAAAATTAAATTATTTTCAAATTAAATTCAAATATTTTTAAATCAAATTAAATTATTTTCAAAAATGAAATTAAATTATTTTCAAATAAAATTAAATTATTTTCAAAAATAAAATTAAATTATTTTCAAATAAAATTAAATTATTTTCAAATAAAATTAAATTATTTTCAAATAAAATTAATTTATTTTCAAATAAAATTAAATTATTTTCAAATAAAATTAAATTATATTCAAATAAAACTAAATTATTTTCAAATAAAATTAAATTATTTTCAAATAAAATTAAATTATTTTCAAATAAAATTAAATTATTTTCAAATAAAATAAAAATATTTTCTGAAATAAAATTAAATTATTTTCAAATGAAATTAAATAATTTTCAAATAAAATTAAATTATTTTGAAATATAACTAAATTATTTTCAAATTAAATTAAATTATTTTCAAATAAAATTAAATTATTTTCAAACAAAATTAAATTATTTTCAAATAAAATTAAATTATTTTCAAATTAAATTAAATTATTTTCAAATAAAACTAAATTATTTTCAAATAAAATAAAATTATTTCCAAAACTAAAATTTAATAATGTTCAAATAAAATAAAATTAAATTATTTTTAAACAAAATTAAATTATTTTCAAATAAAATAAAATTATTTTCAAATAAAATTAAATTATTTTTAAATAAAATTAAATTATTTTCAAAAATTAAATTAAATTAATTTCAAATAAAATTAAATTATTTTCAAATAAAATTAAATTGTTTTCAAACAAAATTAAATTATTTTCAAATAAAATTAAGTTTTTTTCAAATAAAATTAAATTATTTTCAAATAAAACTAAATTATTTTCAAATAAAATAAAATTATTTCCAAAGCTAAAATTTAATTATGTTCAAATAAAATAAAATTATTTTCAAATATAATTATATTATTTTCAAATAAATTTTAAATATTTTATAATAAAATTAAATTATTTTTAAATAAAATTTAATCATTTTCAAATAAAATTAAATTATTTCCAAAAATAAAATAAAATTATTTTCAAATAAAATTAAATTATTTACAAATAAAATTGAATTATTTTCAAATAAAATTAAATTATTTTCAAATAAAATTAAATTATATTCAAATAAAACTAAATTATTTTCAAATAAAATTAAATTATTTCCAAAAGTAAAATTAAATTATTTTCAAATAAAAATAAATTATTTTCAAATAAAATTGAATTATTTTCAAATAAAACAAAATTATTTTCAAATTAAATTAAATTATTTTCAAATTAAATTAAATTATTTCCAAATAAAATTAAATTATTTTCAAATAAAATTAAATTATTTTCAAATAAAATTAAATTATATTCAAATAAAACTAAATTATTTTCAAATAAAATTAAATTATTTTCAAATAAAATGAAATTATTTTCAAATAAAATTAAATTATTTTTAAATAAAATAAAATTATTTTCCAATAAAATTAAATTATTTTCAAAATAAAATTAAATTATCAAAAATAAAATTAAATTATTTTCAAATAAAATAAAACTATTTTCATAAAAAAAATTAAATTATTTTCAAATAAAATTAAATTATTTTCAAATAAAATAAAATTATTTTCAAACAAAATTAAATTATTTTCAAATAAAATAAAATTATTTTCAGAAATAAAATTAAATTATTTTCAAATGAAATTAAATAACTTTCAAACAAAATAAATTATTTTCAAATTAAAATAAATTATTTTCAAATTAAATGAAATCATTTTTAAATTAAATTATTTTCAAATAAAATTATATTATTTTCAAATAAAATTAAATTATTTTCAAAAATAAAATTAAATTATTTTCAAACAAAATTAAATTATTTTCCAATATAATTATATTTTCAAATAAAATTAAATTATTTTCAAAAAGTTAAATTAAATTATTTTCAAATAAAATTAAATTAATTTCAAATAAAATTAAATTATTTTCAAAAATTAAATTAAATTAATTTCAAATAAAATTAAATTATTTTCAAATAAAATTAAATTATTTTTAAACAAAATTAAATTATTTTCAAATAAAATAAAATTATTTTCAAATAAAAATAAATTATTTTTAAATAAAATTAAATTATTTTCAAAAATTAAATTAAATTAATTTCAAATAAATTTAAATTATTTTCAAATAAAATTAAATTATTTTCAAACAAAATTAAATTATTTTCAAATAAAATTAAATTATTTTCAAATAAAATTAAATTATTTTCAAATAAAACTAAATTATTTTCAAATAAAATAAAATTATTTCCAAAACTAAAATTTAATTATTTTCAAATAAAATAAAATTATTTTCAAATATAATTATATTATTTTCAAATAAAATTTAAATATTTTCAAATAAAATTAAATTATTTTTAAATAAAATTTAATTATTTTCAAATAAAATTAAATTTTTTCCAAAAATAAAATTAAATTATTTTCAAATAAAATTAAATTATTTACAAATAAAATTGAATTATTTTCAAATAAAATTAAATTATTTTCAAATAAAATTAAATTATATTCAAATAAAACTAAATTATTTTCAAATAAAATTAAATTATTTCCAAAAGTAAAATTAAATTATTTTCAAATAAAAATAAATTATTTTCAAATAAAATTGAATTATTTTCAAATAAAATTAAATTATTTTCAAATTAAATTAAAATATTTTTAAATTAAATTAAATTATTTTCAAAAATAAAATTATATTATTTTCATATAAAATAAATTACTTTTAAATAAAATTAAATTATTTTCAAAAATTAAATTAAATTCAAATAAAATTAAATTATTTTCAAATTAAATTAATATATTTTCAAAATAAAAAAATTATTTTCAAATAAAATTAAATTATTTTCAAAAATAAAATTATTTTCAAATAAAATTAAATTTATTTCAAATAAAATTATTTACTTTTAAATTATTTTCAAAAATTAAATGAAATTAATTTTAAAAAAAATTAAATTATTTTCAAATAAAATTAAATTATTTTCAAATAAAATTATATTATTTTGAAATATAACTAAATTATTTTCAAATTAAATTAAATTATTTTTAAATAAAATTAAATTATTTTAAAATAAAATTAAATTATTTTCAAATAAAATTAAATTATTTTCAAATAAAATTAAATAATTTTGAAATATAGCTAAATTATTTTCAAATTAAATTAAATTATTTTCAAATTAAATTAAATTATTTCCAAGTAAAATTAAATTATTTGCAAATAAAATTAAATTATTTTCAAATAAAATTAAATTATATTCAAATAAAACTAAATTATTTTCAAATAAAATTAAATTATTTTCAAAAGTAAAATTAAATTATTTTCAAATAAAAATAAATTATTTTCAAATAAAATTGAATTATTTTCAAATAAAATTAAAATATTTTCAAATTAAATTGAAATATTTTTAAATTAAATTAAATTATTTTCAAAAATAAAATTATATTATTTTCATATAAAATTAAATTACTTTTAAATAAAATTAAATTATTTTCAAAAATTAAATTAAATTCAAATAAAATTAAATTATTTTCAAATTATTTTCAAAAATAAAATAAAATTATTTTCAAATAAAATTAAATTATTTTGAAAAATAAAATTAAGTTATTTTCAAATAAAATTAAATTAATTTCAAATAAAATTTAATTATTTTCATAAATTAAATTAATTTAAAAAAAAAATCAATTATTTTCAAATAAAATTAAATTATTTTCAAATAAAATTAAATTATTTTTAAATAAAATTATATTATTTTTAAATATAACTAAATTATTTTCAAATTAAATTAAATTATTTTCAAATAAAATGAAATTATTTTCAAATAAAATTAAATTATTTTCAAATAAAACTAAATTATTTTCAAATTAAATTAAAATATTTTCAAATAAAATTAAATTATTTTCAAATAAAATAAAATTATTTTAAAATAAAATTAAATTATTTTCAAATAAAATTAAATAATTTTGAAATATAACTAAATTATTTTCAAATTAAATTAAATTATTTTCAAATTAAATTAAATTATTTCCAAATAAAATTAATTTATTTTCAAATAAAATTTATTTATTTTCAAATAAAATTAAATTATTTTCAAATAAAATTAAATTATATTCAAATAAAACTAAATTATTTTCAAATAAAATTAAATTATTTTAAAATAAAATTAAATTATTTTCAAATAAAATTAAATTATTTTCAAATAAAATAAAAATATTTTCTGAAATAAAATTAAATTATTTTCAAATGAAATTAAATAATTTTCAAATAAAATTAAATTATTTTCAAATTAAAATAAATTATTTTCAAATTAAATGAAATCATTTTTAAATTAAATTATTTTGAAATAAAATTAATTTATTTTCAAATAAAATTAAATTATTTTCAAATAAAATTAAATTATATTCAAATAAAACTAAATTATTTTCAAATAAAATTAAATTATTTTCAAATAAAATTAAATTATTTTCAAATAAAATTAAATTATTTTCAAATAAAATAAAAACATTTTCTGAATTAAAATTAAATTATTTTTAAATGAAATTAAATAATTTTCAAATAAAATTAAATTATTTTGAAATATAACTAAATTATTTTCAAATTAAATTAAATTATTTCCAAATAAAATTAAATTATTTTCAAATTAAATTAAATTATTTCCAAATAAAATTAAATAATTTTCAAATAAAATTAAATTATTTTCAAATTAAATTAAAATATTTTTAAATTAAATTAAATTATTTTCAAAAATAAAATTATATTATTTTCATATAAAATTAAATTACTTTTAAATAAAATTAAATTATTTTCAAAAATTAAATTAAATTCAAATAAAATTAAATTATTTTCAAATTAAATTAATATATTTTCAAAATAAAAAAATTATTTTCAAATAAAATTAAATTATTTTCAAAAATAAAATTATTTTCAAATAAAATTAAATTTATTTCAAATAAAATTATTTACTTTTAAATTATTTTCAAAAATTAAATGAAATTAATTTTAAAAAAAATTAAATTATTTTCAAATAAAATTAAATTATTTTCAAATAAAATTATATTATTTTGAAATATAACTAAATTATTTTCAAATTAAATTAAATTATTTTTAAATAAAATTAAATTATTTTAAAATAAAATTAAATTATTTTCAAATAAAATTAAATTATTTTCAAATAAAATTAAATAATTTTGAAATATAGCTAAATTATTTTCAAATTAAATTAAATTATTTTCAAATTAAATTAAATTATTTCCAAGTAAAATTAAATTATTTTCAAATAAAATTAAACTATTTTCAAATAAAATTAAATTATATTCAAATAAAACTAAATTATTTTCAAATAAAATTAAATTATTTTCAAAAGTAAAATTAAATTATTTTCAAATAAAAATAAATTATTTTCAAATAAAATTGAATTATTTTCAAATAAAATTAAAATATTTTCAAATTAAATTGAAATATTTTTAAATTAAATTAAATTATTTTCAAAAATAAAATTATATTATTTTCATATAAAATTAAATTACTTTTAAATAAAATTAAATTATTTTCAAAAATTAAATTAAATTCAAATAAAATTAAATTATTTTCAAATTATTTTCAAAAATAAAATTAAATTATTTTCAAATAAAATTAAATTATTTTGAAAAATAAAATTAAGTTATTTTCAAATAAAATTAAATTAATTTCAAATAAAATTTAATTATTTTCATAAATTAAATTAATTTAAAAAAAAATTCAATTATTTTCAAATAAAATTAAATTATTTTCAAATAAAATTAAATTATTTTTAAATAAAATTATATTATTTTTAAATATAACTAAATTATTTTCAAATTAAATTAAATTATTTTCAAATAAAATGAAATTATTTTCAAATAAAATTAAATTATTTTCAAATAAAACTAAATTATTTTCAAATTAAATTAAAATATTTTCAAATAAAATCAAATTATTTTCAAATAAAATAAAATTATTTTAAAATAAAATAAAATTATTTTCAAATAAAATTAAATTATTTTCAAATAAAATTAAATAATTTTGAAATATAACTAAATTATTTTCAAATTAAATTAAATTATTTTCAAATTAAATTAAATTATTTCCAAATAAAATTAATTTATTTTCAAATAAAATTAATTTATTTTCAAATAAAATTAAATTATTTTCAAATAAAATTAAATTATATTCAAATAAAACTAAATTATTTTCAAATAAAATTAAATTATTTTCAAATAAAATTAAATTATTTTCAAATAAAATTAAATTATTTTCAAATAAAATAAAAATATTTTCTGAAATAAAATTAAATTATTTTCAAATGAAATTAAATAATTTTCAAATAAAATTAAATTATTTTCAAATTAAAATAAATTATTTTCAAATAAAATGAAATCATTTTTAAATTAAATTATTTTCAAATAAAATTAATTTATTTTCAAATAAAATTAAATTATTTTCAAATAAAATTAAATTATATTCAAATAAAACTAAATTATTTTCAAATAAAATTAAATTATTTTCAAATAAAATTAAATTATTTTCAAATAAAATTAAATTATTTTCAAATAAAATAAAAATATTTTCTGAAATAAAATTAAATTATTTTCAAATGAAATTAAATAATTTTCAAATAAAATTAAATTATTTTGAAATATAACTAAATTATTTTCAAATTAAATTAAATTATTTCCAAATAAAATTAAATTATTTTCAAATTAAATTAAATTATTTCCAAATAAAATTAAATAATTTTCAAATAAAATTAAATTATTTTCAAATTAAAATAAATTATTTTCAAATTAAATGAAATCATTTTTAAATTAAATTATTTTCAAATAAAATTAATTTATTTTCAAATAAAATTAAATTATTTTCAAATAAAATTAAATTATATTTAAATAAAACTAAATTATTTTCAAATAAAATTAAATTATTTTCAAATAAAATTAAATTATTTTCAAATAAAATTAAATTATTTTCAAATAAAATAAAAATATTTTCTGAAATAAAATTAAATTATTTTCAAATGAAATTAAATAATTTTCAAATAAAATTAAATTATTTTCAAATTAAAATAAATTATTTTCAAATTAAATGAAATCATTTTTAAATTAAATTATTTTCAAATAAAATTAAATTATTTTCAAATAAAATTAAATTATTTTGAAATATAACTAAATTATTTTCAAATTAAATTAAATTATTTTCAAATTAAAAAAAATTATTTCCAAATAAAATTAAATTATTTTCAAATAAAATTAAATTATTTTCAAATAAAATTAAATTATATTCCAATAAAACTAAATTATTTTCAAAAAAAATTAAATTATTTTCAAATAAAATGAAATTATTTTCAAATAAAATTAAATTATTTTTAAATAAAATAAAATTATTTTCCAATAAAATTAAATTATTTTCAAAATAAAATTAAATTATCAAAAATAAAATAAAATTATTTTCAAATAAAATAAAACTATTTTCATAAAAAAAATTAAATTATTTTCAAATAAAATTAAATTATTTTCAAATAAAATAAAATTATTTTCAAACAAAATTAAATTATTTTCAAATAAAATAAAATTATTTTCAGAAATAAAATTAAATTATTTTCAAATGAAGTTAAATAACTTTCAAATAAAATAAATTATTTTCAAATTAAAATAAATTATTTTCAAATTAAATGAAATCATTTTTAAATTAAATTATTTTCAAATAAAATTATATTATTTTCAAATAAAATTAAATTATTTCCAAAAATAAAATTAAATTATTTTCAAACAAAATTAAATTATTTTCAAATATAATTATATTTTCAAATAAAATTAAATTATTTTCAAAAATTAAATTAAATTAATTTCAAATAAAATTAAATTATTTTCAAATAAAATAAAATTATTTTCAAATAAAATTAAATTATTTTCAAATAAAATAAATTTATTTTCAAATAAAATTAAATTATTTTCAAATAAAATTAAATTATTTTCAAAAATTAAATTAAATTAATTTCAAATAAAATTTAATTATTTTCAAATAAAATTAAATTATTTTCAAACAAAATTAAATTATTTTCAAATAAAATTAAATTATTTTCAAATAAAATTAAATTATTTTCAAATAAAACTAAATTATTTTCAAATAAAATAAAATTATTTCCAAAACTAAAATTTAATTATGTTCAAATAAAATAAAATTATTTTCAAATATAATTATATTATTTTCAAATAAAATTTAAATATTTTCAAATAAAATTAAATTATTTTTAAATAAAATTTAATTATTTTCAAATAAAATTAAATTATTTCCAAAAATAAAATTAAATTATTTTCAAATAAAATTAAATTATTTACAAATAAAATTGAATTATTTTCAAATAAAATTAAATTATTTTCAAATAAAATTAAATTATATTCAAATAAAACTAAATTATTTTCAAATAAAATTAAATTATTTCCAAAAGTAAAATTAAATTATTTTCAAATAAAAATAAATTATTTTCAAATAAAATTGAATAATTTTCAAATAAAATTAAATTATTTTCAAATTAAATTAAAATATTTTTAAATTAAATTAAATTATTTTCAAAAATAAAATTATATTATTTTCATATAAAATTAAATTACTTTTAAATAAAATTAAATTATTTTCAAAAATTAAATTAAATTCAAATAAAATTAAATTATTTTCAAATTAAATTAATATATTTTCAAAAATAAAAAAATTATTTTCAAATAAAATTAAATTATTTTCAAATAAAATTAAATTTATTTCAAATAAAATTAAATTATTTTCAAAAATTAAATTAAATTAATTTAAAAAAAAATTAAATTATTTTCAAATAAAATTAAATTATTTTCAAATAAAATTATATTATTTTGAAATATAACTAAATTATTTTCAAATTAAATTAAATTATTTTCAAATAAAATTAAATAATTTTAAAATAAAATTAAATTATTTTCAAATAAAATTAAATTATTTTCAAATAAAATTAAATAATTTTGAAATATAGCTAAATTATTTTCAAATTAAATTAAATTATTTTCAAATTAAATTAAATTATTTCCAAGTAAAATTAAATTATTTTCAAATAAAATTAAATTATTTTCAAATAAAATTAAATTATATTCAAATAAAACTAAATTATTTTCAAATAAAATTAAATTATTCCCAAAAGTAAAATTAAATTTTTTTCAAATAAAAATAAATTATTTTCAAATAAAATTGAATTATTTTCAAATAAAATTGAATTATTTTCAAATAAAATTAAATTATTTTCAAATTAAATTAAAATATTTTTAAATTAAATTAAATTATTTTAAAAAATAAAATTATATTATTTTCATATAAAATTAAATTACTTTTAAATAAAATTAAATTATTTTCAAAAATTAAATTAAATTCAAATAAAATTAAATTATTTTCAAATTATTTTCAAAAATAAAATTAAATTATTTTCAAATAAAATTAAATTATTTTGAAAAATAAAATTAAGTTATTTTCAAATAAAATTAAATTAATTTCAAATAAAATTTAATTATTTTCATAAATTAAATTAATTTCAAAAAAAATTAAATTATTTTCGGATAAAATTAAATTGTTTTCAAATAAAATTAAATTATTTTTAAATAAAATTATATTATTTTGAAATATAACTAAATTATTTTCAAATAAAACTAAATTATTTTCAAATTAAATTAAAATATTTTCAAATAAAATCAAATTATTTTCAAATAAAATAAAATTATTTTAAAATAAAATAAAATTATTTTCAAATAAAATTAAATAATTTTGAAATATAACTAAATTATTTTCAAATAAAATTAAATTATTTTCAAATTAAATTAAATTATTTCCAAATAAAATTAATTTATTTTCAAATAAAATTAAATTATTTTCAAATAAAATTAAATTATATTCAAATAAAACTAAATTATTTTCAAATAAAATTAAATTATTTCCAAAAGTAAAATTAAATTTTTTTCAAATAAAAATAAATTATTTAAAATGAAATTAAACAATTTTCAAATAAAATTAAATTATTTTCAAATTAAAATAAATTATTTTCAAATTAAATAAAATCATTTTTAAATTAAATTATTTTCAAATAAAATTATATTATTTTCAAATAAAATTAAATTATTTCCAAAAATAAAATTTAATTATATTCAAATAAAATTAAATTATTTTCAAATAAAATTAAATTATTTTCAAACAAAATTAAACTATTTTCAAAAATAAAATTAAATTATTTTCAAATAAAATTAAATTATTTTCAAAAATTAAATTAAATTAATTTCAAATAAAATTAAATTAATTTCAAATAAAATTAAATTATTTTCAAAAATTAAATTAAATTAATTTCAAATAAAATTAAATTATTTTCAAATAAAATTAAATTATTTTCAAACAAAATTAAATTATTTTCAATTAAAATAAAATTATTTTCAAATGCAATTTAATTATTTTCAAACAAAATTAAAATATTTTTAAATAAAATTAAATTATTTTCAAATAAAATTAAATTATTTTCAAATAAAATTAAATTATTTCCAAAAATAAAATTTAATTATGTTCAAATAAAATTAAATTATTTTCAAATATAATTATATTATTTTCAAATAAAATTTAATTATTTTCAAATAAAATTAAATTATTTCCAAAAATAAAATTAAATTATTTTCAAATAAAATTAAATTATTTTCAAATAAAATTAAAATTATTTTCCAATAAAATTAAATTATTATCAAAAATAAAAATAAATGGTTTTCAAGAATAAAATTAAATTATTTTCATATAAAATTAAATTATTTTCAAATAAAATTTATTTATTTTTAAATAAAATTTAATTATTTTCAAATAAAATTTAATTATTTTCAAATAAATGTAAATTAATTTCAAATAAAATTAAATTATTTACAAATAAAATTAAATTATTTTAAAATAAATTTAAATTATTTTTAAATAAAATTAAAATATTTTCAAGTAAAATTAAGTTATTTTAAAAAATAAAATTAAATTATTTTCAAATAAAATCAAATTATTTTCAAAAACAAAATTAAATTATTTTCAAATAAAATTAAATTATTTTCAAAAATTAAATTAAATTATTTTAAAATAAAATTAAATTATTTTCAAATAAAATTAAATTATTTTCAAATAAAATTAAATTATTTTCCAATAAAATTAAATTATTTTTAAAATAAAATAAAATTATTATCAAAAATTAAATTAAATTATTTTCAAATAAAATTAAATTATTTTCATAAATAAAATTAAATTATTTTCAAATAAAATTAAATTATTTTCAAATTAAAATAAATTATTTACAAATTAAATGTAATCATTTTTTAATTAAATTATTTTCAAATAAAATTAAATTATTTCCAAAAATAAAATTAAATTATTTTTAAACAAAATTAAATTATTTTCAAATAAAATTAAATTATTTTCCAATAAAATTAAATTATTATCAAAAATTAAATAAAATTATTTTCAAATAAAATAAAATTATTTTCATAAATAAAATTAAATTATTTTCAAATAAAATTAAATTATTTTTAAATAAAATTAAATGCTTTTCAAAAAACAAATTAATTTTTAAATAAAATTAAATTATTTTCATAAATAAAATTAAATTTTTTTCAAATAAAATTAAATTATTTTCAAATAAAATAAAATTATTTTCAAATAAAATTAAATTATTTTCAAATAAAATAAAATTATTTTCAGAAATAAAACTAAATTATTTTCAAATGAAATTAAATAACTTTCAAATAAAATAAAATTATTTTCAAATTAAAATAAATTATTTTCAAATTAAATGAAATCATTTTTAAATTAAATTATTTTCAAATTAAATTATATTATTTTCAAATAAAATTAAATTATTTCCAAAAATAAAATTAAATTATTTTCAAACAAAATTAAATTATTTTCAGATATAATATTTTCAAATAAAATTAAATTATTTTCAGTAATAAAATTAAATTATTTTCAAATGAAATTAAATAATTTTCAAATAAAATTAAATTATTTTCAAATTAAAATAAATTATTTTCAAATTAAATGAAATCATTTTTAAATTAAATTATTTTCAATTAAAATTATATTATTTTCAAATAAAATTAAATTATTTCCAAAAATAAAATTTAATTATATTCAAATAAAATTAAATTATTTTCAAATATAATTATATTTTTAAATAAAATTAAATTATTTTAAAAAATAAAATTAAATTATTTTCAAATAAAATCAAATTATTTCCAAAATTAAAATTTAATTATATTCAAATAAAATTAAATTAATTTCAAATATAATTATATTTTCAAATAAAATTAAATTATTTTCAAAAATAAAATTAAATTATTTTCAAATAAAATCAAATTATTTTCAAAAACAAAATTAAATTATTTTCAAATTAAATTAAATTATTTTCAAAAATTAAATTAAATTATTTTAAAATAAAATTAAATTATTCTGAAATAAAATTAAATTATTTTCAAATTAAATTAAACTATTTTCAAATAAAATTAAATTATTTTTAAAAATAAAAATAACTTGTTTTCAAATAAAATTAAATTATTTCTAAAAAAAAACTAAATTATTATCAAATAAAATTAAATTATTTTCAAATAAAATTAAATGATTTTCAAATAAAACTAAATTATTTTTAAGTAAAATTAAATTATTATCAAATAAAATTAAAATATTTTCAAAAATAAAATAGTTATTTTCAAATAAAATTAAATTATTTTCAAATAAAATTAAATTATTTTCAAATAAAATTAAATTATATTCAAATAAAACTAAATTATTTTCAAATAAAATTAAATTATTTTCAAATGAAATTAAATTATTTTCAAATAAAATTAAATTATTTTCAAATAAAATTAAATTATTTTCTAATAAAATTAAATTATTTTCAAAATAAAATAAAATTATTATCAAAAATTAAATTAAATTATTTTCAAATAAAATTAAATTATTTTCATAAATAAAATTAAATTATTTTCAAATAAAATTAAATAATTTTCAAATAAAATTAAATTATTTTAAAATTAAAATAAATTATTTTCAAATTAAATGAAATCATTTTTAAATTAAATTAAAATATTTTCAAATAAAATTATATTATTTGCAAATAAAATTAAATTATTTTCAAATAAAATTAAATTAATTTTAAATAAAATGAAATTATTTTCAAATAAAATAAAATTATTTTTAAAAATAAAATTTAATTAAGTTCAAATAAAATTAAATTATTTTTAAATAAAATTATATTATTTTCAAATAAAATTTAATTATTTTCAAATAAAATTAAATTATTTTTAAATGAAATTAAATTATTTTCAAATAAAATTTAATTATTTTTAAATAAAATAAAATTATTTTCAAATAAAATTAAATTATTTCCAAAAATAAAAATAAATCATTTTCAAAAAAAATTAAAATATTTTCAAATAAAATTAAATTATTTTCCAATAAAATTAAATTATTTTCAAACAAAATTAAACTATTTTCAAAAATAAAATTAAATTATTTTCAAATAAAATTAAATTATTTTCAAAAATTAAATTAAATTAATTTCAAATAAAATTAAATTAATTTCAAATAAAATTAAATTATTTTCAAAAATTAAATTAAATTAATTTCAAATAAAATTAAATTATTTTCAAATAAAATTAAATTATTTTCAAGCAAAATTAAATTATTTTCAATTAAAATAAAATTATTTTCAAATGCAATTTAATTATTTTCAAATAAAATTAAAATATTTTTAAATAAAATTAAATTATTTTCAAATAAAATTAAATTATTTTCAAATAAAATTAAATTATTTCCAAAAATAAAATTTAATTATGTTCAAATAAAATTAAATTATTTTCAAATATAATTATATTATTTTCAAATAAAATTTAATTATTTTCAAATAAAATTAAATTATTTCCAAAAATAAAATTAAATTATTTTCAAATAAAATTAAATTATTTTCAAATAAAATTAAAATTATTTTCCAATAAAATTAAATTATTATCAAAAATAAAAATAAATGGTTTTCAAGAATAAAATTAAATTATTTTCATATAAAATTAAATTATTTTCAAATAAAATTTATTTATTTTTAAATAAAATTTAATTATTTTCAAATAAAATTTAATTATTTTCAAATAAATGTAAATTAATTTCAAATAAAATTAAATTATTTACAAATAAAATTAAATTATTTTAAAATAAATTTAAATTATTTTTAAATAAAATTAAAATATTTTCAAGTAAAATTAAGTTATTTTAAAAAATAAAATTAAATTATTTTCAAATAAAATCAAATTATTTTCAAAAACAAAATTAAATTATTTTCAAATAAAATTAAATTATTTTCAAAAATTAAATTAAATTATTTTAAAATAAAATTAAATTATTTTCAAATAAAATTAAATTATTTTCAAATAAAATTAAATTATTTTCCAATAAAATTAAATTATTTTTAAAATAAAATAAAATTATTATCAAAAATTAAATTAAATTATTTTCAAATAAAATTAAATTATTTTCATAAATAAAATTAAATTATTTTCAAATAAAATTAAATTATTTTCAAATTAAAATAAATTATTTACAAATTAAATGTAATCATTTTTTAATTAAATTATTTTCAAATAAAATTAAATTATTTCCAAAAATAAAATTAAATTAGTTTTAAACAAAATTAAATTATTTTCAAATAAAATTAAATTATTTTCCAATAAAATTAAATTATTATCAAAAATTAAATAAAATTATTTTCAAATAAAATAAAATTATTTTCATAAATAAAATTAAATTATTTTCAAATAAAATTAAATTATTTTTAAATAAAATTAAATGCTTTTCAAAAAACAAATTAATTTTTAAATAAAATTAAATTATTTTCATAAATAAAATAAAATTTTTTTCAAATAAAATTAAATTAATAAAATTAAATTATTTTCAAATAAAATAAAATTATTTTCAGAAATAAAACTAAATTATTTTCAAATGAAATTAAATAACTTTCAAATAAAATAAAATTATTTTCAAATTAAAATAAATTATTTTCAAATTAAATGAAATCATTTTTAAATTAAATTATTTTCAAATTAAATTATATTATTTTCAAATAAAATTAAATTATTTCCAAAAATAAAATTAAATTATTTTCAAACAAAATTAAATTATTTTCAGATATAATATTTTCAAATAAAATTAAATTATTTTCAGTAATAAAATTAAATTATTTTCAAATGAAATTAAATAATTTTCAAATAAAATTAAATTATTTTCAAATTAAAATAAATTATTTTCAAATTAAATGAAATCATTTTTAAATTAAATTATTTTCTATTAAAATTATATTATTTTCAAATAAAATTAAATTATTTCCAAAAATAAAATTTAATTATATTCAAATAAAATTAAATTATTTTCAAATATAATTATATTTTTAAATAAAATTAAATTATTTTAAAAAATAAAATTAAATTATTTTCAAATAAAATCAAATTATTTCCAAAATTAAAATTTAATTATATTCAAATAAAATTAAATTAATTTCAAATAAAATTAAATTATTTTCAAAAATAAAATTAAATTATTTTCAAATAAAATCAAATTATTTTCAAAAACAAAATTAAATTATTTTTAAATAAAATTAAATTATTTTCAAAAATAAAATTAAATTATTTTAAAATAAAATTAAATTATTCTGAAATATAATTAAATTATTTTCAAATTAAATTAAACTATTTTCAAATAAAATTAAATTATTTTTAAAAATAAAAATAACTTGTTTTCAAATAAAATTAAATTATTTCTAAAAAAAAACTAAATTATTATCAAATAAAATTAAATTATTTTCAAATAAAATTAAATGATTTTCAAATAAAACTAAATTATTTTTAAGTAAAATTAAATTATTATCAAATAAAATTAAAATATTTTCAAAAATAAAATAGTTATTTTCAAATAAAATTAAATTATTTTCAAATAAAATTAAATTATTTTCAAATAAAATTAAATTATATTCAAATAAAACTAAATTATTTTCAAATAAAATTAAATTATTTTCAAATGAAATTA
Organism: Phosphuga atrata; assembly: GCA_944588485.1. Lineage (NCBI taxonomy): Eukaryota > Metazoa > Arthropoda > Insecta > Coleoptera > Silphidae > Phosphuga > Phosphuga atrata. The sequence goes on from OX155894.1 coordinate 36,466,309, forward strand.
AATTATTTTCAAATAAAATTAAATTATTTTCAAATAAAATTAAATTATTTTCTAATAAAATTAAATTATTTTCAAAATAAAATAAAATTATTATCAAAAATTAAATTAAATTATTTTCAAATAAAATTAAATTATTTTCATAAATAAAATTAAATTATTTTCAAATAAAATTAAATAATTTTCAAATAAAATTAAATTATTTTAAAATTAAAATAAATTATTTTCAAATTAAATGAAATCATTTTTAAATTAAATTAAAATATTTTCAAATAAAATTATATTATTTGCAAATAAAATTAAATTATTTTCAAATAAAATTAAATTATTTTTAAATAAAATTAAATTATTTTCAAATAAAATTAAATTATTTTCAAATAAAATAAAATTATTTTCAGAAATAAAACTAAATTATTTTCAAATGAAATTAAATAACTTTCAAATAAAATAAAATTATTTTCAAATTAAAATAAATTATTTTCAAATTAAATGAAATCATTTTTAAATTAAATTATTTTCAAATTAAATTATATTATTTTCAAATAAAATTAAATTATTTCCAAAAATAAAATTAAATTATTTTCAAACAAAATTAAATTATTTTCAGATATAATATTTTCAAATAAAATTAAATTATTTTCAGTAATAAAATTAAATTATTTTCAAATGAAATTAAATAATTTTCAAATAAAATTAAATTATTTTCAAATTAAAATAAATTATTTTCAAATTAAATGAAATCATTTTTAAATTAAATTATTTTCAATTAAAATTATATTATTTTCAAATAAAATTAAATTATTTCCAAAAATAAAATTTAATTATATTCAAATAAAATTAAATTATTTTCAAATATAATTATATTTTTAAATAAAATTAAATTATTTTAAAAAATAAAATTAAATTATTTTCAAATAAAATCAAATTATTTCCAAAATTAAAATTTAATTATATTCAAATAAAATTAAATTAATTTCAAATATAATTATATTTTCAAATAAAATTAAATTATTTTCAAAAATAAAATTAAATTATTTTCAAATAAAATCAAATTATTTTCAAAAACAAAATTAAATTATTTTCAAATTAAATTAAATTATTTTCAAAAATTAAATTAAATTATTTTAAAATAAAATTAAATTATTCTGAAATAAAATTAAATTATTTTCAAATTAAATTAAACTATTTTCAAATAAAATTAAATTATTTTTAAAAATAAAAATAACTTGTTTTCAAATAAAATTAAATTATTTCTAAAAAAAAACTAAATTATTATCAAATAAAATTAAATTATTTTCAAATAAAATTAAATGATTTTCAAATAAAACTAAATTATTTTTAAGTAAAATTAAATTATTATCAAATAAAATTAAAATATTTTGAAAAATAAAATAGTTATTTTCAAATAAAATTAAATTATTTTCAAATAAAATTAAATTATTTTCAAATAAAATTAAATTATATTCAAATAAAACTAAATTATTTTCAAATAAAATTAAATTATTTTCAAATGAAATTAAATTATTTTCAAATAAAATTAAATTATTTTCAAATAAAATTAAATTATTTTCTAATAAAATTAAATTATTTTCAAAATAAAATAAAATTATTATCAAAAATTAAATTAAATTATTTTCAAATAAAATTAAATTATTTTCATAAATAAAATTAAATTATTTTCAAATAAAATTAAATAATTTTCAAATAAAATTAAATTATTTTAAAATTAAAATAAATTATTTTCAAATTAAATGAAATCATTTTTAAATTAAATTAAAATATTTTCAAATAAAATTATATTATTTGCAAATAAAATTAAATTATTTTCAAATAAAATTAAATTAATTTTAAATAAAATGAAATTATTTTCAAATAAAATAAAATTATTTTTAAAAATAAAATTTAATTAAGTTCAAATAAAATTAAATTATTTTTAAATAAAATTATATTATTTTCAAATAAAATTTAATTATTTTCAAATAAAATTAAATTATTTTTAAATGAAATTAAATTATTTTCAAATAAAATTTAATTATTTTTAAATAAAATAAAATTATTTTCAAATAAAATTAAATTATTTCCAAAAATAAAAATAAATCATTTTCAAAAAAAATTAAAATATTTTCAAATAAAATTAAATTATTTTCCAATAAAATTAAATTATTTTCAAACAAAATTAAACTATTTTCAAAAATAAAATTAAATTATTTTCAAATAAAATTAAATTATTTTCAAAAATTAAATTAAATTAATTTCAAATAAAATTAAATTAATTTCAAATAAAATTAAATTATTTTCAAAAATTAAATTAAATTAATTTCAAATAAAATTAAATTATTTTCAAATAAAATTAAATTATTTTCAAACAAAATTAAATTATTTTCAATTAAAATAAAATTATTTTCAAATGCAATTTAATTATTTTCAAATAAAATTAAAATATTTTTAAATAAAATTAAATTATTTTCAAATAAAATTAAATTATTTTCAAATAAAATTAAATTATTTCCAAAAATAAAATTTAATTATGTTCAAATAAAATTAAATTATTTTCAAATATAATTATATTATTTTCAAATAAAATTTAATTATTTTCAAATAAAATTAAATTATTTCCAAAAATAAAATTAAATTATTTTCAAATAAAATTAAATTATTTTCAAATAAAATTAAAATTATTTTCCAATAAAATTAAATTATTATCAAAAATAAAAATAAATGGTTTTCAAGAATAAAATTAAATTATTTTCATATAAAATTAAATTATTTTCAAATAAAATTTATTTATTTTTAAATAAAATTTAATTATTTTCAAATAAAATTTAATTATTTTCAAATAAATGTAAATTAATTTCAAATAAAATTAAATTATTTACAAATAAAATTAAATTATTTTAAAATAAATTTAAATTATTTTTAAATAAAATTAAAATATTTTTAAGTAAAATTAAGTTATTTTAAAAAATAAAATTAAATTATTTTCAAATAAAATCAAATTATTTTCAAAAACAAAATTAAATTATTTTCAAATAAAATTAAATTATTTTCAAAAATTAAATTAAATTATTTTAAAATAAAATTAAATTATTTTCAAATAAAATTAAAATATTTTCAAATAAAATTAAATTATTTTCAAATAAAATTAAATTATTTTCCAATAAAATTAAATTATTTTTAAAATAAAATAAAATTATTATCAAAAATTAAATTAAATTATTTTCAAATAAAATTAAATTATTTTCATAAATAAAATTAAATTATTTTCAAATAAAATTAAATTATTTTCAAATTAAAATAAATTATTTACAAATTAAATGTAATCATTTTTTAATTAAATTATTTTCAAATAAAATTAAATTATTTCCAAAAATAAAATTAAATTAGTTTTAAACAAAATTAAATTATTTTCAAATAAAATTAAATTATTTTCCAATAAAATTAAATTATTATCAAAAATTAAATAAAATTATTTTCAAATAAAATAAAATTATTTTCATAAATAAAATTAAATTATTTTCAAATAAAATTAAATTATTTTTAAATAAAATTAAATGCTTTTCAAAAAACAAATTAATTTTTAAATAAAATTAAATTATTTTCATAAATAAAATAAAATTTTTTTCAAATAAAATTAAATTAATAAAATTAAATTATTTTCAAATAAAATAAAATTATTTTCAGAAATAAAACTAAATTATTTTCAAATGAAATTAAATAACTTTCAAATAAAATAAAATTATTTTCAAATTAAAATAAATTATTTTCAAATTAAATGAAATCATTTTTAAATTAAATTATTTTCAAATTAAATTATATTATTTTCAAATAAAATTAAATTATTTCCAAAAATAAAATTAAATTATTTTCAAACAAAATTAAATTATTTTCAGATATAATATTTTCAAATAAAATTAAATTATTTTCAGTAATAAAATTAAATTATTTTCAAATGAAATTAAATAATTTTCAAATAAAATTAAATTATTTTCAAATTAAAATAAATTATTTTCAAATTAAATGAAATCATTTTTAAATTAAATTATTTTCTATTAAAATTATATTATTTTCAAATAAAATTAAATTATTTCCAAAAATAAAATTTAATTATATTCAAATAAAATTAAATTATTTTCAAATATAATTATATTTTTAAATAAAATTAAATTATTTTAAAAAATAAAATTAAATTATTTTCAAATAAAATCAAATTATTTCCAAAATTAAAATTTAATTATATTCAAATAAAATTAAATTAATTTCAAATAAAATTAAATTATTTTCAAAAATAAAATTAAATTATTTTCAAATAAAATCAAATTATTTTCAAAAACAAAATTAAATTATTTTTAAATAAAATTAAATTATTTTCAAAAATAAAATTAAATTATTTTAAAATAAAATTAAATTATTCTGAAATATAATTAAATTATTTTCAAATTAAATTAAACTATTTTCAAATAAAATTAAATTATTTTTAAAAATAAAAATAACTTGTTTTCAAATAAAATTAAATTATTTCTAAAAAAAAACTAAATTATTATCAAATAAAATTAAATTATTTTCAAATAAAATTAAATGATTTTCAAATAAAACTAAATTATTTTTAAGTAAAATTAAATTATTATCAAATAAAATTAAAATATTTTCAAAAATAAAATAGTTATTTTCAAATAAAATTAAATTATTTTCAAATAAAATTAAATTATTTTCAAATAAAATTAAATTATATTCAAATAAAACTAAATTATTTTCAAATAAAATTAAATTATTTTCAAATGAAATTAAATTATTTTCAAATAAAATTAAATTATTTTCAAATAAAATTAAATTATTTTCTAATAAAATTAAATTATTTTCAAAATAAAATAAAATTATTATCAAAAATTAAATTAAATTATTTTCAAATAAAATTAAATTATTTTCATAAATAAAATTAAATTATTTTCAAATAAAATTAAATAATTTTCAAATAAAATTAAATTATTTTAAAATTAAAATAAATTATTTTCAAATTAAATGAAATCATTTTTAAATTAAATTAAAATATTTTCAAATAAAATTATATTATTTGCAAATAAAATTAAATTATTTTCAAATAAAATTAAATTATTTTTAAATAAAATTAAATTATTTTCAAATAAAATTAAATTAATTTTAAATAAAATGAAATTATTTTCAAATAAAATAAAATTATTTTTAAAAATAAAATTTAATTAAGTTCAAATAAAATTAAATTATTTTTAAATAAAATTATATTATTTTCAAATAAAATTTAATTATTTTCAAATAAAATTAAATTATTTTTAAATGAAATTAAATTATTTTCAAATAAAATTAAATTATTTTTAAATAAAATAAAATTATTTTCAAATAAAATTAAATTATTTCCAAAAATAAAAATAAATCATTTTCAAAAAAAATTAAAATATTTTCAAATAAAATTAAATTATTTTCCAATAAAATTAAATTTTTTTCAAAAATAAAATTCAAATTATTTTCAAAAATAAAATTAAATTATTTTCAAATAAACTATTTTCAAATAAAATTAAATTATTTTCAAAAAACAAAATAATTTTTAAATAAAATAAAATTGTTAAAAATTGTGTAAAATTAAATTATTTATAAATAAAATTAAATTATTTACAAATAAAATTAAATTATTTTCAAATAAAATTAAATTATTTTCAAAAACAAAATAAAATAATTTTCAAATTAAATTAAATTATTTTCAAATTAAACTATTTTCAAATAAAATTAAATTATTTTCAAATAAAATTAAATTATTTTCAAAAAACAAATTAATTTTCAAATAAAATTAAATTATTTTCAAACAAAATTAAATTATTTATAAATAAAATTAAATTATTTACAAATAAATATAAATTATTTTCAAATAAATGTAAATTATTTTCAAAAATAAAATAAAATTATTTTCAAATAAAATTAAATTATTTTCAAATAAAATTAAATTATTTTCAAATAAAATTAAATTATTTTCAAACTAAAATAAGTTATTTTCAAATAAAATTAAATTAGTTTCAAAAATAAAATAAAATTATTTTCAAATAAAATTAAATTATTTTCATATAAAATTATATTATTTTCAAAAATAAAATAAAATAATTTTCAAATTAAATTAAATTATTTTCAAATAAAACTATTTTCAAATAAAATTAAATTATTTTCAAACAAAATTAAATTATTTCAAAAAAACAAATTAATTTTCAAATAAAATTATATTATTTTCAAATAAAAATAAATTATTTCCAAAAATAAAATTTAATTATATTCAAATAAAATTAAATTATTTTCAAATATAATTAAATTTTCAAATAAAATTAAATTATTTTCAAAAATAAAATTAAATTATTTTCAAATAAAATCAAATTATTTTCAAAAACAAAATTAAATTATTTTCAAATAAAATCAAATTATTTTCAAAAACAAAATTAAATTATTTTCAAATAAAATTAAATTATTTTCAAAAATTAAATTAAATTATTTTAAAATAAAATTAAATTATTTTGAAATAAAATTAAATTATTTTCAAATAAAATTAAATTATTTCAAATAAAATTAAATTATTTTCAAAAATAAAAATAACTTGTTTTCAAATAAAATTAAATTATTTCTAAAAAAAAAACTATAAAAATTAAATTATTTTCAAATAAAATTAAATGATTTTCAAATAAAACTAAATTATTTTCAAGTAAAATTAAATTATTATCAAATAAAATTAAAATATTTTCAAAAATAAAATAGATTTTCAAATAAAATTAAATTATTTTCAAATAAAATTAAATTATTTTCAAATAAAATTAAATTACATTTAAATAAAACTAAATTATTTTCAAATAAAATTAAATTATTTTCAAATGAAATTAAATTATTTTCAAATAAAATTAAATTATTTTTAAATAAAATTAAATTATTTTTCAATAAAATTAAATTATTTTCAAAATAAAATAAAATTATTATCAAAAATTAAATTAAATTATTTTCAAATAAAATTAAATTATTTTCATAAATAAAATTAAATTATTTTCAAATAAAATTTAATTATTTTTAAATAAAATTAAATTATTTTCAGAAATAAAATTAAATTATTTTCAAATCAAATTAAATAATTTTCAAATAAAATTAAATTATTTTAAAATTAAAATTAAGTATTTTCAAATTAAATGAAATCATTTTTAAATTAAATTAAAATATTTTCAAATAAAATTATATTATTTGCAAATAAAATTAAATTATTTTCAAATAAAATTAAATTATTTTCATATAAAATTAAATTATTTTCAAATAAAATTTAATTATTTTCAAATAAAATTAAATTAATTTTAAATAGAATGAAATTATTTTCAAATAAAAGTAAATTATTTCCAAAAATAAAAAAAAATCGTTTTAAAAAAAAATTAAAATATTTTCAAATAAAATAAAATTATTTTCCAATAAAATTAAATTATTTTCAAAAATAAAATTAAATTATTTTCAAAAATAAAATTAAATTATTTTCAAATAAACTATTTTCAAATAAAATTAAATTATTTTCAAAAAACAAAATAATTTTTAATTAAAATAAAATTGTTAAAAATTGTGTAAAATTAAATTATTTATAAATAAAATTAAATTATTTACAAATAAAATTAAATTATTTTCAAATAAAATTAAATTATTTTCAAAAATAAAATAATTTTCAAATTAAATTAAATTATTTTTAAATTAAACTATTTTCAAATAAAATTAAATTATTTTCAAATAAAATTAAATTATTTTCAAAAAACAAATTAATTTTCAAATAAAATTAAATTATTTTCAAATAAAATTAAATTATTTATAAATAAAATTAAATTATTCACAAATAAATATAAATTATTTTCAAATAAATGTAAATTATTTTCAAAAATAAAATAAAATTATTTTCAAATAAAATTAAATTATTTTCAAATTAAATTATTTTCAAATAAAATTAAATTATTTTCAAACTAAAATAAGTTATTTTCAAATAAAATTAAATTAGTTTCAAAAATAAAATAAAATTATTTTCAAATAAAATTAAATTATTTTCATATAAAATTATATTATTTTCAAAAATAAAATAAAATAATTTTCAAATTAAATTAAATTATTTGCAAATTAAACTATTTTCAAATAAAATTAAATTATTTTCAAACAAAATTAAATTATTATCAAATAAAATTAAAATATTTTCAAAAATAAAATAGTTATTTTCAAATAAAATTAAATTATTTTCTAATAAAATAAAATTATTTTCAAATAAAATTAAATTATATTCAAATAAAACTAAATTATTTTCAAATAAAATCAAATTATTTTCAAAAACAAAATTAAATTATTTTCAAATAAAATTAAATTATTTTCAAAAATTAAATTAAATTATTTTAAAATAAAATTAAATTATTTTGAAATAAAATTAAATTATTTTCAAATTAAATTAAATTATTTTCAAATAAAATTAAATTATTTTCAAAAATAAAAATAACTTGTTTTCAAATAAAATTAAATTATTTCTAAAAAAAAACTATAAAAATTAAATTATTTTCAAATAAAATTAAATGATTTTCAAATAAAACTAAATTATTTTTAAGTAAAATTAAATTATTATCAAATAAAATTAAAATATTTTCAAAAATAAAATAGTTATTTTCAAATAAAATTAAATTATTTTCAAATAAAATTAAATTATTTTCTAATAAAATTAAATTATATTCAAATAAAACTAAATTATTTTCAAATAAAATTAAATTATTTTCAAATGAAATTAAATTATTTTCAAATAAAATTAAATTATTTTTAAATAAAATTAAATTATTTTCCAATAAAATTAAATTATTTTCAAAATAAAATAAAATTATTATCAGAAATTAAATTAAATTATTTTCAAATAAAATTAAATTATTTTCAAATTGATTCGATTGCGTGATTCTGCGACGCAAGGACGTGTTTTGAGAGCTCGGAAATCAAATTCACTAGTGAACGGTGGCGAGCGAGGAACAAACACAAAAAGCAAAAGAGAACACCACAGAAAGGTAGGACGTAAGAGATAACAAACTATAGCGGAAAATCAAAGAAAAATCGGAAACCTAACCTCCGAGAAGTCACGGGACAGATAAGAACGACAACAACAACTAACATAGGCAACTAATTAAGCAACCAATTAATACAACTAAGGCCACACAAAGCATAAATAGAAACACATGAACGAAAGAACCAAATAAACAAGCAGAGAATGAAAGTCAAAGAATTAGTGAAAACATTGAAGCAACAATCCTGGGAAGAATTTGGACGCAAGATGGAAGAAGATAGCAAAGGAAATCAAAAGTTATTTTACAGAGTCTTTAAAACACTTCGAAAAGGAAAACCGAATAACAGCATAGCCATCAAATCTAAAGAGGGAAACTTAATAGAAAACGAGAAAAATATAATGGCACGATGGAAGGAGTACTTTGAAGATATGTTAAATACAAAACAAAATAATACAGGAAATAAAACCGAAGGAAAAAATGAATACATAGGAAACAAGGAGAATATGATAGATGAAGACATAAAGACAGAAGAAGTAATTGAAGCTATAAAAAGGTTAAAACGGGGAAAGGCTGCTGGACATGATGGAATAACAACAGAGATGGTAAAGAACATGGGCAACAATGGAATAGAAGTGTTAGTAAATTTTTTTAACAAAATCTGGGAAGAAGAAATGATACCTGCAGACTGGGAAATAGGAGTACTATTACCACTCCATAAAAAGGGAGACAACAAAGATTGCAATAATTATAGGGGTATAACATTGATGAGTACGATGGTCAAGATATATGAGCGAATCCTGGAGAAAAGATTAAAAACTGTGACTGAAGCCCAGATGGAAGAAGCCCAGAGCGGTTTTAGAAAAGGTAGAGGAGTACAAGATCATATATTTACCATGAAGCAACTAATAGAAAAGAACGTAAGCGAACGTAAAGAACGTAATATGTAGTCTTTGTCGACGTTGAAAAAGCATTTGATAGCATCCCAAGAATGGAAGTATGGAACAGCCTTAGACAAAGAGGAATCAGTGACAGGCTAGGAAAAGTTATTTTCAGTCTTTATAAAAACACAAGAAACTATGTTAGAAAAGGAAACTTACAGTCAGAGGAGTTCGTAACCAAAGAGGGATTAAGACAAGGGGGAGTACTGAGCCCGACTCTATTCAATGTAGTCCTGGATGACATAATAAAAGAAACAAAGAGAAAAACAAAGAAATTAGAAGTGGGATATAGAAACATGCAGAGGGTGGAAATAGTGGAATGTGCTTTTGCCGACGATCTAATGATTTATGCAAACAATGAAAAGGATTTACAAACGAACATTTGGAACATTTGGAAGACAGCGTTAGAAAACAAAAATATGAAAATAAACGTCGCCAAAACCAAAGTAATGACCATCGGGAAAGGAGAACCAAGCATAACGATAAAAATAGATGGAAAAGATATAGAACAAACAGAAACATTTAAATACTTAGGAGTAAATATACACAATGACGGAAAGGAAGAGGCTGAAATCAACACCAGAATTGAAAATACAACAAAACTATTCTATGCACTTAATAACACGTTTATAAGAAACAGAGATATATCGAAGAAAACGAAAATGACAGTGTACAATACTATATACATACCAATTCTAACATACGGTGGTGAAAGCTGGGTGCTAAGCAATCAAATGAAAAGTAGAATACAGGCGCTAGAAATGAAATACCTAAGAAGCACTAAAGGAATTACTAAAAGAGACAGAGTAAGAAACGAAACAATTAGAGCAGAACTTAATGTCGAACCAGTCCTGGAAAGCATAGAAAAAAGGCGATTAAAATGGTTTGGGCATCTAGTAAGGATGGACAAAGGAAGACAAACGAAAAGAGTATGGATAGCCAAATCTTTACAGAAAAATCAAAGAGGAAGACCAAGGAAAACATGGAACCAAGCAGTGGCAGATACTTTGAAGGAACGAGGAATATCCTGGAATGAGGGGTTGAAGATGGTAAAAAACAAGAAAGAATGGGCAAAATTTATTTATGCATGAAATGGGTTAATTTATTTTATTTTATTTTATAGTGTAAATTTGATTTATTGTTATGGTAAATTGTAATAATTACCTTATGGTAAATTAGTATATTGTAATAAGTACCTTTACACCTTAGGGTAATAAAGGTTTTTACTGATTAAAAAAAAATAAAAATAAAACAAATAAATATAAATTATTTTCAAATAAAATTAAATTATTTTCAAAAATAAAATACAATTATTTTCAAATAAAATTAAATTATTTTCAAATAAAATTAAATTATTTTCAAATAAAATTAAATTATTTTCAAACTAAAATAAATTATTTTCTAATAAAATTAAATTATTTTCAAATAAAACTAAATTATTTTCAAATTAAATTAAAATATTTTCAAATAAAATTAAGTTATTTTCAAATAAAACTAAATTATTTTAAAATAAAATTAAATTATTTTCAAATAAAATTAAATTATTTTCAAATAAAATTAAATTATTTTCAAAAATAAAATTAAATTATTTTCAAGTAAAATTAAATTAATTTCAAATAAAATTAAATTATTTTCAAAAATTAAATTAAATTAATTTTAAAAAAATTAAATTATTTTCAAATAAAATTAAATTATTTTCAAATAAAATTAAATTATTTTCAAATAAAATTAAATTATTTTCAAACAAAATTAAATTATTTTCAAATAAAATTAAATTATTTTCAAATAAAATTAAATAATTTTCAAATAAAATTAAATTGTTTTCAAATAAAATTAAATTATTTTCAAATAAAATAGAATTATTTTCAAATAAAATTAAATTATTTTCAAATTAAATTCAAATATTTTTAAATTAAATTAAATTATTTTCAAAAATAAAATAAAATTATTTTCATTTAAAATTAAATTATTTTTAAATAAAATTAAATTATTTTCAAATAAAATTAAATTATTTTCAAATAAAACTAAATTATTTTCAAATTAAATTAAAATATTTTCAAATAAAATTAAGTTATTTTCAAATAAAACTAAATTATTTTAAAATAAAATTAAATTATTTTCAAATAAAATTAAATTATTTTCAAATAAAATTAAATAATTTTGAAATATAGCTAAATAATTTTCAAATTAAATTAAATTATTCTAAATTAAATTAAATTATTTTCAAACAAAATTAAATTATTTTCAAATAAAATTAAATTATTTTCGAAAAAAATTAAATTATTTTAAAAAATAAAATAAAATTATTTTCAAATAAAATAAAATTATTTCCAAATAAAATAAAATTTATTTCAAATAAAATAAATTATTTTCAAATAAAATTAAATTATTTTCAAATAAAATTAAATTATTTTCAAATAAAATTGAATTATTTTCAAATAAAATAAAATTATTTTTAAATTAAATTGAAATATTTTCAAATTAAATTATTTTCAAAAATAAAATAAAATTATTTTCATATAAAATTAAATTATTTTTAAATAAAATTAAATTATTTTCAAAAATAAAATTAAATTAAATTCAAATAAAATTAAATTATTTTCAAATTAAATTAAATTATTTTCAAAAATAAAATTAAATTATTTTCAAATAAAATTAAATTATTTTCAAAAATAAAATTAAATTATTTTCAAGTAAAATTAAATTAATTTCAAATAAAATTAAATTATTTTCAAAAATTAAATTAAATTAATTTTAAAAAAATTAAATTATTTTCAAATAAAATTAAATTATTTTCAAATAAAATTAAATTATTTTCAAACAAAATTAAATTATTTTCAAATAAAATTAAATTATTTTCAAATAAAATTAAATTATTTTCAAATAAAATTAAATAATTTTCAAATAAAATTAAATTGTTTTCAAATAAAAATAAATTATTTTCAAATAAAACTAAATTATTTTCAAATTAAATTAAAATATTTTCAAATTAAATTAAGTTATTTTCAAATAAAACTAAATTATTTTAAAATAAAATTAAATTATTTTCAAATAAAATTAAATTATTTTCAAATAAAATTAAATTATATTGAAATATAGCTAAATAATTTTCAAATTAAATTAAATTATTTTAAAATTAAATTAAATTACTTCCAAATAAAATTAAATTATTTTCAAACAAAATTAAATTATTTTTAAATAAAATTAAATTATTTTCCAATAAAATTAAATTATTTTCAAAATAAAATAAAATTATCAAAAATAAAATTAAAATATTTTCAAATAAAATTAAATTATTTTTATAAAAAAGATTAAATTATTTTCAAATAAAATTAAATTATTTTCAAATAAAATTAAATTATTTTCAAATAAAATTAAATTATTTTCAAATAAAATAAAATTATTTTCAGAAATAAAATTAAATTAGTTTCAAATGAAATTAAATAATTTTCAAATAATATTAAATTATTTTCAAATTAAAATTAATTATTTTCAAATTAAATTAAATCATTTTTAAATTAAATTATTTTCAAATAAAATTATATTATTTTCAAATAAAATTAAATTATTTCCAAAAATAAAATTTAATTATGTTCAAATAAAATTAAATTATTTTCAAATATAATTATATTTTCAAATAAAATTAAATTATTTTCAAAAAAAAAAATTAAATTATTTTCAAATGAAATTAAATTAATTTCAAATAAAATTAAATTGTTTTCAAAAATTAAATTAAATTAATTTCAAATAAAATTAAATTATTTTCAAATAAAATTAAATTATTTTCAAACAAAATTAAAATATTTTCAAATAAAATAAAATTATTTTCAAATAAAATTTAATTATTTTCAAATAAAATTAAATTATTTTCAAATAAAACTAAATTATTTTCAAATAAAATTAAATTATTTTCAAATAAAATTAAATTATTTCCAAAACTAAAATTTAATTATGTTCAAATAAAATTAAATTATTTTCAAATATAATTAAATTATTTTGAAATTAAATTTAATTATTTTCAAATAAAATTAAATTATTTTTAAATAAAATTTAATTATTTTCAAATAAAATTAAATTATTTCCAAAAATAAAATTAAATTATTTTCAAATAAAATTAAATTTTTTTCAAATAAAATAGAATTATTTTCAAATAAAATTAAATTATTTTCAAATTAAATTCAAATATTTTTAAATTAAATTAAATTATTTTCAAAAATAAAATTAAATTATTTTCATATAAAATTAAATTATTTTTAAATAAAATTAAATTATTTTCAAAAATTATATTAAATTCAAATAAAATTTAACTATTTTCAAATTAAATTAAATTATTTTCAAAAATAAAATAAAATTATTTTCAAATAAAATTAAATTATTTTCAAAAATAAAATTAAAATATTTTCAAATAAAATTAAATTAATTTCAAATAAAATTAAATTATTTTCAAAAATTAAATTAAATTAATTTAAAAAAAAATTAAATTATTTTCAAATAAAATTAAATTATTTTCAAATAAAATTAAAATATTTTTAAATAAAATTATATTATTTTGAAATATAACTAAATTATTTTCAAATTAAATTAAATTATTTTCAAATAAAATTAAATTATTTTTAAATAAAATTTAATTATTTTCAAATAAAATTAAATTATTTCCAAAAATAAAATTAAATTATTTTCAAATAAAATTAAAATTTTTTCAAATAAAATAGAATTATTTTCAAATAAAATTAAATTATTTTCAAATTAAATTCAAATATTTTTAAATTAAATTAAATTATTTTCAAAAATAAAATTAAATTATTTTCATATAAAATTAAATTATTTTTAAATAAAATTAAATTATTTTCAAAAATTAAATTAAATTCAAATAAAATTTAATTAATTTCAAATTAAATTAAATTATTTTCAAAAATAAAATAAAATTATTTTCAAATAAAATTAAATTATTTTCAAAAATAAAATTAAATTATTTTCAAATAAAATTAAATTATTTTCAAATAAAATTAAAATATTTTCAAATAAAATTATATTATTTTGAAATATAACTAAATTATTTTCAAATTAAATTAAATTATTTTCAAATTAAATTAAATTATTTTCAAATAAAATTAAATTATTTTCAAATAAAATTAAATTATTTTCAAGTGAAACTAAATTTATTTTCAAATTAAATTAAAATATTTTCAAATGAAATTAAATAATTTTGAAATATAACTAAATTATTTTCAAATTAAATTAAAATATTTTCAAATTAAATTAAATTATTTCCAAATTAAATTAAATTATTTTCGAATAAAATTAAATTATTTTCAAATAAAATTAAATTATATTCAAATTAAACTAAATTATTTTCAAATAAAATTAAATTATTTTCAAATAAAATTAAATTATTTTCAAATAAAATTAAATTATTTTTAAATAAAAGTGTTATTTTCCAATAAAATTAAATTCATTTCAAAATAAAATTAAATTATCAAAAATAAAATTAAATTATTTTCAAATAAAATTAAATTATTTTCAAAAAAAATTAAATTATATTTAAATAAAACTAAATTATTTTCAAATAAAATTAAATTATTTTCAAATAAAATTAATTTATTTTCAAATAAAATTAAATTATTTTTAAATAAAAGTAAATCATTTTCCAATAAAATTAAATTTTTTTTTAAATAAAATTAAATTATCAAAAATAAAATTAAATTATTTTCAAATAAAATTAAATTATTTCCAAAAATAAAATTAAATTATTTTCAAATAAAATTAAATTATTTTCAAATAAAATAGAATTATTTTCAAATAAAATTAAATTATTTTCAAATTAAATTCAAATATTTTTAAATTAAATTAAATTATTTTCAAAAATAAAATTAAATTATTTTCATATAAAAATAAATTATTTTTAAATTAAATTAAATTATTTTCAAAAATAAAATTTAATTATTTTTTAATTAAATTAAATTATTATCAAATATAAAATTAAATTATTTTCAAATAAAATTAAATTATTTTCAAAAATAAAATTAAATTATTTTCAAATAAAATTAAATTAATTTCAAATAAAATTAAATTATTTTCAAAAATTAAATTAAATTAATTTAAAAAAAAAAAATTATTTTCAAATAAAATTAAATTATTTTCAAATAAATTTAAAATATTTTCAAAAAAAATTATATTATTTTGAAATATAACTAAATTATTTTCAAATTAAATTTAATTATTTTCAAATTAAATTAAATTATTTTCAAATAAAATTAAATTATTTTCAAATAAAACTAAATTATTTTCAAATTAAATTAAAATATTTTCAAATAAAATTATACTATTTTCAAATAAAATTAAATTATTTTAAAATAAAATTAAATTATTTTCAAATAAAATTAAATTATTTTCAAATGAAATTAAATAATTTTGAAATATACCTAAATTATTTTCAAATTAAATTAAATTATTTTTAAATTAAATTAAATTATTTTCAAATAAAATTAAATTATTTTCAAATAAAATTAAATTATTTTCAAATAAAATTAAATTATATTCTAATAAAACTAAATTATTTTCAAATAAAATTAAATTATTTTCAAATTAAAATATATTATTTTCAAATTAAATGAAATCATTTTTAAATTAAATTATTTTCAAATAAAATTATCTTATTTTCAAATAAAATTATATTATTTCCAAAAATAAAATTTAATTATGTTCAATTAAAATTAAATTATTTTCAAATAAAATTAAATTATTTTTAAATAAAAGTAAGTTATTTTCCAATAAAATTAAATTATTTTCAAAATAAAATTAAATTATCAAAAATAAAATTAAATTATTTTCAAATAAAATTAAATTATTTTCAAATAAAATTAAATTATATTCAAATAAAACTAAATTATTTTCAAATAAAATTAAATTATTTTCAAATAAAATTAAATTATTTTCAAATAAAATTAAATTATTTTTAAATAAAAGTAAATTATTTTCCCATGAAATTAAATTATTTTCAAAATAAAATTAAATTATCAAAAATAAAATTAAATTATTTTCAAATAAAATTAAATTATTTTCATAAATAAAATAAAATTATTTTCAAATAAAATTAAATTATTTTCAAATAAAATTAAATTATTTTCAAACAAAATTAAATTATTTTCAAATAAAATAAAATTATTTTCAGAAATAAAATTAAATTATTTTCAAATGAAATTAAATAATTTTTAAATAAAATTAAATTATTTTCAAATTAAAATATATTATTTTCGAATTAAATGAAATCATTTTTAAATTAATTTATTTTCAAATTAAATTATATTATTTTCAAATAAAATTAAATTATTTCCAAAAATAAAATTTAATTATTTTCAAATGAAATTAAATTAATTTCAAATATAATAAAATTGTTTTCAAAAATTTAATTAAATTAATTTCAAATAAAATTAAATTATTTTCAAATAAAATTAAATTATTTTCAAACAAAATTAAATTATTTTCAAATAAAATTAAATTATTTTTAAATAAAAGTAAATTATTTTCCCATGAAATTAAATTATTTTCAAATAAAATTAAATTATTTTCAAATAAAATTAAATTATTTTTAAGTGAAACTAAATTTATTTTCAAATTAAATTAAAATATTTTCAAATGAAATTAAATAATTTTGAAATATAACTAAATTATTTTCAAATTAAATTAAAATATTTTCAAATTAAATTAAATTATTTCCAAATTAAATTAAATTATTTTCAAATAAAATTAAATTATTTTCAAATAAAATTAAATTATATTCAAATTAAACTAAATTATTTTCAAATAAAATTAAATTATTTTCAAATAAAATTAAATTATTTTCAAATAAAATTAAATTATTTTTAAATAAAAGTGTTATTTTCCAATAAAATTAAATTCATTTCAAAATAAAATTAAATTATCAAAAATAAAATTAAATTATTTTCAAATAAAATTAAATTATTTTCAAAAAAAATTAAATTATATTCAAATAAAACTAAATTATTTTCAAATAAAATTAAATTATTTTCAAATAAAATTAATTTATTTTCAAATAAAATTAAATTATTTTTAAATAAAAGTAAATCATTTTCCAATAAAATTAAATTTTTTTTTAAATAAAATTAAATTATCAAAAATAAAATTAAATTATTTTCAAATAAAATTAAATTATTTCCAAAAATAAAATTAAATTATTTTCAAATAAAATTAAATTATTTTCAAATAAAATAGAATTATTTTCAAATAAAATTAAATTATTTTCAAATTAAATTCAAATATTTTTAAATTAAATTAAATTATTTTCAAAAATAAAATTAAATTATTTTCATATAAAAATAAATTATTTTTAAATTAAATTAAATTATTTTCAAAAATAAAATTTAATTATTTTTTAATTAAATTAAATTATTATCAAATATAAAATTAAATTATTTTCAAATAAAATTAAATTATTTTCAAAAATAAAATTAAATTATTTTCAAATAAAATTAAATTAATTTCAAATAAAATTAAATTATTTTCAAAAATTAAATTAAATTAATTTAAAAAAAAAAAATTATTTTCAAATAAAATTAAATTATTTTCAAATAAATTTAAAATATTTTCAAAAAAAATTATATTATTTTGAAATATAACTAAATTATTTTCAAATTAAATTTAATTATTTTCAAATAAAATTAAATTATTTTCAAATAAAATTAAATTATTTTCAAATAAAACTAAATTATTTTCAAATTAAATTAAAATATTTTCAAATAAAATTATACTATTTTCAAATAAAATTAAATTATTTTAAAATAAAATTAAATTATTTTCAAATAAAATTAAATTATTTTCAAATGAAATTAAATAATTTTGAAATATACCTAAATTATTTTCAAATTAAATTAAATTATTTTTAAATTAAATTAAATTATTTTCAAATAAAATTAAATTATTTTCAAATAAAATTAAATTATTTTCAAATAAAATTAAATTATATTCTAATAAAACTAAATTATTTTCAAATAAAATTAAATTATTTTCAAATTAAAATATATTATTTTCAAATTAAATGAAATCATTTTTAAATTAAATTATTTTCAAATAAAATTATCTTATTTTCAAATAAAATTATATTATTTCCAAAAATAAAATTTAATTATGTTCAATTAAAATTAAATTATTTTCAAATAAAATTAAATTATTTTTAAATAAAAGTAAGTTATTTTCCAATAAAATTAAATTATTTTCAAAATAAAATTAAATTATCAAAAATAAAATTAAATTATTTTCAAATAAAATTAAATTATTTTCAAATAAAATTAAATTATATTCAAATAAAACTAAATTATTTTCAAATAAAATTAAATTATTTTCAAATAAAATTAAATTATTTTCAAATAAAATTAAATTATTTTTAAATAAAAGTAAATTATTTTCCCATGAAATTAAATTATTTTCAAAATAAAATTAAATTATCAAAAATAAAATTAAATTATTTTCAAATAAAATTAAATTATTTTCATAAATAAAATAAAATTATTTTCAAATAAAATTAAATTATTTTCAAATAAAATTAAATTATTTTCAAACAAAATTAAATTATTTTCAAATAAAATAAAATTATTTTCAGAAATAAAATTAAATTATTTTCAAATGAAATTAAATAATTTTTAAATAAAATTAAATTATTTTCAAATTAAAATATATTATTTTCGAATTAAATGAAATCATTTTTAAATTAATTTATTTTCAAATTAAATTATATTATTTTCAAATAAAATTAAATTATTTCCAAAAATAAAATTTAATTATTTTCAAATGAAATTAAATTAATTTCAAATATAATAAAATTGTTTTCAAAAATTTAATTAAATTAATTTCAAATAAAATTAAATTATTTTCAAATAAAATTAAATTATTTTCAAACAAAATTAAATTATTTTCAAATAAAATTAAATTATTTTTAAATAAAAGTAAATTATTTTCCCATGAAATTAAATTATTTTCAAATAAAATTAAATTATTTTCAAATAAAATTAAATTATTTTTAAGTGAAACTAAATTTATTTTCAAATTAAATTAAAATATTTTCAAATGAAATTAAATAATTTTGAAATATAACTAAATTATTTTCAAATTAAATTAAAATATTTTCAAATTAAATTAAATTATTTCCAAATTAAATTAAATTATTTTCAAATAAAATTAAATTATTTTCAAATAAAATTAAATTATATTCAAATTAAACTAAATTATTTTCAAATAAAATTAAATTATTTTCAAATAAAATTAAATTATTTTCAAATAAAATTAAATTATTTTTAAATAAAAGTGTTATTTTCCAATAAAATTAAATTCATTTCAAAATAAAATTAAATTATCAAAAATAAAATTAAATTATTTTCAAATAAAATTAAATTATTTTCAAAAAAAATTAAATTATATTCAAATAAAACTAAATTATTTTCAAATAAAATTAAATTATTTTCAAATAAAATTAATTTATTTTCAAATAAAATTAAATTATTTTTAAATAAAAGTAAATCATTTTCCAATAAAATTAAATTTTTTTTAAATAAAATTAAATTATCAAAAATAAAATTAAATTATTTTCAAATAAAATTAAATTATTTCCAAAAATAAAATTAAATTATTTTCAAATAAAATTAAATTATTTTCAAATAAAATAGAATTATTTTCAAATAAAATTAAATTATTTTCAAATTAAATTCAAATATTTTTAAATTAAATTAAATTATTTTCAAAAATAAAATTAAATTATTTTCATATAAAAATAAATTATTTTTAAATTAAATTAAATTATTTTCAAAAATAAAATTTAATTATTTTTAAATTAAATTAAATTATTATCAAAAATAAAATTAAATTATTTTCAAATAAAATTAAATTATTTTCAAAATCAAAATTAAATTATTTTCAAATAAAATTAAATTAATTTCAAATAAAATTAAATTATTTTCAAAAATTAAATTAAATTAATTTAAAAAAAAAAAAATTATTTTCAAATAAAATTAAATTATTTTCAAATAAATTTAAAATATTTTCAAATAAAATTATATTATTTTGAAATATAACTAAATTATTTTCAAATTAAATTTAATTATTTTCAAATAAAATTAA
This sequence comes from Phosphuga atrata, assembly GCA_944588485.1. NCBI lineage: Eukaryota > Metazoa > Arthropoda > Insecta > Coleoptera > Silphidae > Phosphuga > Phosphuga atrata. Next base: position 36,487,418 of record OX155894.1, read on the forward strand.
ATTATTTTCAAATAAAATTAAATTATTTTCAAATAAAACTAAATTATTTTCAAATTAAATTAAAATATTTTCAAATAAAATTCTACTATTTTCAAATAAAATTAAATTATTTTAAAATAAAATTAAATTATTTTCAAATAAAATTAAATTAATTTCAAATGAAATTAAATAATTTTGAAATATAACTAAATTATTTTCAAATTAAATTAAATTATTTTTAAATTAAATTAAATTATTTTCAAATAAAATTAAATTATTTTCAAATAAAATTAAATTATTTTCAAATAAAATTAAATTATATTCTAATAAAACTAAATTATTTTCAAATAAAATTAAATTATTTTCAAATTAAAATATATTATTTTCAAATTAAATGAAATCATTTTAAAATTAAATTATTTTCAAATAAAATTATCTTATTTTCAAATAAAATTATATTATTTCCAAAAATAAAATTTAATTATGTTCAATTAAAATTAAATTATTTTCAAATAAAATTAAATTATTTTTAAATAAAAGTAAGTTATTTTCCAATAAAATTAAATTATTTTCAAAATAAAATTAAATTATCAAAAATAAAATTAAATTATTTTCAAATAAAATTAAATTATTTTCAAATAAAATTAAATTATATTCAAATAAAACTAAATTATTTTCAAATAAAATTAAATTATTTTCAAATAAAATTAAATTATTTTCAAATAAAATTAAATTATTTTTAAATAAAAGTAAATTATTTTCCCATGAAATTAAATTATTTTCAAAATAAAATTAAATTATCAAAAATAAAATTAAATTATTTTCAAATAAAATTAAATTATTTTCATAAATAAAATAAAATTATTTTCAAATAAAATTAAATTATTTTCAAATAAAATTAAATTATTTTCAAACAAAATTAAATTATTTTCAAATAAAATAAAATTATTTTCAGAAATAAAATTAAATTATTTTCAAATGAAATTAAATAATTTTTAAATAAAATTAAATTATTTTCAAATTAAAATATATTATTTTCGAATTAAATGAAATCATTTTTAAATTAATTTATTTTCAAATTAAATTATATTATTTTCAAATAAAATTAAATTATTTCCAAAAATAAAATTTAATTATTTTCAAATGAAATTAAATTAATTTCAAATAAAATAAAATTGTTTTCAAAAATTAAATTAAATTAATTTCAAATAAAATTAAATTATTTTCAAATAAAATTAAATTATTTTCAAACAAAATTAAATTATTTTCAAATAAAATTAAATTATTTTCAAATAAAATTAAATAATTTTTAAATAAAATTAATTTATTTTCAAATGAAATTAAATTATTTTCAAATAAAACTAAATTATTTTCAAATTAAATTAAAATATTTTCAAATAAAATTAAATTATTTTCAAACAAAATTAAATTATTTTCAAATAAAATTAAATTATTTTCAAATAAAAATAAATTATTTTCAAAAGAAATTAAATAATTTTCAAATAAAATTAAATTATTTTCAAATTAAAATATATTATTTTTAAATTAAATGAAATCATTTTTAAATTAAATTATTTTCAAATAAAATTATATTATTTTTAAATAAAATTATATTATTTCCAAAAATAAAATTTAATTATGTTCAATTAAAATTAAATTATTTTCAAATAAAATTAAATTATTTTCAAATAAAATTAAATTATTTTCAAATAAAATTAAATTATTTTCAAACAAAATTAAATTATTTTCAAATAAAATAAAAATATTTTCAGAAATAAAATTAAATTATTTTCAAATGAAATTAATTAATTTTCAAATAAAATTTAATTATTTTTAAATAAAAGTAAATTATTTTCCCATGAAATTAAATTATTTTCAAAATAAAATTAAATTATTAAAAATAAAATAAAATTATTTTCAAATAAAATTAAATTATTTTCATAAATAAAATTAAATTATTTTCAAATAAAATTAAATTATTTTCAAATAAAATTAAATTATATTCAAATAAAACTAAATTATTTTCAAATAAAATTAAATTATTTTCAAATAAAATTAAATTATTTTCAAACAAAATTAAATTATTTTCAAATAAAATAAAATTATTTTCAGAAACAAAATTAAATTATTTTCAAATAAAATAAAATTATTTTCAAATAAAATTAAATTATTTTCAAATAAAATTAAATTATTTTTAAATAAAAGTAAATTATTTTCCCATGAAATTAAATTATTTTCAAAATAAAATTAAATTATCAAAAATAAAATTAAATTATTTTCAAATAAAATTTAATTATTTTCATAAATAAAATTAAATTATTTTCAAATAAAATTAAATTATTTTCAAATAAAATTAAATTATTTTCAAACAAAATTAAATTATTTTCAAATAAAATAAAATTATTTTCAGAAATAAAATTAAATTATTTTCAAATGAAATTAAATTAATTTCAAATTAAATAAAATTGTTTTCAAAAACTAAATTAAATTAATTTCAAATAAAATTAAATTATTTTCAAATAAAATTAAATTATTTTCAAACAAAATTAAATTATTTTCAAATAAAATTAAATTATTTTCAAATAAAATTAAATAATTTTCAAATAAAATTAAATTATTTTCAAATAAAATTAAATTATTTTCAAATAAAATTAAATTATTTTCAAATAAAATAAAATTATTTTCAGAAATAAAATAAAATTAGTTTCAAATGAAATTAAATAATTTTCAAATAATATTAAATTATTTTCAAATAAAATTAAATTATTTTCAAATAAAATTAAATTATTTTCAAATAAAACTAAATTATTTTCAAATTAAATTAAAATATTTTCAAATTAAATTATACTATATTCAAATAAAATTTAATTATTTTTAAATAAAAGTAAATTATTTTCCCATGAAATTAAATTATTTTCAAAATAAAATTAAATTATTAAAAATAAAATAAAATCATTTTCAAATAAAATTAAATTATTTTCATAAATAAAATTAAATTATTTTCAAATAAAATTTAATTATTTTCATAAATAAAATTAAATTATTTTCAAATAAAATTAAATTATTTTCAAATAAAATTAAATTATTTTCAAACAAAATTAAATTATTTTCAAATAATATTAAATTATTTTAAAATAAAATTAAATTATTTTCAAATAAAATTAAATTATTTTCAAATAAAATTAAATTATTTTCAAATAAAATTAAATTATTTTCAAATAAAATTAAATTATATTCTAATAAAACTAAATTATTTTCAAATAAAATTAAATTATTTTCAAATTAAAATATATTATTTTCAAATTAAATGAAATCATTTTTAAATTAAATTATTTTCAAATAAAATTAAATTATTTTCAAATAAAATTAAATTATTTTTAAATAAAAGTAAATTATTTTCCCATGAAATTAAATTATTTTCAAAATAAAATTAAATTATCAAAAATAAAATTAAATTATTTTCAAATAAAATTAAATTATTTTCATAAATAAAATAAAATTATTTTCAAATAAAATTAAATTATTTTCAAATAAAATTAAATTATTTTCAAACAAAATTAAATTATTTTCAAATAAAATAAAATTATTTTCAGAAATAAAATTAAATTATTTTCAAATGAAATTAAATAATTTTCAAATAAAATTAAATTATTTTCAAATTAAAATATATTATTTTCGAATTAAATGAAATCATTTTTAAATTAATTTATTTTCAAATTAAATTATATTATTTTCAAATAAAATTAAATTATTTCCAAAAATAAAATTTAATTATTTTCAAATGAAATTAAATTAATTTCAAATAAAATAAAATTGTTTTCAAAAATTAAATTAAATTAATTTCAAATAAAATTAAATTATTTTCAAATAAAATTAAATTATTTTCAAACAAAATTAAATTATTTTCAAATAAAATTAAATTATTTTCAAATAAAATTAAATAATTTTCAAATAAAATTAATTTATTTTCAAATGAAATTAAATTATTTTCAAATAAAACTAAATTATTTTCAAATTAAATTAAAATATTTTCAAATAAAATTAAATTATTTTCAAACAAAATTAAATTATTTTCAAATAAAATTAAATTATTTTCAAATAAAATTAAATTATTTTCAAATGAAATTAAATAATTTTCAAATAAAATTAAATTATTTTCAAATTAAAATATATTATTTTCAAATTAAATGAAATCATTTTTAAATTAAATTATTTTCAAATAAAATTATATTATTTTCAAATAAAATTATATTATTTCCAAAAATAAAATTTAATTATGTTCAATTAAAATTAAATTATTTTCAAATAAAATTAAATTATTTTCAAATAAAATTAAATTATTTTCAAATAAAATTAAATTATTTTCAAACAAAATTAAATTATTTTCAAATAAAATAAAAATATTTTCAGAAATAAAATTAAATTTTTTTCAAATGAAATTAAATAATTTTCAAATAAAATTAAATTATTTTTAAATAAAAGTAAATTATTTTCCCATGAAATTAAATTATTTTCAAATAAAATTAAATTATATTCAAATAAAACTAAATTATTTTCAAATAAAATTAAATTATTTTCAAATAAAATTAAATTATTTTCAAACAAAATTAAATTATTTTCAAATAAAATAAAATTATTTTCAGAAACAAAATTAAATTATTTTCAAATAAAATAAAATAATTTTCAAATAAAATTAAATTATTTTCAAATAAAATTAAATTATTTTTAAATAAAAGTAAATTATTTTCCCATAAAATTAAATTATTTTCAAAATAAAATTAAATTATCAAGAATAAAATTAAATTATTTTCAAATAAAATTAAATTATTTTCATAAATAAAATTAAATTATTTTCTAATAAAATTAAATTATTTTCAAATAAAATTAAATTATTTTCAAACAAAATTAAATTATTTTCAAATAAAATAAAATTATTTTCAGAAATAAAATTAAATTATTTTCAAATGAAATTAAATAATTTTCAAATAAAATTAAATTATTTTCAAATTAAAATATATTATTTTCGAATTAAATGAAATCATTTTTAAATTAATTTATTTTCAAATTAAATTATATAATTTTCAAATAAAATTAAATTATTTCCAAAAATAAAATTTAATTATTTTCAAATGATATTAAATTAATTTCAAATTAAATAAAATTGTTTTCAAAAACTAAATTAAATTAATTTCAAATAAAATTAAATTATTTTTAAATAAAATTAAATTAATTTCAAATAAAATTAAATTATTTTCAAAAATTAAATTAAATTAATGTAAAAAAAATTAAAATATTTTCAAATAAAATTAAATTATTTTCAAATTAAATTAAATTATTTTCAAATTAAATTAAATTATTTTCAAATAAAATTAAATTATTTTCAAATGAAACTAAATTATTTTCAAATTAAATTAAAATATTTTCAAATAAAATTAAATTATTTTCAAATAAAATAAAATTATTTTAAATAAAATTAAATTATTTTCATATAAAATTAAATTATTTTCAAATAAAATTAAATAATTTTGAAATATAACTAAATTATTTTGAAATTAAATCAAAATATTTTAAATTAAATTCAATTATTTCCAAATTAAATTAAATTATTTTCAAATAAAATTAAATTATTTTCAAATAAAATTAAAATATATTCAAATTAAACTAAATTATTTTAAAATAAAATTAAATTATTTTCAAATAAAATTAAATTATTTTTAAATAAACGTGTTATTTTCCAATAAAATTAAATTATTTTCAAAATAAAATTAAATTATCAAAAATAAAATTAAATTATTTTCAAATAAAATTAAATTATTTTCAAAAAAAATTAAATTATATTCAAATAAAACTAAATTATTTTCAAATAAAATTAAATTATTTTCAAATAAAATTAATTTATTTTCAAATAAAATAAAATTATTTTTAAATAAAAGTAAATTATTTGCCAATAAAATTAAATTATTTTTAAAATAAAATTAAATTATCAAAAATAAAATTAAATTATTTTCAAATAAAATTAAATTATTTCCAAAAATTATATAAAATTATTTTCAAATAAAATTAAATTATTTTCAAATAAAATAGAATTATTTTCAAATAAAATAAAATTATTTTCAAATTAAATACAAATATTTTTAAATTAAATTAAATTATTTTTAAAAATAAAATAAAATAATTTTCATATAAAATTAAATTATTTTTAAATTAAATTAAATTATTTTCAAAAATTAAATTAAATTCAAATAAAATTTAATTATTTTCAAATTAAATTATTTTCAAAAATAAAATTAAATTATTTTCAAATAAAATTAAATTATTTTCAAAAATAAAATTAAATTATTTTCAAATAAAATTAAATTAATTTCAAATAAAATTAAATTATTTTCAAAAATTAAATTAAATTAATTTAAAAAAAAATTAAATTCTTTTCAAATAAAATTAAATTATTTTCAAATAAAATTAAAATATTTTTAAATAAAATTATATTATTTTGTAATATAACTAAATTATTTTCAAATTAAATTAAATTATTTTCAAATTAAATTAAATTATTTTCAAATTAAATTAAAATATTTTCAAATAAAATTAAATTATTTTCAAATAAAATAAATTATTTTCAAATTAAATTAAAATATTTTCAAATAAAATTAAATTATTTTTAAATAAAATTTAATTATTTTAAAATAAAATTAAATTATTTTCAAATAAAATAAAATTATTTTCAAATGAAATTAAATAATTTTGAAATATAACTAAATTATTTTCAAATTAAATTAAATTATTTTCAAATTAAATTAAATTATTTCCAAATAAAATTAAATTATTTTCAAATAAAATTAAATTATTTTCAAATAAAATTAAATTATATTCAAATAAAACTATATTATTTTTAAATAAAATTAAATTATTTTCAAATAAAATTAAATTATATTCAAAGAAACTTAAATTATTTTCAAATAAAATTAAATTATTTTTAAATAAAAGTGTTATTTTCCAATAAAATTAAATTATTTTCAAAATAAAATTAAATTATCAAAAATAAAATTAATTTATTTTCAAATAAAATTAAATTATTTTCAAATAAAACTAAATTATATTCAAATAAAACTAAATTATTTTCAAATAAAATTAAATTATTTTCAAATAAAATTAAATTATTTTCAAATAAAATTGAATTATTTTTAAATAAAAGTAAATTATTTTTCCATGAAATTAAATTATTTTCAAAATAAAATTAAATTATCAAAAATAAAATTAAATTATTTTCAAATAAAATAAAATTATTTTCATAAATAAAATTAAATTATTTTCAAATAAAATTAAATTATTTTCAAATAAAATTAAATTATTTTCAAATAAAATTAAATTATTTTCAAATAAAATAAAATTATTTTCAGAAATAAAATTAAATTATTTTCAAATGAAATTAAATAATTTTCAAATAAAATTAAATTATTTTCAAATTAAAACATATTATTTTCAAATTAAATGAAATCATTTTTAAATTAAATTATTTTCAAATAAAATTATATTATTTTCAAATAAAATTAAATTATTTCCAAAAATTAAATTTAATTATGTTCAAATAAAATTAAATTATTTTCAAATATAATTATATTTTCAAATAAAATTAAATTATTTTCAAAAATAAAATTAAATAATTTTCAAATAAAATAAAATTAATTTCAAATAAAATAAAATTATTTTCAAAAATTAAATTAAATTAATTTCAAATAAAATTAAATTATTTTCAAATAAAATTAAATTATTTTCAAACAAAATTAAAGTATTTTCAAATAAAATAAAACTATTTTCAAATAAAATTTAATTATTTTCAAATAAAATTAAATTATTTTCGAATAAAATTAAATTATTTTCAAGTAAAATTAAGTTATTTAAAAATAAAATTAAATTATTTTCAAATAAAATTAAATTATTTCCAAAAATAAAATCTAATTATGTTCAAATAAAATTAAATTATTTTCAAATAAAATTAAATTATTTTCAAATAAAATTTATTTATTTTTAAATAAAATTTAATTTTTTTCAAATAAAATTTAATTATTTTCAAATAAATGTAAATTAATTTCAAATAAAATTAAATATTTTTTAAATAAAATTAAATTATTTTCAAATAAATTTAAAATATTTTCAAATAAAATTAAATTATTTTCAAGTAAAATTAAGTTATTTTAAAAATAAAATAAAATTATTTTCAAATAAAATCAAATTATTTTCAAAAATAAAATTAAATTATTTTTAAATAAAATTAAATTATTTTCAAATAAAATAAAATTATTTTCAAAAATTAAATTAAATTATTTTAAAATAAAATTAAATTATTTTCAAATAAAATTAAATTAATTTCAAATCAAATTAAATTATTTTCAAAAATAAAAATAACTTGTTTTAAAGTAAAATTAAATTATTTCTAAAAAAAAACTAAATTATTATCAACTAAAATTAAATTATTTTCAAATAAAATTAAATGATTTTCAAATAAAACTAAATTATTTTCATATGAAATTAATTATTATCAAATAAAATTAATTTAATTTCAAAAATAAAATAAAGTTATTTTCAAATAAAATTAAATTATTTTTAAATAAAATTAAATTATTTTCAAAAAAAATTAAATTATTTTCAAAAATAAAATAAAATTATTTTCAAATTAAATTATTTTCAAATAAAATTAAATTATTTTCAAAAATTAAATTATTTTCAGAAATAAAATTAAATTATTTTCACATAAACGTAAATTCATTTCAAATAAAATTAAATTATTTTTAAATAAAATTAAATTATTTTCAAATAAAATTAAGTTATTTTTAAATAAAATTAAATTATATTCCAATGAAATTAAATTATTTTCAAATATAAAATAAAATTATTTTTAAATAAAATAAAATTATTTTCAGATAAAACTAAGTTATTTTTAAAATAAATTAAATTATTTAAAAAAAAAATTAAATTATTTTCATAAATAAATTAAATTATTTTCAAGTAAAATTAAATTATTTTCAAATAAAATTAAATTATTTTCAAATAAAATTAAATTATTTTCAAATAAAATTAAAATATTTTCAAATAAAATTAAATTATTTTGGAATATAACTAAATTATTTTCAAATTAAATTAAATTATTTTCAAATTAAATTAAATTATTTTCAAATAAAATTAAATTATTTTCAAATAAAATTAAATTATTTTCAAATAAAATAAATTATTTTCAAATTAAATTAAAATATTTTCAAATAAAATTAAATTATTTTCAAATAAAATTAAATTATTTTAAAATAAAATTAAATTATTTTCAAATAAAATTAAATTATTTTCAAATAAAATTAAAATATTTTCAAATAAAATTATATTATTTTGAAATATAACTAAATTATTTTCAAAAATTAAATTAAATTAATTTCAAATAAAATTAAATTATTTTCAAATAAAATTAAATTATTTTCAAACAAAATTAAATTATTTTCAAATAAAATAAAATTATTTTCAAATAAAATTTAATTATTTTCAAATAAAATTAAATTATTTTCGAATAAAATTAAATTATTTTCAAATGAAATTAAATTATTTTCAAATAAAATTAAATTATTTCCAAAAATAAAATCTAATTATGTTCAAATAAAATTAAATTATTTTCAAATAAAATTAAATTATTTTCAAATAAAATTTATTTATTTTTAAATAAAATTAAATTATTTTCAAATAAAATAAATTATTTTCAAATTAAATTAAAATATTTTTAATTAAAATTAAATTATTTTCAAATAAAATTTAATTATTTTAAAATAAAATTAAATTATTTTCAAATAAAATTAAATTATTTTCAAATGAAATTAAATAATTTTGAAATATAACTAAATTATTTTCAAATTAAATTATTTTCAAATTAAATTAAATTATTTCCAAATTAAATTAAATTATTTTCAAATAAAATTAAATTATTTTCAAATAAAATTAAATTATATTCAAATAAAACTAAATTATTTTTAAATAAAATTAAATTATTTTCAAATAAAATTAAATTATTTTCAAAGAAACTTAAATTATTTTCAAATAAAATTAAATTATTTTTAAATAAAAGTGTTATTTTCCAATAAAATTAAATTATTTTCAAAATAAAATTAAATTATCAAAAATAAAATTAATTTATTTTCAAATAAAATTAAATTATTTTCAAATAAAATTAAATTATATTCAAATAAAACTAAATTATTTTCAAATAAAACTAAATTATTTTCAAATAAAATTAAATTATTTTCAAATAAAATTAAATTATTTTTAAATAAAAGTAAATTTTTTTCCCATGAAATTAAATTATTTTCAAAATAAAATTAAATTATCAAAAAGAAAATAAAATTATTTTCAAATAAAATAAAATTATTTTCATAAATAAAATTAAATTATTTTCAAATAAAATTAAATTATTTTCAAATAAAATTAAATTATTTTCAAATAAAATTAAATTATTTTCAAATAAAATAAAATTATTTTCAGAAATAAAATTAAATTATTTTCAAATGAAATTAAATTATTTTCAAATAAAATTAAATTATTTTCAAATTAAAATATATTATTTTCAAATTAAATGAAATCATTTTTAAATTAAATTATTTTCACATAAAATTATATTATTTTCAAATAAAATTAAATTATTTCCAAAAATAAAATTTAATTATGTTCAAATAAAATTAAATTATTTTCAAATATAATTATATTTTCAAATAAAATTAAATTATTTTCAAAAATAAAATTAAATAATTTTCAAATAAAATAAAATTAATTTCAAATAAAATAAAATTATTTTCAAAAATTAAATTAAATTAATTTCAAATAAAATTAAATTATTTTCAAATAAAATTAAATTATTTTCAAACAAAATTAAATTATTTTCAAATAAAATTATTTTCAAATAAAATTTAATTATTTTCAAATAAAATTAAATTATTTTCGAATAAAATTAAATTATTTTCAAATAAAATTAAATTATTTTCAAATAAAATTAAATTATTTCCAAAAATAAAATCTAATTATGTTCAAATAAAATTAAATTATTTTCAAATAAAATTAAATTATTTTCAAATAAAATTTATTTATTTTTAAATAAAATTTAATTATTTTCAAATAAAATTTAATTATTTTCAAATAAATGTAAATTAATTTAAAATAAAATTAAATAATTTTTAAATAAAATTAAATTATTTTCAAATAAATTTAAATTATTTTCAAATAAAATTAAATTATTTTCAAGTAAAATTAAGTTATTTTAAAAATAAAATTAAATTATTTTCAAATAAAATCAAATTATTTTTAAAAATAAAATTAAATTATTTTTAAATAAAATTAAATTATTTTCAAATAAAATTAAATTATTTTCAAAAATTAAATTAAATTATTTTAAAATAAAATTAAATTATTTTCAAATAAAATTAAATTAATTTCAAATAAAATTAAATTATTTTCAAAAATAAAAATAACTTGTTTTCAAGTAAAATTAAATTATTTCTAAAAAAAAAACTAAATTATTATCAACTAAAATTAAATTATTTTCAAATAAAATAAAATTATTTTCAAATAAAATAAAATTAATTTCAAATAAAATTAAATTATTTTCAAAAATAAAAATAACTTGTTTTCAAGTAAAATTAAATTATTTCTAAAAAAAAACTAAATTATTATCAACTAAAATTAAATTATTTTCAAATAAAATTAAATGATTTTCAAATAAAATTAAATTATTTTAAAATAAAATTAAATTATTTTCAAATAAAATTAAATTATTTTCAAATAAAATTAAAATATTTTCAAATAAAATTATATTATTTTGAAATATAACTAAATTATTTTCAAAAATTAAATTAAATTAATTTCAAATAAAATTAAATTATTTTCAAATAAAATTAAATTATTTTCAAACAAAATAAAATTATTTTCAAATAAAATAAAATTATTTTCAAATAAAATTTAATTATTTTCAAATAAAATTTAATTATTTTCAAATAAATGTTAATTAATTTCAAATAAAATTAAATAATTTTTAAATAAAATTAAATTATTTTCAAATAAGTTTAAATTATTTTCAAATAAAATTAAATTATTTTCAAGTAAAATTAAATTATTTTAAAAATAAAATTAAATTATTTTCAAATAAAATTAAATTATTTTCAAATAAAATTAAATTATTTTCAAAAATTAAATTAAATTATTTTAAAATAAAATTAAATTATTTTCAAATAAAATTAAATTAATTTCAAATAAAATTAAATTATTTTCAAAAATAAAAATAACTTGTTTTCAAGTAAAATTAAATTATTTCTAAAAAAAAACTAAATTATTACCAACTAAAATTAAATTATTTTAAAATAAAATTAAATGATTTTCAAATAAAACTAAATTATTTTCATATGAAATTAAATTATTATCAAATAAAATTAATTTAATTTCAAAAATAAAATAAAGTTATTTTCAAATAAAATTAAATTATTTTCAAATAAAATTAAATTATTTAAAAAAAAAATTAAATTATTTTCAAAAATAAAGTAAAATTATTTTCAAATTAAATTATTTTCAAATAAAATTAAATTATTTTCAAAAATTAAATTATTTTCAGAAATAAAATTAAATTATTTTCACATAAACGTAAATTCATTTCAAATAAAATTAAATTATTTTTAAATAAAATTAAATTATTTTCAAATAAAATAAAATTATTTTTAGATAAAACTAAGTTATTTTTAAATTAAATTAAATTATTTAAAAAAAAAATTAAATTATTTTCATAAATAAAATTAAATTATTTTCAAATAAAATTAAAATATTTTCAAATAAAATTAAATTATTTTGGAATATAACTAAATTATTTTCAAATTAAATTAAATTATTTTCAAATTAAATTAAATTATTTTCAAATAAAATTAAATTATTTTCAAATAAAATTAAATTATTTTCAAATAAAATAAATTATTTTCAAATTAAATTAAAATATTTTCAAATAAAATTAAATTATTTTCAAATAAAATTAAATTATTTTAAAATAAAATTAAATTATTTTCAAATAAAATTAAATTATTTTCAAATAAAATTAAAATATTTTCAAATAAAATTATATTATTTTGAAATATAACTAAATTATTTTCAAAAATTAAATTAAATTAATTTCAAATAAAATTAAATTATTTTCAAATAAAATTAAATTATTTTCAAACAAAATTAAATTATTTTCAAATAAAATAAAATTATTTTCAAATAAAATTTAATTATTTTCAAATAAAATTAAATTATTTTCGAATAAAATTAAATTATTTTCAAATGAAATTAAATTATTTTCAAATAAAATTAAATTATTTCCAAAAATAAAATCTAATTATGTTCAAATAAAATTAAATTATTTTCAAATAAAATTAAATTATTTTCAAATAAAATTTATTTATTTTTAAATAAAATTAAATTATTTTCAAATAAAATAAATTATTTTCAAATTAAATTAAAATATTTTCAATTAAAATTAAATTATTTTCAAATAAAATTTAATTATTTTAAAATAAAATTAAATTATTTTCAAATAAAATTAAATTATTTTCAAATGAAATTAAATAATTTTGAAATATAACTAAATTATTTTCAAATTAAATTATTTTCAAATTAAATTAAATTATTTCCAAATTAAATTAAATTATTTTCAAATAAAATTAAATTATTTTCAAATAAAATTAAATTATATTCAAATAAAACTAAATTATTTTTAAATAAAATTAAATTATTTTCAAATAAAATTAAATTATTTTCAAGAAACTTAAATTATTTTCAAATAAAATTAAATTATTTTTAAATAAAAGTGTTATTTTCCAATAAAATTAAATTATTTTCAAAATAAAATTAAATTATCAAAAATAAAATTAATTTATTTTCAAATAAAATTAAATTATTTTCAAATAAAATTAAATTATTTTCAAATAAAATTAAATTATTTTCAAATAAAATTAAATTATTTTTAAATAAAAGTAAATTATTTTCCCATGAAATTAAATTATTTTCAAAATAAAATTAAATTATCAAAAAGAAAATAAAATTATTTTCAAATAAAATAAAATTATTTTCATAAATAAAATTAAATTATTTTCAAATAAAATTAAATTATTTTCAAATAAAATTAAATTATTTTCAAATAAAATTAAATTATTTTCAAATAAAATAAAATTATTTTCAGAAATAAAATTAAATTATTTTCAAATGAAATTAAATAATTTTCAAATAAAATTAAATTATTTTCAAATTAAAATATATTATTTTCAAATTAAATGAAATCATTTTTAAATTAAATTATTTTCACATAAAATTATATTATTTTCAAATAAAATTAAATTATTTCCAAAAATAAAATTTAATTATGTTCAAATAAAATTAAATTATTTTCAAATATAATTATATTTTCAAATAAAATTAAATTATTTTCAAAAATAAAATTAAATAATTTTCAAATAAAAGAAAATTAATTTCAAATAAAATAAAATTATTTTCAAAAATTAAATTAAATTAATTTCAAATAAAATTAAATTATTTTCAAATAAAATTAAATTATTTTCAAACAAAATTAAATTATTTTCAAATAAAATAAAATTATTTTCAAATAAAATTTAATTATTTTCAAATAAAATTAAATTATTTTCGAATAAAATTAAATTATTTTCAAATAAAATTAAATTATTTTCAAATAAAATTAAATTATTTCCAAAAATAAAATCTAATTATGTTCAAATAAAATTAAATTATTTTCAAATAAAATTAAATTATTTTCAAATAAAATTTATTTATTTTTAAATAAAATTTAATTATTTTCAAATAAAATTTAATTATTTTCAAATAAATGTAAATTAATTTAAAATAAAATTAAATAATTTTTAAATAAAATTAAATTATTTTCAAATAAATTTAAATTATTTTCAAATAAAATTAAATTATTTTCAAGTAAAATTAAGTTATTTTGAAAATAAAATTAAATTATTTTCAAATAAAATCAAATTATTTTCAAAAATAAAATTAAATTATTTTTAAATAAAATTAAATTATTTTCAAATAAAATTAAATTATTTTCAAAAATTAAATTAAATTATTTTAAAATAAAATTAAATTATTTTCAAATAAAATTAAATTAATTTCAAATAAAATTAAATTATTTTCAAAAATAAAAATAACTTGTTTTCAAGTAAAATTAAATTATTTCTAAAAAAAAACTAAATTATTATCAACTAAAATTAAATTATTTTCAAATAAAATAAAATTATTTTCAAATAAAATAAAATTAATTTCAAATAAAATTAAATTATTTTCAAAAATAAAAATAACTTGTTTTCAAGTAAAATTAAATTATTTCTAAAAAAAAACTAAATTATTATCAACTAAAATTAAATTATTTTCAAATAAAATAAAATTATTTTCAAAAATTAAATTAAATTAATTTCAAATAAAATTAAATTATTTTCAAATAAAATTAAATTATTTTCAAACAAAATAAAATTATTTTCAAATAAAATAAAATTATTTTCAAATAAAATTTAATTATTTTCAAATAAAATTTAATTATTTTCAAATAAATGTTAATTAATTTCAAATAAAATTAAATAATTTTTAAATAAAATTAAATTATTTTCAAATAAGTTTAAATTATTTTCAAATAAAATTAAATTATTTTCAAGTAAAATTAAATTATTTTAAAAATAAAATTAAATTATTTTCAAATAAAATTAAATTATTTTCAAATAAAATTAAATTATTTTCAAAAATTAAATTAAATTATTTTAAAATAAAATTAAATTATTTTCAAATAAAATTAAATTAATTTCAAATAAAATTAAATTATTTTCAAAAATAAAAATAACTTGTTTTCAAGTAAAATTAAATTATTTCTAAAAAAAAACTAAATTATTACCAACTAAAATTAAATTATTTTAAAATAAAATTAAATGATTTTCAAATAAAACTAAATTATTTTCATATGAAATTAAATTATTATCAAATAAAATTAATTTAATTTCAAAAATAAAATAAAGTTATTTTCAAATAAAATTAAATTATTTTCAAATAAAATTAAATTATTTTAAAAAAAAATTAAATTATTTTCAAAAATAAAGTAAAATTATTTTCAAATTAAATTATTTTCAAATAAAATTAAATTATTTTCAAAAATTAAATTATTTTCAGAAATAAAATTAAATTATTTTCACATAAACGTAAATTCATTTCAAATAAAATTAAATTATTTTTAAATAAAATTAAATTATTTTCAAATAAAATAAAATTATTTTTAGATAAAACTAAGTTATTTTTAAATTAAATTAAATTATTTAAAAAAAAAATTAAATTATTTTCATAAATAAAATTAAATTATTTTCAAATAAAATTAAATTATTTTCAAATAAAATTAAATTATTTTCAAATAAAATTAAAATATTTTCAAATAAAATTATATTATTTTGAAATATAACTAAATTATTTTCAAATTAAATTAAATTATTTTCATATTAAATTAAATTATTTTCAAACAAAATTAAATTATTTTCAAATAAAATAAATTATTTTCAAATTAAATTAAAATATTTTCAAATAAAATTAAATTATTTTCAAATAAAATTAAATTATTTTAAAATAAAATTAAATTATTTTCAAATAAAATTAAATTATTTTCAAATAAAATTAAAATATTTTCAAATAAAATTATATTATTTTGAAATATAACTAAATTATTTTCAAAAATTAAATTAAATTAATTTCAAATAAAATTATATTATTTTCAAATAAAATTATATTATTTTCAAATAAAATTAAATTATTTTCAAACAAAATAAAATTATTTTCAAATAAAATAAAATTATTTTCAAATAAAATTTAATTATTTTCGAATAAAATTAAATTATTTTCAAATAAAATTAAATTATTTTCAAATAAAATTAAATTATTTCCAAAAATAAAATCTAATTATGTTCAAATAAAATAAAATTATTTTCAAATAAAATTAAATTATTTTCAAATAAAATTTATTTATTTTTAAATAAAATTTAATTATTTTCAAATAAAATTTAATTATTTTCAAATAAATGTAAATTAATTTCAAATAAAATTAAATAATTTTTAAATAAAATTAAATTATTTTCAAATAAATTTAAATTATTTTCAAATAAAATTAAATTATTTTCAAGTAAAATTAAGTTATTTTAAAAATAAAATTAAATTATTTTCAAATAAAATCAAATTATTTTCAAAAATAAAATTAAATTATTTTCAAATAAAATAAAATTATTTTCAAATAAAATTAAATTATTTTCAAAAATTAAATTAAATTATTTTAAAATAAAATTAAATTATTTTCAAATAAAATTAAATTTATTTTCAAATAAAATTAAATTATTTTCAAAAATAAAAATAACTTGTTTTCAAGTAAAATTAAATTATTTCTAAAAAAAAACTAAATTATTATCAACTAAAATTAAATTATTTTCAAATAAAATTAAATTATTTTCAAAAAAAACTAAATTATTTTCATATGAAATTAAATTATTATCAAATAAAATTAATTTAATTTCAAAAATAAAATAATGTTATTTTCAAAAAAAATTAAATTATTTTCAAAAATAAAATTAAATTATTTTCAAATTAAATTATTTTCAAATAAAATTAAATTATTTTCAAAAATTAAATTATTTTCAGAAATAAAATTAAATTATTTTCACATAAACGTTAATTCATTTCAATAAAATTAAATTATTTTTAAATAAAATTAAATTATTTTCAAATAAAATTAAGTTATTTTTAAATAAAATTAAATTATTTTCCAATGAAATTAAATTATTTTCAAATATAAAAATAAATTATTTTCAAATAAAATAAAATTATTTTCAGACAAAACTAAGTTATTTTTAAATTAAATTAAATTATTTAAAAAAAAAATTATTTTCATAAATAAAATTAAATTATTTTCAAGTAAAATTAAATTATTTTCAAATAAAATTAAATTATTTTCAAATAAAATTAAATTATTTTCAAATAAAATAAATTATTTTCAAATTAAATTAAAATATTTTCAAATAAAATTAAATTATTTTCAAATAAAATTAAATTATTTTAAAATAAAATTAAATTATTTTCAAATAAAATTAAATTATTTTCAAATGAAATTAAATAATTTTGAAATATAACTAAATTATTTTCAAATTAAATAAATTATTTTCAAATTAAATTAAATTATTTCCAAATAAAATTAAATTATTTTCAAATAAAATTAAATTATTTTCAAATAAAATTGAATTATATTCAAATAAAACTAAATTATTTTTAAATAAAATTAAATTATTTTCAAATAAAATTAAATTATTTTCAAAGAAAACTAAATTATATTCAAATAAAACTAAATTATTTTTAAATAAAATTAAATTATTTTCAAATAAAATTAATTTATTTTCAAATAACATTAAATTATTTTTGAATAAAAGTAAATTATTTTCCAATAAAATTAAATTATTTTCAAAATAAAATTAAATTATCAAAAATAAAATTAAATTATTTTCAAATAAAATTAAATTATTTTCAAATAAAATTAAATTATTTTCAAATAAAATTAAATTATTTTCAAATAAAATAAAAAAAATTTCAGAAATAAAATAAAATTATTTTCAAATGAAATTAAATAATTTTCAAATAAAATTAAATTATTTTCAAATTAAAATATATTATTTTCAAATTAAATGAAATCATTTTTAAATTAAATTATTTTCAAATAAAATTATATTATTTTCAAATAAAATTATATTATTTCCAAATATAAAATTTAATTATGTTCAAATAAAATTAAATTATTTTCAAATAAAATAAAATTATTTTTAAATAAAAGTAAGTTATTTTCCAACAAAATTAAATTATTTTCAAAATAAAATTAAATTATCAAAAATAAAATTAAATTATTTTCAAATAAAATTAAATTATATTCAAATAAAACTAAATTATTTTCAAATAAAACTAAATTATTTTCAAATAAAATTAAATTATTTTCAAATGAAATTAAATAATTTTGAAATATAACTAAATTATTTTCAAATTAAATAAATTATTTTCAAATTAAATTAAATTATTTCCAAATAAAATTAAATTATTTTCAAATAAAATTAAATTATTTTCAAATAAAATTAAATTATATTCAAATAAAACTAAATTATTTTTAAATAAAATTTAATTATTTTCAAATAAAATTAAATTATTTTCAAAGAAAATTAAATTATATTCAAATAAAACTAAATTATTTTTAAATAAAATTAAATTATTTTCAAATAAAATTAATTTATTTTCAAATAAAATTAAATTATTTTTAAATAAAAGTAAATTATTTTCCAATAAAATTAAATTATTTTCAAAATAAAATTAAATTATCAAAAATAAAATAAAATTATTTTCAAATAAAATTAAATTATTTTCAAATAAAATTAAATTATTTTCAAATAAAATTAAATTATTTTCAAATAAATTTAAATTATTTTCAAATAAAATAAAAAAAATTTCAGAAATTAAATAAAATTATTTTCAAATGAAATTAAATAATTTTCAAATAAAATTAAATTATTTTCAAATTAAAATATATTATTTTCAAATTAAATGAAATCATTTTTAAATTAAATTATTTTCAAATAAAATTATATTATTTTCAAATAAAATTATATTATTTCCAAATATAAAATTTAATTATTTTCAAATAAAATTAAATTATTTTCAAATAAAATAAAATTATTTTTAAATAAAAGTAAGTTATTTTCCAACAAAATTAAATTATTTTCAAAATAAAATTAAATTATCAAAAATAAAATTAATTTATTTTTAAATAAAATTAAATTATTTTCAAATAAAATTAAATTATATTCAAATAAAACTAAATTATTTTCAAATAAAATTAAATTATTTTCAACTAAAATTAAATTATTTTCAAATTAAAATATATTATTTTCAAATTAAAAGAAATCATTTTTAAATTAAATTATTTTCAAATAAAATTATATTATTTTCAAATAAAATTAAATTATTTCCAAAAATAAAATTTAATTATGTTCAAATAAAATTAAATTATTTTCAAATATAATTACATTTTCAAATAAAATAATTTTTTTTTCAAAAATAAAATTAAATAATTTTCAAATAAAATTAAATTAATTTCAAATAAAATTAAATTATTTTCAAAAATTAAATTAAATTAATTTCAAATAAAATTAAATTATTTTCAAATAAAATTAAATTATTTTCAAACAAAATTAAATTATTTACAAATAAAATAAAATTATTTTCAAATAAAATTTAATTATTTTCAAATAAAATTAAATTATTTTCGAATAAAATTAAATTATTTTTAAATAAAATTAAATTATTTTCAAATAAAATAAAATTATTTTCAGATAAAACTAAGTTATTTTTAAATTAAATTAAATTATTTAAAAAAAAAATTAAATTATTTTCATAAATAAAATTAAATTATTTTCAAATAAAATTAAATTATTTTCAAATAAAATTAAATTATTTTCAAATAAAATTAAAATATTTTCAAATAAAATTATATTATTTTGAAATATAACTAAATTTTTTTCAAATTAAATTAAATTATTTTCATATTAAATTAAATTATTTTCAAATAAAATTAAATTATTTTCAAATAAAATAAATTATTTTCAAATTAAATTAAAATATTTTCAAATAAAATTAAATTATTTTCAAATAAAATTAAATTATTTTAAAATAAAATTAAATTATTTTCAAATAAAATTAAATTATTTTCAAATAAAATTAAAATATTTTCAAATAAAATTATATTATTTTGAAATATAACTAAATTATTTTCAAAAATTAAATTAAATTAATTTCAAATAAAATTATATTATTTTCAAATAAAATTATATTATTTTCAAACAAAATTAAATTATTTTCAAACAAAATAAAATTATTTTCAAATAAAATAAAATTATTTTCAAATAAAATTTAATTATTTTCGAATAAAATAAAATTATTTTCAAATAAAATTAAATTATTTTCAAATAAAATTAAATTATTTCCAAAAATAAAATCTAATTATGTTCAAATAAAATAAAATTATTTTCAAATAAAATTAAATTATTTTCAAATAAAATTTATTTATTTTTAAATAAAATTTAATTATTTTCAAATAAAATTTAATTATTTTCAAATAAATGTAAATTAATTTCAAATAAAATTAAATAAGTTTTAAATAAAATTAAATTATTTTCAAATAAATTTAAATTATTTTCAAATAAAATTAAATTATTTTCAAGTAAAATTAAGTTATTTTAAAAATAAAATTAAATTATTTTCAAATAAAATCAAATTATTTTCAAAAATAAAATTAAATTATTTTCAAATAAAATTAAATTATTTTCAAATAAAATTAAATTATTTTCAAAAATTAAATTAAATTATTTTAAAATAAAATTAAATTATTTTCAAATAAAATTAAATTTATTTTCAAATAAAATTAAATTATTTTCAAAAATAAAAATAACTTGTTTTCAAGTAAAATTAAATTATTTCTAAAAAAAAACTAAATTATTATCAACTAAAATCAAATTATTTTCAAATAAAATTAAATTATTTTCAAATAAAACTAAATTATTTTCATATGAAATTAAATTATTATCAAATAAAATTAATTTAATTTCAAAAATAAAATAATGTTATTTTCAAATAAAATTAAATTATTTTCAAATAAAATTAAATTATTTTCAAAAAAAATTAAATTATTTTCAAAAATAAAATTAAATTATTTTCAAATTAAATTATTTTTAAATAAAATTAAATTATTTTCAAAAATTAAATTATTTTCAGAAATAAAATTAAATTATTTTCACATAAACGTTAATTCATTTCAATAAAATTAAATTATTTTTAAATAAAATTAAATTATTTTCAAATAAAATTAAGTTATTTTTAAATAAAATTAAATTATTTTTCAATGAAATTAAATTATTTTCAAATATAAAAATAAATTATTTTCAAATAAAATAAAATTATTTTCAGATAAAACTAAGTTATTTTTAAATTAAATTAAATTATTTAAAAAAAAAAAATTATTTTCATAAATAAAATTAAATTATTTTCAAGTAAAATTAAATTATTTTCAAATAAAATTAAATTATTTTCAAATAAAATTAAATTATTTTCAAATAAAATAAATTATTTTCAAATTAAATTAAAATATTTTCAAATAAAATTAAATTATTTTCAAATAAAATTAAATTATTTTAAAATAAAATTAAATTATTTTCAAATAAAATTAAATTATTTTCAAATGAAATTAAATAATTTTGAAATATAACTAAATTATTTTCAAATTAAATAAATTATTTTCAAATTAAATTAAATTATTTCCAAATAAAATTAAATTATTTTCAAATAAAATTAAATTATTTTCAAATAAAATTGAATTATATTCAAATAAAACTAAATTATTTTTAAATAAAATTAAATTATTTTCAAATAAAATTAAATTATTTTCAAAGAAAACTAAATTATATTCAAATAAAACTAAATTATTTTTAAATAAAATTAAATTATTTTCAAATAAAATTAATTTATTTTCAAATAACATTAAATTATTTTTAAATAAAAGTAAATTATTTTCCAATAAAATTAAATTATTTTCAAAACAAAATTAAATTATCAAAAATTAAATTAAATTATTTTCAAATAAAATTAAATTATTTTCAAATAAAATTAAATTATTTTCAAATAAAATAAAAAAAATTTCAGAAATAAAATAAAATTATTTTCAAATGAAATTAAATAATTTTCAAATAAAATAAATTATTTTCAAATTAAAATATATTATTTTCAAATTAAATGAAATCATTTTTAAATTAAATTATTTTCAAATAAAATTATATTATTTTCAAATAAAATTATATTATTTCCAAATATAAAATTTAATTATGTTCAAATAAAATTAAATTATTTTCAAATAAAATAAAATTATTTTTAAATAAAAGTAAGTTATTTTCCAACAAAATTAAATTATTTTTAAAATAAAATTAAATTATCAAAAATAAAATTAAATTATTTTCAAATAAAATTAAATTATATTCAAATAAAACTAAATTATTTTCAAATAAAATTAAATTATTTTCAAATAAAATTAAATTATTTTCAAATGAAATTAAATAATTTTGAAATATAACTAAATTATTTTCAAATTAAATAAATTATTTTCAAGTTAAATTAAATTATTTCCAAATAAAATTAAATTATTTTCAAATAAAATTAAATTATTTTCAAATAAAATTAAATTATATTCAAATAAAACTAAATTATTTTTAAATAAAATTAAATTATTTTCAAATAAAATTAAATTATTTTCAAAGAAAATTAAATTATATTCAAATAAAACTAAATTATTTTTAAATAAAATTAAATTATTTTCAAATAA
Organism: Phosphuga atrata; assembly: GCA_944588485.1. Lineage (NCBI taxonomy): Eukaryota > Metazoa > Arthropoda > Insecta > Coleoptera > Silphidae > Phosphuga > Phosphuga atrata. The sequence goes on from OX155894.1 coordinate 36,510,870, forward strand.
AATTAATTTATTTTCAAATAAAATTAAATTATTTTTAAATAAAAGTAAATTATTTTCCAATAAAATTAAATTATTTTCAAAATAAAATTAAATTATCAAAAATAAAATAAAATTATTTTCAAATAAAATTAAATTATTTTCAAATAAAATTAAATTATTTTCAAATAAAATTAAATTATTTTCAAATAAATTTAAATTATTTTCAAATAAAATAAAAAAAATTTCAGAAATTAAATAAAATTATTTTCAAATGAAATTAAATAATTTTCAAATAAAATTAAATTATTTTTAAATTAAAATATATTATTTTCAAATTAAATGAAATCATTTTTAAATTAAATTATTTTCAAATAAAATTATATTATTTTCAAATAAAATTTAATTATTTTCGAATAAAATTAAATTATTTTCAAATAAAATTAAATTATTTTCAAATAAAATAATTTTTTTTTCAAAAATAAAATCTAATTATGTTCAAATAAAATAAAATTATTTTCAAATAAAATTAAATTATTTTCAAATAAAATTTATTTATTTTTAAATAAAATTTAATTATTTTCAAATAAAATTTAATTATTTTCAAATAAATGTAAATTAATTTCAAATAAAATTAAATAATTTTTAAATAAAATTAAATTATTTTCAAATAAATTTAAATTATTTTCAAATAAAATTAAATTATTTTCAAGTAAAATTAAGTTATTTTAAAAATAAAATTAAATTATTTTCAAATAAAATCAAATTATTTTCAAAAATAAAATTAAATTATTTTCAAATAAAATTAAATTATTTTCAAATAAAATTAAATTATTTTCAAAAATTAAATTAAATTATTTTAAAATAAAATTAAATTATTTTCAAATAAAATTAAATTTATTTTCAAATAAAATTAAATTATTTTCAAAAATAAAAATAACTTGTTTTCAAGTAAAATTAAATTATTTCTAAAAAAAAACTAAATTATTATCAACTAAAATTAAATTATTTTCAAATAAAATTAAATTATTTTCAAATAAAACTAAATTATTTTCATATGAAATTAAATTATTATCAAATAAAATTAATTTGATTTCAAAAATAAAATAATGTTATTTTCAAATAAAATTAAATTATTTTCAAATAAAATTAAATTATTTTCAAAAAAAATTAAATTATTTTCAAAAATAAAATTAAATTATTTTCAAATTAAATTATTTTCAAATAAAATTAAATTATTTTCAAATAAAATTGAATTATATTCAAATAAAACTAAATTATTTTTAAATAAAATTAAATTATTTTCAAATAAAATTAAATTATTTTCAAAGAAAACTAAATTATATTCAAATAAAACTAAATTATTTTTAAATAAAATTAAATTATTTTCAAATAAAATTAATTTATTTTCAAATAACATTAAATTATTTTTAAATAAAAGTAAATTATTTTCCAATAAAATTAAATTATTTTCAAAATAAAATTAAATTATCAAAAATAAAATTAAATTATTTTCAAATAAAATTAAATTATTTTCAAATAAAATTAAATTATTTTCAAATAAAATTAAATTATTTTCAAATAAAATTAAATTATTTTCAAATGAAATTAAATAATTTTGAAATATAACTAAATTATTTTCAAATTAAATAAATTATTTTCAAATTAAATTAAATTATTTCCAAATAAAATTAAATTATTTTCAAATAAAATTAAATTATTTTCAAATAAAATTAAATTATATTCAAATAAAACTAAATTATTTTTAAATAAAAGTAAATTATTTTCAAATAAAATTAATTTATTTTCAAATAAAATTAAATTATTTTTAAATAAAAGTAAATTATTTTCCAATAAAATTAAATTATTTTCAAAATAAAATTAAATTATCAAAAATAAAATAAAATTATTTTCAAATAAAATTAAATTATTTTCAAATAAAATTAAATTATTTTCAAATAAAATTAAATTATTTTCAAATAAATTTAAATTATTTTCAAATAAAATAAAAAAAATTTCAGAAATTAAATAAAATTATTTTCAAATGAAATTAAATAATTTTCAAATAAAATTAAATTATTTTCAAATTAAAATATATTATTTTCAAATTAAATGAAATCATTTTTAAATTAAATTATTTTCAAATAAAATTATATTATTTTCAAATAAAATTATATTATTTCCAAATATAAAATTTAATTATGTTCAAATAAAATTAAATTATTTTCAAATAAAATAAAATTATTTTTAAATAAAAGCAAGTTATTTTCCAACAAAATTAAATTATTTTCAAAATAAAATTAAATTATCAAAAATAAAATTAATTTATTTTCAAATAAAATTAAATTATTTTCAAATAAAATTAAATTATATTCAAATAAAACTAAATTATTTTCAAATAAAATTAAATTATTTTCAAATAAAATTAAATTATTTTCAAATTAAAATATATTATTTTCAAATTAAATGAAATCATTTTTAAATTAAATTATTTTCAAATAAAATTATATTATTTTCAAATAAAATTAAATTATTTCCAAAAATAAAATTTAATTATGTTCAAATAAAATTAAATTATTTTCAAATATAATTACATTTTCAAATAAAATTATTTTTTTTTCAAAAATAAAATTAAATAATTTTCAAATAAAATTAAATTAATTTCAAATAAAATTAAATTATTTTCAAAAATTAAATTAAATTAATTTCAAATAAAATTAAATTATTTTCAAATAAAATTAAATTATTTTCAAACAAAATTAAATTATTTACAAATAAAATAAAATTATTTTCAAATAAAATTTAATTATTTTCAAATAAAATTAAATTATTTTCGAATAAAATTAAATTATTTTCAAATAAAATTAAATTATTTTCAAATAAAATTAAATTATTTCCAAAAATAAAATCTAACTATGTTCAAATAAAATTAAATTATTTTCAAATAAAATTAAATTATTTTCAAATGAAATTTATTTATTTTTAAATAAAATTTAATTATTTTCAAATAAAATTTAATTATTTTCAAATAAATGTAAATTAATTTCAAATAAAATTAAATAATTTTTAAATAAAATTAAATTATTTTCAAATAAATTTAAATTATTTTCAAATAAAATTAAATTATTTTCAAGTAAAATTAAGTTATTTTAAAAATTAAATTAAATTATTTTCAAATAAAATCAAATTATTTTCAAAAATAAAATTAAATTATTTTCAAATAAAATTAAATTATTTTCAAAAATTAAATTAAATTATTTTAAAATAAAATTAAATTATTTTTAAATAAAATTAAATTAATTTCAAATAAAATTAAATTAATTTCAAATAAAATTAAATTATTTTCAAAAATAAAAATAACTTGTTTTCAAGTAAAATTAAATTATTTCTAAAAAAAAACTAAATTATTATCAAATAAAATTAAATTATTTTCAAATAAAATTAAATGATTTTCAAATAAAACTAAATTATTTTCATATGAAATTAAATTATTATCAAATAAAATTAATTTAATTTCAAAAATAAAATAGTTATTTTTAAATAAAATTAAATTATTTTCAAATAAAATTAAATTATTTTCAAAAAAAATTAAATTATTTCCAAAAATAAAATTAAATTATTTTTAAATTAAATTATTTTCAAATAAAATTAAATTATTTTCAAAAATTAAATTATTTTCAGAAATAAAATAAAATTAAATTCATTTCAAATAAAATTAAATTATTTTTAAATAAAATTAAATTATTTTTAAATAAAATTAAGTTATTTTTAAATAAAATTAAATTATTTTCAAATAAAATAAAATTATTTTCAAATAAAATAAAATTATTTTCAGAAATAAAATTAAATTATTTTCAAATGAAATTAAATTATTTTAAAATAAATTTAAATTATTTTCAAATAAAATCAACTTATTTTCAAAAAAAAAAATTAAATTATTTTCAAAATAAATTAAATTATTTTCAAAAATTAAATTAAATTATTTTAAAATAAAATTAAATTATTTTTAAATAAAATGAATTATTTTCAAATAAAAGTAAATTATTTTCAAAAATAAAAATAACTTGTTTTCAAGTAAAATTAAATTATTTCTAAAAAAAAACTAAATTATTATCAAATAAAATTAAATTATTTTCAAATAAAATTAAATGATTTTCAAATAAAACTAAATTATTTTGAAATAAAATTAACTTATTATCAAATAAAATTAAATTATTTTCAAAAATAATATAGTTATTTTCAAATAAAATTAAATTATTTACAAATAAAATTAAATTATTTTCAAATAAAATTAAATTATTTCCAAAAATAAAATTTAATTTTGTTCAAATAAAATTAAATTGTTTTCAAATATATTTTCAAATAAAATTAAATTATTTTCAAAAATAAAATTAAATAATTTTCAAATAAAATTAAATTAATTTCAAATAAAATTAAATTATTTTCAAAAATTAAATTAAATTAATTTCAAATAAAATTAATTTATTTTCAAATAAAATTCAATTATTTTCAAACAAAATAAAATTATTTTCAAATAAAATAAAATTATTTTCAAATAAATTTAAATTATTTTCAAATAAAATTAAATTATTTTCAAATAAAATAAAATTATTTTCAAATAAAATTAAATTATTTCCAAAAATAAAATCTAATTATGTTCAAATAAAATTAAATTATTTTCAAAAATAAAATTAAATTGTTTTCAAATAAAATTAAATTATTTTCAAATAAAATTAAAATTATTTACCAATAAAATTAAATTATTATCAAAAATAAAATAAAATTGTTTTCAAAAATTAAATAAAATTATTTTTAAATAAAATTAAATTATTTTCAAATAAAATTTATTTATTTTTAAATAAAATTTAATTATTTTTAAATAATATTTAATTATTTTCAAATAAATGTAAATTAATTTCAAATAAAATTAAATTATTTTCAAATAAAATTAAATTATTTTCAAATAAATTTAAATTATTTTCAAATAAAATTAAATTATTTTCAAGTAAAATTAAGTTATTTTAAAAATAAAATAAAATTATTTTAAAATAAAATCAAATTATTTTCAAAAACAAAATTAAATTATTTTCAAATAAAATTAAATTATTTTCAAAAATAAAAACAACTTGTTTTCAAGTAAAATTAAATTATTTCTAAAAAAAAACTAAATTATTATCTAATAAAATTAAATTATATTCAAATAAAATTAAAAGATTTATACATAAAACTAAATTATTTTCATATAAAATTAAATTATTATCAAATAAAATTAATTTAATTTCAAAAATAAAATAGTTATTTTCAAATAAAATTAAATTATTTTCAAATAAAATTAAATTATTTTCAAAAAAAATTAAATTATTTTCAAAAATAAATTTAAATTATTTTCAAATTAAATTATTTTCAAATAAAATTAAATTATTTTCAAAAATTAAATTATTTTCAGAAATAAAATTAAATTATTTTCACATAAAATTAAATTAATTTTAAATAAAATTAAATTATTTTCAAATAAAATTAAATTATTTTCAAATAAAATTAAAATATTTTTAAATAAAATTAAATTATTTTCCAATGAAATTAAATTATTTTCAAAAATAAAATTAAATTATTTTAAAAAAAAATTAAATTATTTTCCAATAAAATTAAATTATTTTCAAACAAAATTATATTATTTTCAAAATAAAATTAAATTATTTTCAAAAATAATATTAAAATATTTTCAAATAAAATTAAAGTATTTTCATAAATAAAATGAAATTATTTTCAAATAAAATTAAATTATTTTCAAATAAAATTAAATTATTTTCAAACAATATTAATTTATTTTTAAATAAAATTTAATTATTTTCTAATAAAATTAAATTATTTTCAAATAAAATTAAATTATTTTCAATGAAAATTAAATTATTTTCAAATAAAATAAAATTATTTTCAAATCAAATCAATTTTTTTTCAAATAAAATTAAATTATTTTCAAATAAAATTAAATTATTTTCAAAAAAAAAACTATTTTCAAATTAAATTAAATTATTTTCAAATTAAACTATTTTCAAATTAAATTAAATTATTTTCCAAAAACAAAATAATTTTCAAAAAAAATAAAATTATTTTCAAATAAAATTAAATTATTTATAAATAAAATTAAATATTTACAAATAAAATTAAATTATTTTCAAAAATAAAATAAAATAATTTTCAAACTAAATTAAAATATTTTCAAATTAAACTATTTTCAAATAAAATTTAATTATTTTCAAACAAAATAAAATTATTTTCAAATAAAATAAAATTATTTTTAAATAAATTTAAATTATTTTCAAATAAAATTAAATTATTTTTAAATGAAATTAAATTATTTTCAAATAAAATTAAATTATTTCCAAAAATAAAATCTAATTATGTTCAAATAAAATTAAATTATTTTCAAAAATAAAATTAAATTGTTTTCAAATAAAATTAAATTATTTTCAATTAAATTAAAATTATTTTCCAATAAAATTAAATTATTATCAAAAATAAAATTAAATTGTTTTCAAAAATAAAATAAAATTATTTTCAAATAAAATTAAATTATTTTCAAATAAAATTTATTTATTTTTAAATAAAATTTAATTATTTTTAAATAATATTTAATTATTTTCAAATAAATGTAAATTAATTTCAAATAAAATTAAATTATTTTCAAATAAAATAAAATTATTTTCAAATAAATTTAAATTATTTTCAAATAAAATTAAATTATTTTCAAGTAAAATTAAGTTATTTTAAAAATAAAATAAAATTATTTTCAAATAAAATCAAATTATTTTCAAAAACAAAATTAAATTATTTTCAAATAAAATTAAATTATTTTCAAAAATAAAAATAACTTGTGTTCAAGTAAAATTAAATTATTTCTAAAAAAAAACTAAATTATTATCAAATAAAATTAAATTATTTTCAAATAAAATTAAAAGATTTTCACATAAAACTAAATTATTTTCATATAAAATTAAATTATTATCAAATAAAATTAATTTAATTTCAAAAATAAAATAGTTATTTTCAATTAAAATTAAATTATTTTCAAATAAAATTAAATTATTTTCAAAAAAAATTAAATTATTTTCAAAAATAAAAAAAAATTATTTTCAAATTAAATTATTTTTAAATAAAATTAAATTATTTTCAAAAATTAAATTATTTTCAGAAATAAAATTAAATTATTTTCACATAAAATTAAATTAATTTTAAATAAAATTAAATTATTTTCAAATAAAATTAAATTATTTTCAAATAAAATTAAAATATTTTTAAATAAAATTAAATTATTTTCCAATGAAATTAAATTATTTTCAAAAATAAAATTAAATTATTTAAAAAAAAAAATTAAATTATTTTCCAATAAAATTAATTATTTTCAAATAAAATTAAATTATTTTCAAAATGAAATTAAATTATTTTCAAAAATAATATTAAAATATTTTCAAATAAAATTAAAGTATTTTTATAAATAAAATGAAATTATTTTCAAATAGAATTAAATTATTTTCAAATAAAATTAAATTATTTTCAAACAATATTAATTTTTTTTTAAATAAAATTTAATTATTTTCTAATAAAATTAAATTATTTTCAAATAAAATTAAATTATTTTCAATAAAAATTAAATTATTTTCAAATAAAATAAAATTATTTTCAAAAATAAAATTAAATTATTTTCAAATAAAATTAATTTACTTTCAAATAAAATGAAATTATTTTCAAATAAAATTAAATTAATTTTAAATAAAATTAAATTAATTTTAAATAAAATAAAATTATTTTCAAATAAAATAAAATAATTTTTAAATCAAATCAATTTTTTTTCAAATAAAATTAAATTATTTTCAAATAAAATTAAATTTTTTCAAAAAAAAAAAATATTTTCAAATTAAATAAAATTATTTTCAAATTAAACTATTTTCAAATAAAATTAAATTATTTTCCAAAAACAAAATAATTTTCAAAAAAAATAAAATTATTTTCAAATAAAATAAAATTATTTATAAATAAAATTAAATATTTACAAATAAAATTAAATTATTTTCAATAATAAAATAAAATAATTTTCAAACTAAATTAAATTATTTTCAAATTAAACTATTTTCAAATAAAATTTAATTATTTTCAAACAAAATTAAATTATTTTCCAAAAACAAAATAATTTTCAAAAAAAATAAAATTATTTTCAAATAAAATAAAATTATTTTCAAATAAAATTAAATTATTTTTAAATAAAATTGAATTATTCTCAAATAAAATTAAATTATTTTCTAATTAAATTAACTTATTTTCAAATTAAATTAAATTATTTTTAAAATAAAATTAAATTATTTTCATATAAAATTAAATTATTTTTAAAAAAAATTAAATTATTTTCAAAAATAAAATTAATTAAATTCAAATAAAATAAAATTATTTTCCAATTAAATTAAATTATTTTCAAAAATTAAATAAAATTATTTTCAAATAAAACTAAATTATTTTCAAAAATAAAATTAAATTATTTTCAAATAAAATAAAATTAATTTCAAATAAAAATAAATTATTTTCAAAAATTAAATTATTTTCAAATAAAACTAAATTATTTCCAAAAATAAAATTTAATTTTGTTCAAATAAAATTAAATTATTTTCAAAAAACAAAATAATTTTCAAATAAATTTAAATTATTTTCAAATAAAATTAAATTATTTATAAATAAAATTAAATAATTTACAAAAAAAAATAATCATTTTCAAAAAAACAAAATAATTTTCAAATAAAATTAAATTATTTTCAAATAAATTTAAATTATTTTCAAATAAAATTAAATTATTTTCAAGTAAAATTAAGTTATTTTAAAAATAAAATTAAATTATTTTCAAATAAATAAAATTATTTTCAAAAACAAAAATTATTTTTAAATAAAATTAAATTATTTTCAAAAATTAAATTAAATTATTTTGAAATAAAATTAAATTATTTTCAAATAAAATTAAATTAATTTCAAATAAAATTAAATTATTTTCAAAAATAAAAATAACTTGTTTTCAAGTAAAATTAAATTATTTCTAAAAAAAAACTAAATTATTATCAAATAAAATTAAATTATTTTCAAATAAAATTAAAAGATTTTCACATAAAACTAAATTATTTTCATATAAAATTAAATTATTATCAAATAAAATTAATTTAATTTCAAAAATAAAATAGTTATTTTCAAATAAAATAAAATTATTTTCAAATAAAATTAAATTATTTTCAAAAAAAAATAAATTATTTTCAAAAATAAAATTAAATTATTTTCAAATTAAATTATTTTCAAATAAAATTAAATTATTTTCAAAAATTAAATTATTTTCAGAAATAAAATTAAATTATTTTCACATAAAATTAAATTAATTTTAAATAAAATTAAATTATTATCAAATAAAATTAAATTATTTTCAAATAAAATTAAAATATTTTTAAATAAAATTAAATTATTTTCCAATGAAATTAAATTATTTTCAAAAATAAAATTAAATTATTTAAAAAAAAAAATTAAATTATTTTCCAATAAAATTAAATTATTTTCAAATAAAATTAAATTATTTTCAAAATGAAATTAAATTATTTTCAAAAATAATATTAAAATATTTTCAAATAAAATTAAAGTATTTTCATAAATAAAATGAAATTATTTTCAAATAAAATTAAATTATTTTCAAATAAAATTAAATTATTTTCAAACAATATTAATTTATTTTTAAATAAAATTTAATTATTTTCTAATAAAATTAAATTATTTTCAAATAAAATTAAATTATTTTCAATAAAAATTAAATTATTTTCAAATAAAATAAAATTATTTTCAAAAATAAAATTAAATTATTTTCAAATAAAATTAATTTACTTTCAAATAAAATGAAATTATTTTCAAATAAAATTAAATTAATTTTAAATAAAATTAAATTAATTTTAAATAAAATAAAATTATTTTCAAATAAAATAAAATTATTTTCAAATCAAATCAATTTTTTTTCAAATAAAATTAAATTATTTTCAAATAAAATTAAATTATTTTCAAAAAAAAAACTATTTTTAAATTAAATTAAATTATTTTTAAATTAAACTATTTTCAAATAAAATTAAATTATTTTCCAAAAACAAAATAATTTTCAAAAAAAAATAAAATTATTTTCAAATAAAATAAAATTATTTATAAATAAAATTAAATATTTACAAATAAAATTAAATTATTTTCAAAAATAAAATAAAATAATTTTCAAACTAAATTAAATTATTTTCAAATTAAACTATTTTCAAATAAAATTTAATTATTTTCAAACAAAATTAAATTATTTTCAAAAAACAAAATAATTTTCAAATGAAATTAAATTATTTTTAAATAAAATTGAATGATTTATAAATAAAATTAAATTATTTACAATCAAAATTAAATTATTTTCCAATAAAATTAAATTATTATCAAAAATAAAATTAAATTGTTTTCAAAAATAAAATAAAATTATTTTCAAATAAAATTAAAATATTTTCAAATAAAATTTATTTATTTTTAAATAAAATTTAATTATTTTCAAATAATATTTAATTATTTTCAAATAAATGTAAATTAATTTCAAATAAAATTAAATTATTTTCAAATAAAATTAAATTATTTTCAAATAAATTTAAATTATTTTCAAATAAAATAAAATTATTTTCAAGTAAAATTAAGTTATTTTAAAAATAAAATAAAATTATTTTCAAATAAAATCAAATTATTTTCAAAAACAAAATTAAATTATTTTCAAATAAAATAAAATTATTTTCAAAAATAAAAATAACTTGTTTTCAAGTAAAATTAAATTATTTCTAAAAAAAAACTAAATTATTATCAAATAAAATTAAATTATTTTCCAAAAACAAAATAATTTTCAAAAAAAATAAAATTATTTTCAAATAAAATTAAATTATTTATAAATAAAATTAAATATTTACAAATAAAATTAAATTATTTTCAAAAATAAAATAAAATAATTTTCAAACTAAATTAAATTATTTTCAAATTAAACTATTTTCAAATAAAATTTAATTATTTTCAAACAAAATAAAATTATTTTCAAATAAAATAAAATTATTTTCAAATAAATTTTAATTATTTTCAAATAAAATTAAATTATTTTCAAATGAAATTAAATTATTTTCAAATAAAATTAAATTATTTCCAAAAATGAAATCTAATTATGTTCAAATAAAATTAAATGATTTTCAAAAATAAAATTAAATTGTTTTCAAATAAAATTAAATTATTTTCAAATAAAATTAAAATTATTTTCCAATAAAATTAAGTTATCATCAAAAATAAAATTAAATTATTTAAAAAAAAAAATTAAATTATTTTCCAATAAAATTAAATTATTTTCAAATAAAATTAACTTATTTTCAAAATGAAATTAATTTATTTTCAAAAATAAAATTAAAATATTTTCAAATAAAATTAAAGTATATTCATAAATAAAATGAAATTATTTTCAAACAAAATTAAATTATTTTCAAATAAAATTAAATTATTTTCAAACAATATTAATTTATTTTTAAATAAAATTTAATTATTTTCTAATAAAATTAAATTATTTTCAAATAAAATTAAATTATTTTCAATAAAAATTAAATTATTTTCAAATAAAATAAAATTATTTTCAAATGAAATTAAATTATTTTCAAATAAAATTAAATTATTTCCAAAAATAAAATCTAATTATGTTCAAATAAAATTAAATTATTTTCAAAAATAAAATTAAATTGTTTTCAAATAAAATTAAATTATTTTCAAATAAAATTAAAATTATTTTCCAATAAAATTAAATTATTATCAAAAATAAAATTAAATTATTTTCAAAAAAAAATTAAATTATTTTCCAATAAAATTAAATTATTTTCAAACAAAATTAACTTATTTTCAAAATGAATATAAATTATTTTCAAAAATAATATTAAAATATTTTCAAATAAAATTAAAGTATTTTCATAAATAAAATGAAATTATTTTCAAATAAAATTAAATTATTTTCAAATAAAATTAAATTATTTTCAAACAATATTAATTTTTTTTTAAATTAAATTTAATTATTTTCTAATAAAATTAAATTATTTTCAAATAAAATTAAATTATTTTCAATAAAAATTAAATTATTTTCAAATAAAATAAAATTATTTTCAAAAATAAAATTAAATTATTTTCAAATAAAATTAATTTACTTTCAAATAAAATGAAATTATTTTCAAATAAAATTAAATTAATTTTAAATAAAATTAAATTAATTTTAAATAAAATAAAATTATTTTCAAATAAAATAAAATTATTTTTAAATCAAATCAATTTTTTTTCAAATAAAATTAAATTATTTTCAAATAAAATTAAATTTTTTCAAAAAAAAAAACTATTTTCAAATTAAATAAAATTATTTTCAAATTAAACTATTTTCAAATAAAATTAAATTATTTTCCAAAAACAAAATAATTTTCAAAAAAAATAAAATTATTTTCAAATAAAATAAAATTATTTATAAATAAAATTAAATATTTACAAATAAAATTAAATTATTTTCAATAATAAAATAAAATAATTTTCAAACTAAATTAAATTATTTTCAAATTAAACTATTTTCAAATAAAATTTAATTATTTTCAAACAAAATTAAATTATTTTCAAAAAACAAAATAATTTTCAAATGAAATTAAATTATTTTCAAATAAAATTAAATGATTTATAAATAAAATTAAATTATTTACAATCAAAATTAAATTATTTTCAAATAAAATTAAATTATTTTCAAAAGTAAAATTAAATTATTTTCAAATAAAATAAAATTATTTTCAAATAAAATTAAATTATTTTCAAATAAAATTGAATTATTCTCAAATAAAATTAAATTATTTTCTAATTAAATTAACTTATTTTCAAATTAAATTAAATTATTTTTAAAAATAAAATTAAATTATTTTCATATAAAATTAAATTATTTTTAAATAAAATTAAATTATTTTCAAAAATAAAATTAATAAAATTCAAATAAAATAAAATTATTTTCCAATTAAATTAAATTATTTTCAAAAATTAAATAAAATTATTTTCAAATAAAACTAAATTATTTTCAAAAATAAAATTAAATTATTTTCAAATAAAATAAAATTAATTTCAAATAAAAATAAATTATTTTCAAAAATTAAATTATTTTCAAATAAAATTAAATTATTTCCAAAAATAAAATTTAATTTTGTTCAAATAAAATTAAATTATTTTCAAAAAACAAAATAATTTTCAAATAAATTTAAATTATTTTCAAATAAAATTAAATTATTTATAAATAAAATTAAATAATTTACAAATAAAAATAATCATTTTCAAAAAAACAAAATAATTTTCAAATAAAATTAAATTATTTTCAAATAAATTTAAATTATTTTCAAATAAAATTAAATTATTTTCAAGTAAAATTAAGTTATTTTAAAAATAAAATTAAATTATTTTCAAATAAATAAAATTATTTTCAAAAACAAAAATTATTTTTAAATAAAATTAAATTATTTTCAAAAATTAAATTAAATTATTTTAAAATAAAATTAAATTATTTTCAAATAAAATAAAATTATTTTCAAATGAAATTAAATTATTTTCAAATAAAATTAAATTATTTCCAAAAATAAAATCTAATTATGTTCAAATAAAATTAAATTATTTTCAAAAATAAAATTAAATTGTTTTCAAATAAAATTAAATTATTTTCAAATAAAATTAAAATTATTTTCCAATAAAATTAAATTATTATCAAAAATAAAATTAAATTATTTTCAAAAAAAAATTAAATTATTTTCCAATAAAATTAAATTATTTTCAAACAAAATTAACTTATTTTCAAAATGAATATAAATTATTTTCAAAAATAATATTAAAATATTTTCAAATAAAATTAAAGTATTTTCATAAATAAAATGAAATTATTTTCAAATAAAATTAAATTATTTTCAAATAAAATTAAATTATTTTCAAACAATATTAATTTTTTTTTAAATTAAATTTAATTATTTTCTAATAAAATTAAATTATTTTCAAATAAAATTAAATTATTTTCAATAAAAATTAAATTATTTTCAAATAAAATAAAATTATTTTCAAAAATAAAATTAAATTATTTTCAAATAAAATTAATTTACTTTCAAATAAAATGAAATTATTTTCAAATAAAATTAAATTAATTTTAAATAAAATTAAATTAATTTTAAATAAAATAAAATTATTTTCAAATAAAATAAAATTATTTTTAAATCAAATCAATTTTTTTTCAAATAAAATTAAATTATTTTCAAATAAAATTAAATTTTTTCAAAAAAAAAAACTATTTTCAAATTAAATAAAATTATTTTCAAATTAAACTATTTTCAAATAAAATTAAATTATTTTCCAAAAACAAAATAATTTTCAAAAAAAATAAAATTATTTTCAAATAAAATAAAATTATTTATAAATAAAATTAAATATTTACAAATAAAATTAAATTATTTTCAATAATAAAATAAAATAATTTTCAAACTAAATTAAATTATTTTCAAATTAAACTATTTTCAAATAAAATTTAATTATTTTCAAACAAAATTAAATTATTTTCAAAAAACAAAATAATTTTCAAATGAAATTAAATTATTTTCAAATAAAATTAAATGATTTATAAATAAAATTAAATTATTTACAATCAAAATTAAATTATTTTCAAATAAAATTAAATTATTTTCAAAAGTAAAATTAAATTATTTTCAAATAAAATAAAATTATTTTCAAATAAAATTAAATTATTTTCAAATAAAATTGAATTATTCTCAAATAAAATTAAATTATTTTCTAATTAAATTAACTTATTTTCAAATTAAATTAAATTATTTTTAAAAATAAAATTAAATTATTTTCATATAAAATTAAATTATTTTTAAATAAAATTAAATTATTTTCAAAAATAAAATTAATAAAATTCAAATAAAATAAAATTATTTTCCAATTAAATTAAATTATTTTCAAAAATTAAATAAAATTATTTTCAAATAAAACTAAATTATTTTCAAAAATAAAATTAAATTATTTTCAAATAAAATAAAATTAATTTCAAATAAAAATAAATTATTTTCAAAAATTAAATTATTTTCAAATAAAATTAAATTATTTCCAAAAATAAAATTTAATTTTGTTCAAATAAAATTAAATTATTTTCAAAAAACAAAATAATTTTCAAATAAATTTAAATTATTTTCAAATAAAATTAAATTATTTATAAATAAAATTAAATAATTTACAAATAAAAATAATCATTTTCAAAAAAACAAAATAATTTTCAAATAAAATTAAATTATTTTCAAATAAATTTAAATTATTTTCAAATAAAATTAAATTATTTTCAAGTAAAATTAAGTTATTTTAAAAATAAAATTAAATTATTTTCAAATAAATAAAATTATTTTCAAAAACAAAAATTATTTTTAAATAAAATTAAATTATTTTCAAAAATTAAATTAAATTATTTTAAAATAAAATTAAATTATTTTCAAATAAAATTAAATTAATTTCAAATAAAATTAAATTATTTTCAAAAATAAAAATAACTTGTTTTCAAGTAAAATTAAATTATTTCTAAAAAAAAACTAAATTATTATCAAATAAAATTAAATTATTTTCAAATAAAATTAAAAGATTTTCACATAAAACTAAATTATTTTCATATAAAATTAAATTATTATCAAATAAAATTAATTTAATTTCAAAAATAAAATAGTTATTTTCAAATAAAATAAAATTATTTTCAAATAAAATTAAATTATTTTCAAAAAAAAATAAATTATTTTCAAAAATAAAATTAAATTATTTTCAAATTAAATTATTTTCAAATAAAATTAAATTATTTTCAAAAATTAAATTATTTTCAGAAATAAAATTAAATTATTTTCACATAAAATTAAATTAATTTTAAATAAAATTAAATTATTTTCAAATAAAATTAAATTATTTTCAAATAAAATTAAAATATTTTTAAATAAAATTAAATTATTTTCCAATGAAATTAAATTATTTTCAAAAATAAAATTAAATTATTTAAAAAAAAAAATTAAATTATTTTCCAATAAAGTTAAATTATTTTCAAATAAAATTAAATTATTTTCAAAATGAAATTAAATTATTTTCAAAAATAATATTAAAATATTTTCAAATAAAATTAAAGTATTTTCATAAATAAAATGAAATTATTTTCAAATAAAATTAAATTATTTTCAAATAAAATTAAATTATTTTCAAACAATATTAATTTATTTTTAAATAAAATTTAATTATTTTCTAATAAAATTAAATTATTTTCAAATAAAATTAAATTATTTTCAATAAAAATTAAATTATTTTCAAATAAAATAAAATTATTTTCAAAAATAAAATTAAATTATTTTCAAATAAAATTAATTTACTTTCAAATAAAATGAAATTATTTTCAAATAAAATTAAATTAATTTTAAATAAAATTAAATTAATTTTAAATAAAATAAAATTATTTTCAAATAAAATAAAATTATTTTCAAATCAAATCAATTTTTTTTCAAATAAAATTAAATTATTTTCAAATAAAATTAAATTATTTTCAAAAAAAAAACTATTTTTAAATTAAATTAAATTATTTTCAAATTAAACTATTTTCAAATAAAATTAAATTATTTTCCAAAAACAAAATAATTTTCAAAAAAAAATAAAATTATTTTCAAATAAAATAAAATTATTTATAAATAAAATTAAATATTTACAAATAAAATTAAATTATTTTCAAAAATAAAATAAAATAATTTTCAAACTAAATTAAATTATTTTCAAATTAAACTATTTTCAAATAAAATTTAATTATTTTCAAACAAAATTAAATTATTTTCAAAAAACAAAATAATTTTCAAATGAAATTAAATTATTTTCAAATAAAATTGAATGATTTATAAATAAAATTAAATTATTTACAATCAAAATTAAATTATTTTCCAATAAAATTAAATTATTATCAAAAATAAAATTAAATTGTTTTCAAAAATAAAATAAAATTATTTTCAAATAAAATTAAAATATTTTCAAATATAATTTATTTATTTTTAAATAAAATTTAATTATTTTCAAATAATATTTAATTATTTTCAAATAAATGTAAATTAATTTCAAATAAAATTAAATTATTTTCAAATAAAATTAAATTATTTTCAAATAAATTTAAATTATTTTCAAATAAAATTAAATTATTTTCAAGTAAAATTAAGTTATTTTTAAAATAAAATAAAATTATTTTCAAATAAAATCAAATTATTTTCAAAAACAAAATTAAATTATTTTCAAATAAAATAAAATTATTTTCAAAAATAAAAATAACTTGTTTTCAAGTAAAATTAAATTATTTCTAAAAAAAAACTAAATTTTTATCAAATAAAATTAAATTATTTTCCAAAAACAAAATAATTTTCAAAAAAAATAAAATTATTTTCAAATAAAATTAAATTATTTATAAATAAAATTAAATATTTACAAATAAAATTAAATTATTTTCAAAAATAAAATAAAATAATTTTCAAACTAAATTAAATTATTTTCAAATTAAACTATTTTCAAATAAAATTTAATTATTTTCAAACAAAATAAAATTATTTTCAAATAAAATAAAATTATTTTCAAATGAATTTTAATTATTTTCAAATAAAATTAAATTATTTTCAAATGAAATTAAATTATTTTCAAATAAAATTAAATTATTTCCAAAAATGAAATCTAATTATGTTCAAATAAAATTAAATGATTTTCAAAAATAAAATTAAATTGTTTTCAAATAAAATTAAATTATTTTCAAATAAAATTAAAATTATTTTCCAATAAAATTAAGTTATCATCAAAAATAAAATTAAATTATTTAAAAAAAAAAATTAAATTATTTTCCAATAAAATTAAATTATTTTCAAATAAAATTAACTTATTTTCAAAATGAAATTAATTTATTTTCAAAAATAAAATTAAAATATTTTCAAATAAAATTAAAGTATTTTCATAAATAAAATGAAATTATTTTCAAACAAAATTAAATTATTTTCAAATAAAATTAAATTATTTTCAAACAATATTAATTTATTTTTAAATAAAATTTAATTATTTTCTAATAAAATTAAATTATTTTCAAATAAAATTAAATTATTTTCAATAAAAATTAAATTATTTTCAAATAAAATAAAATTATTTTCAAAAATAAAATAAAATTATTTTTAAATAAAATTAATTTACTTTCAAATAAAATGAAATTATTTTCAAATAAAATTAAATTAATTTCAAATAAAATTAAATTAATTTTAAATAAAATAAAATTATTTTCAAATAAAATAAAATAATTTTCAAATCAAATCAATTTTTTTTCAAATTAAATAAAATTATTTTCATATTAAACTATTTTCAAATAAAATTAAATTATTTTCCAAAAACAAAATAATTTTCAAAAAAAATAAAATTATTTTCAAATAAATAAAATTATTTATAAATAAAATTAAATATTTACAAATAAAATTAAATTATTTTCAAAAATAAAATAAAATAATTTTCAAAAAAAATAAAATTATTTTCAAATAAAATTAAATTATTTATAAATAAAATTAAATATTTACAAATAAAATAAAATTATTTTTAAAAATAAAATAAAATAATTTTCAAACTAAATTAAATTATTTTCAAATTAAACTATTTTCAAATAAAATTTAATTATTTTCAAACAAAATTAAATTATTTTCAAAAAACAAAATAATTTTCAAATGAAATTAAATTATTTTCAAATAAAATTAAATTATTATCAAAAATAAAATTAAATTGTTTTCAAAAATAAAATAAAATTATTTTCAAATAAAATTAAATTATTTTCAAATAAAATTTATTTATTTTTAAATAAAATTTAATTATTTTCAAATAATATTTAATTATTTTCAAATAAATGTAAATTAATTTCAAATAAAATTAAATTATTTTCAAATAAAATTAAATTATTTTCAAATAAATTTAAATTATTTTCAAATAAAATTAAATTATTTTCAAGTAAAATTAAGGTATTTTAAAAATAAAATAAAATTATTTTCAAATAAAATCAAATTATTTTCAAAAACAAAATTAAATTATTTTCAAATAAAATTAAATTTTCAAAAATAAAAATAACTTGTTTTCAAGTAAAATTAAATTATTTCTAAAAAAAAACTAAATTATTATCAAATAAAATTAAATTATTTTCAAATAAAATTAAAAGATTTTCACATAAAACTAAATTATTTTCATATAAAATTAAATTATTATCAAATAAAATTAATTTAATTTCAAAAATAAAATAGTTATTTTCAAATAAAATTAAATTATTTTCAAATAAAATTAAATTATTTTCAAAAAAAATTAAATTATTTTCAAAAATAAAATAAAATTATTTTCAAATTAAATTATTTTTAAATAAAATTAAATTATTTTCAAAAATTAAATTATTTTCAGAAATAAAATTAAATTATTTTCACATAAAATTAAATTAATTTTAAATAAAATTAAATTATTTTCAAATAAAATTAAATTATTTTCAAATAAAATTAAAATATTTTTAAACAAAATTAAATTATTTTCCAATGAAATTAAATTATTTTCAAAAATAAAATTAAATTATTTTAAAAAAAAAATTAAATTATTTTCCAATAAAATTAATTATTTTCAAATAAAATTAAATTATTTTCAAAATGAAATTAAATTATTTTAAAAAATATTATTAAAATATTTTCAAATAAAATTAAAGTATTTTCATAAATAAAATGAAATTATTTTCAAATAAAATTAAATTATTTTCAAATAAAATTAAAGTATTTTCATAAATAAAATTTAATTATTTTCTAATAAAATTAAATTATTTTCAAATAAAATTAAATTATTTTCAATGAAAATTAAATTATTTTCAAATAAAATAAAATTATTTTCAAAAATAAAATTAAATTATTTTCAAATAAAATTAATTTACTTTCAAATAAAATGAAATTATTTTCAAATAAAATTAAATTAATTTTAAATAAAATTAAATTAATTTTAAATAAAATAAAATTATTTTCAAATAAAATAAAATTATTTTCAAATCAAATCAATTTTTTTTCAAATAAAATTAAATTATTTTCAAATAAAATTAAATTATTTTCAAATCAAATCAATTTTTTTTCAAATTAAATTAAATTATTTTCAAATTAAACTATTTTTAAATAAAATTTAATTATTTTCCAAGAACAAAATAATTTTCAAAAAAAATAAAATTATTTTCAAATAAAATTAAATTATTTATAAATAAAATTAAATATTTACAAATAAAATTAAATTATTTTCAAAAATAAAATAAAATAATTTTCAAACTAAATTAAATTATTTTCAAATTAAACTATTTTCAAATAAAATTTAATTATTTTCAAACAAAATAAAATTATTTTCAAATAAAATAAAATTATTTTCAAATAAATTTAAATTATTTTCAAATAAAATTAAATTATTTTCAAATGAAATTAAATTAATTTTAAATAAAATTAAATTAATTTTAAATAAAATAAAATTTTTTTCAAATAAAATAAAATTATTTTCAAATAAAATCAATTTTTTTTCAAATAAAATTAAATTATTTTCAAATAAAATTAAATTATTTTTAAAAAAAAGACTATTTTCAAAATAAATAAAATTATTTTCAAATTAAACTATTTTCAAATAAAATTAAATTATTTTAAAAAAACAAAATAATTTTCAAAAAAAATAAAATTATTTTCAAATAAAATAAAATTATTTATAAATAAAATTAGATATTCAAAAATAAAATTGTATTATTTTCAAAAATAAAATAAAATAATTTTCAAACTAAATTAAATTATTTTCAAATTAAATTATTTTCAAATAAAATTTAATTATTTTCAAACAAAATTAAATTATTTTCAAAAAAACAAAATAATTTTCAAATGAAATTAAATTATTTTCAAATAAAATTAAATGATTTATAAATAAAATTAAATTATTTACAATCAAAATTAAATTATTTTGAAATAAAATTAAATTATTTTCAAAAGTAAAATAAAATTATTTTCAAATAAAATAAAATTATTTTCAAATAAAATTAAATTATTTTCAAATAAAATTGAATTATTTTCAAATAAAATTAAATTATTTTCTAATTAAATTAACTTATTTTTAAATTAAATTAAATTATTTTTAAAAATAAAATAAAATTATTTTCATATAAAATTAAATTATTTTTAAATAAAATTAAATTATTTTCAAAAATAAAATTAAATTATTTTCAAATAAAATTAATTTACTTTCAAATAAAATGAAATTATTTTCAAATAAAATTAAATTAATTTTAAATAAAATTAAATTAATTTTAAATAAAATAAAATTTTTTTCAAATAAAATAAAATTATTTTCAAATCAAATCAATTTTTTTTCAAATAAAATTAAATTATTTTCAAATAAAATTAAATTATTTTTAAAAAAAAGACTATTTTCAAAATAAATAAAATTATTTTCAAATTAAACTATTTTCAAATAAAATTAAATTATTTTAAAAAAACAAAATAATTTTCAAAAAAAATAAAATTATTTTCAAATAAAATAAAATTATTTATAAATAAAATTAGATATTCAAAAATAAAATTGTATTATTTTCAAAAATAAAATAAAATAATTTTCAAACTAAATTAAATTATTTTCAAATTAAATTATTTTCAAATAAAATTTAATTATTTTCAAACAAAATTAAATTATTTTCAAAAAACAAAATAATTTTCAAATGAAATTAAATTATTTTCAAATAAAATTAAATGATTTATAAATAAAATTAAATTATTACAATCAAAATTAAATTATTTTGAAATAAAATAAAATTATTTTCAAAAGTAAAATAAAATTATTTTCAAATAAAATAAAATTATTTTCAAATAAAATTAAATTATTTTCAAATAAAATTGAATTATTTTCAAATAAAATTAAATTATTTTCTAATTAAATTAACTTATTTTTAAATTAAATTAAATTATTTTTAAAAATAAAATAAAATTATTTTCATATAAAATTAAATTATTTTTAAATAAAATTAAATTATTTTCAAAAATAAAATTAATTAAATTCAAATAAAATAAAATTATTTTCCAATTAAATTAAATTATTTTAAATAAAATTATTTTCAAATAAAACTAAATTATTTTCAAAAATAAAATTAAATTTTTTTCAAATAAAATAAAATTAATTTCAAATAAAAATAAATTATTTTCAAAAATTAAATTATTTTCAAATAAAATTAAATTATTTCCAAAAATAAAATTTAATTTTGTTCAAATAAAACTAATTACTTTCAAAAAACAAAATAATTTTCAAATAAATTTAAATTATTTTCAAATAAAATTAAATTATTTATAAATTAAATTAAATAATTTACAATTAAAAATAATTATTTTCAAAAATACAAAATAATTTTCAAATGAAATTAAATTAATTTCAAATAAAATTAAATTATTTTCAAATAAAATAAAATTATTTTCAAATAAATTTAAATTATTTTCAAATAAAATTAAATTATTTTCAAGTAAAATTAAGTTAATTTAAAAATAAAATTAAATTATTTTCAAATAAAATCAAATTATTTTCAAAAACAAAAATTAGTTTCAAATAAAATTAAATTATTTTCAAAAATTAAATTAAATTATTTTAAAATAAAATTAAATTATTTTCAAATAAAATTAAATTAATTTCAAATAAAATTAAATTATTTTCAAAAATAAAAATAACTTGTTTTCAAGTAAAATTAAATTATTTCTAAAAAAAAACTAAATTATTATCAAATAAAATTAAATTATTTTCAAATAAAATTAAAAGATTTTCACATAAAACTAAATTATTTATTTTTTTAATTTAAAAATAACTTGTTTCATATAAAATTAAATTATTATCAAATAAAATTAATTTAATTTCAAAAATAAAATAGTTATTTTCAAATAAAATTAAATTATTTTCAAATAAAATTAAATTATTTTCAAAAAAAATTAAATTATTTTCAAAAATAAAATTAAATTATTTTCAAATTAAATTATTTTCAAATAAAATTAAATTATTTTCAAAAATTAAATTATTTTCAGAAATAAAATTAAATTATTTTCACATAAAATTAAATTAATTTTAAATAAAATTTAATTATTTTCAAATAAAATTTAATTATTTTCAAATAAAATTAAAATATTTTTAAATAAAATTAAATTATTTTCCAATGAAATTAAATTATTTTCAAAAATAAAATGAAATTATTTTAAAAAAAAAATTAAATTATTTTCCAATAAAATTAAATTATTTTCAAATAAAATTAAATTATTTTCAAAATGAAATTAAATTATTTTCAAAAATAATATTAAAATATTTTTAAATAAAATTAAAGTATTTTCATAAATAAAATGAAATTATTTTCAAATAAAATTAAATTATTTTCAAATAATATTAAATTATTTTCAAACAATATTAATTTATTTTTAAATAAAATTTAATTATTTTCTAATAAAATTAAATTATTTTCAAATAAAATTAAATTATTTTCAATGAAAATTAAATTATTTTCAAATAAAATAAAATTACTTTCAAAAATAAAATTAAATTATTTTCAAATAAAATTAATTTACTTTCAAATAAAATGAAATTATTTTCAAATAAAATTAAATTAATTTTAAATAAAATTAAATTAATTTTAAATAAAATAAAATTAATTTTAAATAAAATAAAATTATTTTCAAATAAAATAAAATTATTTTCAAATCAAATCAATTTTTTTTCAAATAAAATTAAATTATTTTCAATAAAATTATTTTCAAAAAAAAAACTATTTTTAAATTAAATTAAATTATTTTCAAATTAAACTATTTTCAAATAAAATTAATTTATTTTCCAAAAACACAATAATTTTCAAAAAAAATAAAATTATTTCAAATAAAATTAAATTATTTATAAATAAAATTAAATATTTACAAATAAAATTAAATTATTTTCAAAAATAAAATAAAATAATTTTCAAACTAAATTAAATTATTTTCAAATTAAACTATTTTCAAATAAAATTTAATTATTTTCAAACAAAATAAAATTATTTTCAAATAAAATAAAATTATTTTCAAATAAATTTAAATTATTTTCAAATAAAATTAAATTATTTTCAAATGAAATTAAATTATTTTCAAATAAAATTAAATTATTTCCAAAAATAAGATCTAATTATGTTCAAATAAAATTAAATTATTTTCAAAAATAAAATTAAATTGTTTTCAAATAAAATTAAATTATTTTCAAATAAAATTAAAATTATTTTCCAATAAAATTAAATTATTATCAAAAATAAAATTAAATTATTTTCCAATAAAATTAAATTATTTTCAAATAAAATTAACTTATTTTCAAAATGAAATTAAATTATTTTCAAAAATAATATTAAAATATTTTCAAATAAAATTAAAGTATTTTCATAAATAAAATGAAATTATTTTCAAACAAAATTAAATTATTTCCAAATAAAATTAAATTATTTTCAAACAATATTAATTTATTTTTAAATAAAATTTAATTATTTTCTAATAAAATTAAATTTTTTTCAAATAAAATTAAATTATTTTCAATAAAAATTAAATTATTTTCAAATAAAATAAAATTATTTTCAAAAATAAAATTAAATTATTTTCAAATAAAATTAATTTACTTTCAAATAAAATGAAATTATTTTCAAATAAAATTAAATTAATTTTAAATAAAATTAAATTAATTTTAAATAAAATAAAATTATTTTCAAATAAAATAAAATTATTTATAAATAAAATTAAATATTTACAAATAAAATTAAATTATTTTCAAAAATAAAATAAAATAATTTTCAAACTAAATTAAATTATTTTCAAATTAAACTATTTTCAAATAAAATTTAATTATTTTCAAACAAAATTAAATTATTTTCAAAAAACAAAATAATTTTCAAATGAAATTAAATTATTTTCAAATAAAATTAAATGATTTATAAAAAAAATTAAATTATTTACAATCAAAATTAAATTATTTTCAAATAAAATTAAATTACTTTCAAAAGTAAAATAAAATTATTTTCAAATAAAATAAAATTATTTTCAAATAAAATTAAATTATTTTCAAATAAAATTGAATTATTTTCAAATAAAATTAAATTATTTTCTAATTAATTTAACTTATTTTCAAATTAAATTAAATTATTTTTAAAAATTATATTAAATTATTTTCATATAAAATTAAATTATTTTTAAATAAAATTAAATTATTTTCAAAAATAAAATTAATTAAATTCAAATAAAATAAAATTATTTTCCAATTAAATTAAATTATTTTCAAAAATTAAATTAAATTATTTTCATATAAAACTAAATTATTTTCAAAAATAAAATTAAATTATTTTCAAATAAAATAAAATTATTTTCAAAAATTAAATTATTTTCAAATAAAATTAAATTATTTCCAAAAATAAAATTTAATTTTGTTCAAATAAAATTAAATTATTTTCAAAAAACAAAATAATTTTCAAATAAATTTAAATTATTTTCAAATAAAATTAAATTATTTATAAATAAAATTAAATAATTTACAATTAAAAATAATTATTTTCAAAAAAACAAAATAATTTTCAAATAAAATTAAATTAATTTCAAATAAAATTAAATTATTTTCAAATAAAATTAAATAATTTTCAAATAAATTTAAATTATTTTCAAATAAAATTAAATTATTTTCAAGTAAAATTAAGTTATTTTAACAATAAAATTAAATTATTTTCAAATAAAATCAAATTATTTTCAAAAACAAAAATTATTTTCAAATAAAATTAAATTATTTTCAAAAATTAAATTAAATTATTTTAAAATAAAATTAAATTATTTTCAAATAAAATTAAATTAATTTCAAATAAAATTAAATTATTTTCAAAAATAAAAATAACTTGTTTTCAAGTAAAATTAAATTATTTCTAAAAAAAAACTAAATTATTATCAAATAAAATTAAATTATTTTCAAATAAAATTAAAAGATTTTCACATAAAACTAAATTATTTTCATATAAAATTAAATTATTATCAAATAAAATTAATTTAATTTCAAAAATAAAATAGTTATTTTCAAATAAAATTAAATTATTTTCAAATAAAATTAAATTATTTTCAAAAAAAATTAAATTATTTTCAAAAATAAAATTAAATTATTTTCAAATTAAATTATTTTCAAATAAAATTAAATTATTTTCAAAAATTAAATTATTTTCAGAAATAAAATTAAATTATTTTCATATAAAATTAAATTAATTTTAAATAAAATTAAATTATTTTCAAATAAAATTAAATTATTTTCAAATAAAATTAAAATATTTTTAAATAAAATGAAATTATTTTCCAATGAATTTAAATTATTTTCAAAAATAAAATTAAATTATTTTAAAAAAAAAATTAAATTATTTTCCAATAAAATTAAATTATTTTCAAATAAAATTAAATTATTATCAAAATGAAATTAAATTATTTTCAAAAATAATATTAAAATATTTTCAAATAAAATTAAAGTATTTTCATAAAAAAAATGAAATTATTTTCAAATAAAATTAAATTATTTTCAAATAAAATTAAATTATTTTCAAACAATATTAATTTATTTTTAAATAATATTAAATTATTTTCTAATAAAATTAAATTATTTTCAAATAAAATTAAGTTATTTTCAATGAAAATTAAATTATTTTCAAATAAAATAAAATTATTTTCAAAAAAAAATTTAATTATTTTCAAATAAAATTAATTTACTTTCAAATAAAATGAAATTATTTTCAAATAAAATTAAATTAATTTTAAATAAAATTAAATTAATTTTAAATAAAATAAAATTATTTTCAAATAAAATAAAATTATTTTCAAATAAAATTAAATTATTTTCAAATAAAATTAAATTAATTTCAAATAAAATTAAATTATTTTCAAAAATAAAAATAACTTGTTTTCAAGTAAAATTAAATTATTTCTAAAAAAAAACTAAATTATTATCAAATAAAATTAAAATATTTTCAAATAAAATTAAATTATTATCAAATAAAATTAATTTAATTTCAAAAATAAAATAGTTATTTTCAAATAAAATTAAATTATTTTCAAATAAAATTAAATTATTTTCAAAAAAAATTAAATTATTTTCAAAAATAAAATTAAATTATTTTCAAATTAAATTATTTTCAAATAAAATTAAATTATTTTCAAAATGAAATTAAATTATTTTCAAAAATAATATTAAAATATTTTCAAATAAAATTAAAGTATTTTCATAAATAAAATGAAATTATTTTCAAATAAAATTAAATTATTTTCAAATAAAATTAAATTATTTTCAAACAATATTAATTTATTTTTAAATCAAATTTAATTATTTTCTAATAAAATTAAATTATTTTCAAATAAATTTAAATTATTTTCAATGAAAATTAAATTATTTTCAAATAAAATAAAATTATTTTCAAAAATAAAATTAAATTATTTTCAAATAAAATTAATTTACTTTCAAATAAAATGAAATTATTTTCAAATAAAATTAAATTAATTTTAAATAAAATTAAATTAATTTTAAATAAAATAAAATTATTTTCAAATAAAATAAAATTATTTTCAAATCAAATCAATTTTTTTTCAAATAAAATTAAATTATTTTCAAATAATATTAAATTATTTTCAAAAAAAAAAACTATTTTCAAATTAAATTAAATTATTTTCAAATTAAACTATTTTCAAATAAAATTAAATTATTTTCCAAAAACAAAATAATTTTCAAAAAAAATAAAATTATTTTCAAATAAAATTAAATTATTTTCAAAAATGAAATAAAATAATTTTCAAACTAAATTAAATTATTTTCAAATTAAACTATTTTCAAATAAAATTTAATTATTTTCAAACAAAATAAAATTATTTTCAAATAAAATAAAATTATTTTCAAATAAATTTAAATTATTTTCAAATAAAATTAAATTATTTCCAAATAAAATTAAATTATTTTCAAATAAAATTAAATTATTTCCAAAAATAAAATCTAATTATGTTCAAATAAAATTAAATTATTTTCAAAAATAAAATTAAATTGTTTTCAAATAAAATTAAATTATTTTCAAATAAAATTAAAATTATTTTCCAATAAAATTAAATTATTATCAAAAATAAAATTAAATTATTTTCAAAAAAAAATTAAATTATTTTCCAATAAAATTAAATTATTTTCAAATAAAATTAACTTATTTTCAAAATAAAATTAAATTATTTTCAAAAATAGTATTAAAATATTTTCAAATAAAATTAAAGTATTTTCATAAATAAAATGAAATTATTTTCAAACAAAATTAAATTCATTTCAAATAAAATTAAATTATTTTTAAACAATATTAATTTATTTTTAAATAAAATTTAATTATTTTCTAATAAAATTAAATTATTTTCAAATAAAATTAAATTATTTTCAATAAAAATTAAAATATTTTCAAATAAAATAAAATTATTTTCAAAAATAAAATTAAATTATTTTCAAATAAAATTAATTTACTTTCAAATAAAATGAAATTATTTTCAAATAAAATTAAATTAATTTTAAATAAAATTAAATTAATTTTAAATAAAATAAAATTAATTTCAAATAAAATAAAATTATTTTCAAATCAAATCATTTTTTTTTCAAATAAAATTAAATTATTTTCCAAAAACAAAATAATTTAAAAAAAAAATAAATTTATTTTCAAATAAAATTAAATTATTTATAAATAAAATTAAATATTTACAAATAAAATTAAATTATTTTCAAAAATAAAATAAATTAATTTTCAAACTAAATTAAATTATTTTCAAATTAAACAATTTTCAAATAAAATTTAATTATTTTCAAACAAAATAAAATTATTTTCAAATAATATAAAATTATTTTCAAATAAATTTAAATTATTTTCAAATAAAATTAAATTATTTTCAAATGAAATTAAATTATTTTCAAATAAAATTAAATTATTTCCAAAAATAAAATCTAATTATGTTCAAATAAAATTAAATTATTTTCAAAAATAAAATAAAATAATTTTCAAACTAAATTAAATTATTTTCAAATTAAACTATTTTCAAATAAAATTTAATTATTTTCAAACAAAATAAAATTATTTTCAAATAAAATTAAATTATTTTCAAATAAAATTAAATTATTTTCAAATAAAACTAAGTTATTTTCAAATTAAATTAAATTATTTAAAAAAAAAAATTAAATTATTTTCTAAAAAAATTAAATTATTTTCAAATAAAACTAAATTATTTTCAAATTAAATTATATTATTTTCAAATAAAATTTAATTATTTTCAAATAAAATTAAATTATTTTTATGTAAAATTAAATTATTTTCAAATGAAATTAAATTATTACCAAAAATAAAATTAAATTATTTTCAAATAAAATTAAATTATTTTTAAATAAAATTAAATTATTTTCAAATAAAATTAAATTATATTCAAATAAAACTAAATTATTTTCAAATAAAATTAAATTATTTTCAAATGAAATTAAATTATTTTTAAATAAAATTAAATTATTTTCAAAAATTAAATTAAATTATTTTCCAATAAAATTAAATTATTTTCAAAATAAAATAAAATTATTATCAAAAATAAAATTAAATTATTTTCAAATAAAATTAAATTATTTTCATAATAAAATAAAATTATTTTCAAATAAAATTAAATTATTTTCAGAAAAAAAATAAAATTATTTTCAAATGAAATTTAATAATTTTCAAATAAAATTAAATTATTTTTAAATTAAAATAAATTATTTTCAAATTAAATGAAATCATTTTTAAATTAAATTAAAATATTTTCAAATAAAATTATATTATTAGCAAATAAAATTAAATTATTTTCAAATAAAATTAAATTATTTTCAAATAAAATTAAATTATTTTCAAATAAAATTTAATTATTTTCAAATAAAATAAAATTATTTTTAAATAAAATTAAATTATTTTCAAATAAAATTAAATTATTTCTAAAAATAAAATTTAATTATGTTCAAATAAAATTAAATTATTGTCAAATAAAATTAAATTATTTTCAAAAACAAAATAAAATAATTTTCAAATTAAATTAAATTATTTTCAAATAAAATTAAATTATTTATAAATAAAATTCAATTATTTACAAATAAAATTAAATTATTTTCAAATAAAACTAAATTATTTTCAAAAACAAAATAACATAATTTTCAAATTAAATTAAATTATTTTCAAATTAAACTATTTTCAAATAAAATAAAATTATTTTCAAACAAAATTAAATTATTTTCAAAAGACAAATTAATTTTCAAATAAAATAAAATTATTTTCAAATAAAATTAAATTATTTATAAATAAAATTAAATTATTTACAAATAGATATAAATTATTTTCAAATAAAATTAAATTATTTTATAAAAAAAAATAAAATTATTTTCAAATAAAATTAAATTATTTTTAAATAAAATTAAATTATTTTCAAATAAAATTAAATTATTTTCAAACTAAAATAAGTTGTTTTCAAATAAAATTAAATTAGTTTCAAAAATAAAATTAAATTATTTTCAAATAAAATTAAATTATTTTCATATAAAATTAAATTATTTTCAAATTAAATTAAATTATTTTCAAAAATAAAATAAAATTATTTTCAAATACAATTAAATTATTTTCAAAAATAAAATTAAATGATTTTCAAATAAAATTTAATTATTTTCAAATAAAATTAAATTAATTTCAAATAAAATAAAATTATTTTCTAATAAAATTAAATTATTTTCAAATAAAATTTAATTATTTTAAAATAAAATATAATTATTTTCAAATAAAATAAAATTATTTTTTAATAAAATTGAATTATTTTCAAACAAAATTAAATTATTTTCAAAAATAAAATTTAGTTATTTTCAAGTAAAATTAAATTATTTGCAAATAAAATTAAATTATTTTCAAATCAAATTAAATTATTTACAAATAAAATTAAATTATTTTTAAACTAAAATAAGTTGTTTTCAAATAAAATTAAATTAGTTTCAAAAATAAAATAAAATTATTTTCAAATAAAATTAAATTATTTTCATATAAAATTAAATTATTTTTAAATAAAATTAAATTATTTTCATAAGTAAAATTAAATTAAATTCATATAAAATTAAATTATTTTCAAATTAAATTAAATTATTTTCAAAAATAAAATTAAATTATTTTCAAATAAAATAAAATTAATTTCAAATAAAATTAAATTATTTTCAAAAATTAAATTAAATTAATTTAAAAAAAAATTAAATTATTTTCAAATAAAATTAAATTATTTTTAAATAAAATTAAATTATTTTGAAATATAACTAAATTATTTTCAAATTAAATTAAATTATTTTCAAATAAAATTAAATTATTTTCAAATTAAATTAAATTATTTTCAAATAAAATTAAAATATTTTCAAATAAATCTAAATT
Source organism: Phosphuga atrata (assembly GCA_944588485.1). Taxonomy (NCBI): domain Eukaryota; kingdom Metazoa; phylum Arthropoda; class Insecta; order Coleoptera; family Silphidae; genus Phosphuga; species Phosphuga atrata. The sequence continues at coordinate 36,542,464 of OX155894.1, forward strand.
ATTTTCAAATTAAATTAAAATATTTTCAAATAAAATTAGATTATTTTCAAATAAAATTAAATTATTTTAAAATAAAATAAAATTATTTCCAAATAAAATTCAATTATTTTAAAATAAAATTGAATTATGTTCAAATAAAATTAAATTATTGTCAAATAAAATTCAATTATTTTCAAAAACAAAATAAAATAATTTACAAATTAAATTAAATTATTTTCAAATAAAATTAAATTATTTATAAATAAAATTAAATTATTTACAAATAAAATTAAATTATTTTCAAATAAAACTAAATTATTTTCAAAAACAAAATAACATAATTTTCAAATTAAATTAAATTATTTTCAAATTAAACTATTTTCAAATAAAATTAAATTATTTTCAAATAAAATTAAATTATTTATAAATAAAATTAAATTATTTACAAATAAATATAAATTATTTTCAAATAAAGTTAAATTATTTTATAAAATAAAATAAAATTTTTTCAAATAAAATTAAATTATTTTTAAATAAAATTAAATTATTTTCAAATAAAATTAAATTATTTTCAAACTAAAATAAGTTGTTTTCAAATAAAATTAAATTAGTTTCAAAAATAAAATAAAATTATTTTCAAATAAAATTAAATTATTTTCATATAAAATTAAATTATTTTTAAATAAAATTAAATTATTTTCATAAGTAAAATTAAATTAAATTCATATAAAATTAAATTATTTTCAAATTAAATTAAATTATTTTCAAAAATAAAATTAAATTATTTTCAAATAAAATTAAATTATTTTCAAAAATAAAATTAAATTATTTTCAAATAAAATTAAATTAATTTCAAATAAAATTAAATTATTTTAAAAAATTAAATTAAATTAATTTAAAAATAAATTAAATTATTTTCAAATAAAATTAAATTATTTTCAAATAAAATTAAATTATTTTCAAATTAAATTAAATTATTTTCAAATAAAATTAAAATATTTTCAAATAAATCTAAATTATTTTCAAATTAAATTAAAATATTTTCAAATAAAATTAAATTATTTTCAAATAAAATTAAATTATTTTAAAATAAAATAAAATTATTTTCAAATAAAATTAAGTTATTTTCATATAAAATTAAATTATTTTTAAATAAAATTAAATTATTTTCATAAGTAAAATTAAATTAAATTCATATAAAATTAAATTATTTTCAAATTAAATTAAATTATTTTCAAAAATAAAATTAAATTATTTTCAAATAAAATTAAATTATTTTCAAAAATAAAATTGAATTATTTTCAAATAAAATTAAATTATTTTCAAATAAAATTAAATTAATTTCAAATAAAATTAAATTATTTTCAAAAATTAAATTAAATTAATTAAAAAAAAAATAAAATTATTTTCAAATAAAATTAAATTATTTTCAAATAAAATTAAATTATTTATAAATAAAATTAAATTATTTACAAATTAATATAAATTATTTTCAAATAAAATAAAATTATTTTATAAAATAAAATAAAATTATTTTCAAATAAAATTTAATTATTTTTAAATAAAATTAAATTATTTTCAAATAAAATTAAATTATTTTCAAACTAAAATAAGTTGTTTTCAAATAAAATTGAATTAGTTTCAAAAATAAAATAAAATTATTTTCAAATAAAATTAAATTATTTTCATCTAAAATTAAATTATTTTTAAATAAAATTAAATTATTTACATAAGTAAAATTAAATTAAATTCATATAAAATTAAATTATTTTCAAATTAACTTAAATTATTTTCAAAAATAAAATTAAATTATTTTCAAATAAAATTAAATTATTTTCAAAAATAAAATTAAATTATTTTCAAATAAAATTAAATTAATTTTAAATAAAATTAAATTATTTTCAAAAATTAAATTAAATTAATTTAAAAAAAATTAAATTATTTTCAAATAAAATTAAATTATTTTCAAATAAAATTAAATTATTTTCAAATAAAATTAAATTATTTTAAAAAATAAAATAAAATTATTTTCAAATAAAATTACAATATTTTAAAATAAAATAAAATTATTTCCAAATAAAATTCAATTATTTTTAAATAAAATTGAATTATGTTCAAATAAAATTAAATTATTGTCAAATAAAATTAAATTATTTTCAAAAACAAAATAAAATAATTTTCAAATTAAATTAAATTATTTTCAAATAAAATTAAATTATTTATAAATAAAATTAAATTATTTACAAATAAATATAAATTATTTTCAAATAAAATAAAATTATTTTATAAAATAAAATAAAATTATTTTCAAATAAAATTTAATTATTTTTAAATAAAATTAAATTATTTTCAAATAAAATTAAATTATTTTCAAACTAAAATAAGTTGTTTTCAAATAAAATTAAATTAGTTTCAAAAATAAAATAAAATTATTTTCAAATAAAATTAAATTATTTTCATCTAAAATTAAATTATTTTTAAATAAAATTAAATTATTTACATAAGTAAAATTAAATTAAATTCATGTAAAATTAAATTATTTTCAAATTAACTTAAATTATTTTCAAAAATAAAATTAAATTAATTTAAAAAAAATTAAATTATTTTCAAAAATAAAATTAAATTATTTTCAAATAAAATTAAATTAATTTTAAATAAAATTAAATTATTTTCAAAAATTAAATTAAATTAATTTAAAAAAAATTAAATTATTTTCAAATAAAATTAAATTATTTTCAAATAAAATTAAATTATTTTAAAAAATAAAATAAAATTATTTTCAAATAAAATTACATTATTTTAAAATAAAATAAAATTATTTCCAAATAAAATTCAATTATTTTTAAATAAAATTGAATTATGTTCAAATAAAATTAAATTATTGTCAAATAAAATTAAATTATTTTCAAATAAAACTAAATTATTTTCAAAAACAAAATAACATAACTTTCAAATTAAATTAAATTATTTTCAAATTAAACTATTTTCAAATAAAATTAAATTATTTTCAAACAAAATTAAATTATTTTCAAAAGACAAATTAATTTTCAAATAAAATTAAATTATTTTCAAATAAAATTAAATTATTTATAAATAAAATTAAATTATTTACAAATAAATATAAATTATTTTCAAATAAAATAAAATCATTTTATAAAATAAAATAAAATTATTTTCAAATAAAATTAAATTATTTTTAAATAAAATTAAATTATTTTCAAATAAAGTTAAATTATTTTCAAACTAAAATAAGTTGTTTTCAAATAAAATTAAATTAGTTTCAAAAATAAAATAAAATTATTTTCAAATAAAATTAAATTATTTTCATCTAAAATTAAATTATTTTTAAATAAAATTAAATTATTTTCATAAGTAAAATTAAATTAAATTCATATAAAATTAAATTATTTTCAAATTAAATTAAATTATTTCAAAAATAAAATTAAATTATTTTCAAATAAAATTAAATTATTTTCAAAAATAAAATTAAATTATTTTCAAATAAAATTAAATTAATTTCAAATAAAATTAAATTATTTTCAAAAATTAAATTAAATTAATTTAAAAAAAAATTAAATTATTTTTAAATAAAATTAAATTATTTTCAAATAAAATTAAATTATTTTGAAATATAACTAAATTATTTTCAAATTAAATTAAATTATTTTCAAATAAAATTAAATTATTTTTAAATTAAAGTAAATTATTTTCAAATAAAATTAAAATATTTTCAAATAAATCTAAATTATTTTCAAATTAAATTAAAATATTTTCAAATAAAATTAAATTTTTTTCAAATAAAATTAAATTATTTTAAAATAAAATATAATTATTTTCAAATAAAATAAAATTATTTTTAAATAAAATTGAATTATTTTCAAACAAAATTAAATTATTTTCAAAAATAAAATTTAATTATTTTCAAGTAAAATTAAATTATTTGCAAATAAAATTAAATTATTTTCAAATCAAATTAAATTATTTACAAATAAAATTAAATTATTTTTAAATAAAATTGAATTATTTTCAAACAAAATTAAATTATTTTCAAAAATAAAATTAAATTATTTTCAAATAAAATAAAATTATTTTAAATAAAATTAAATTATTTTCAAATTAAATTAAATTATTTTCAAACAAAATTTATTTATTTTCAAATAAAATAAAATTATTTTCAAATAAAATTAAATTATTTTCAAATAAATTTAAATTATTTATAAATAAAATTAAATTATTTACAAATAAATATAAATTATTTTCAAATAAAATTAAATTATTTTATAAAATAAAATAAAATTATTTTCAAATAAAATTAAATTATTTTTAAATATAATTAAATTATTTTCTAATAAAATTAAATTATTTTCAAACTAAAATAAGTTGTTTTCAAATAAAATTAAATTAGTTTCAAAAATAAAATAAAATTATTTTCAAATAAAATTAAATTATTTTCAAATAAAATTAAATTATTTTCAAAAATAAAATTAAATTATTTTCAAATAAAATTAAATTAATTTCAAATAAAATTAAATTATTTTCAAAAATTAAATTAAGATAATTTAAAAAAAAATTAAATTATTTTCAAATAAAATTTAATTATTTTCAAATAAAATTAAATTATTTTAAAGTATAACTAAATTATTTATAAATAAAATTAAATTATTTTCAAATAAAATTAAATTATTTTCAAATTAAATTAAATTATTTTCAAATAAAATTAAAATATTTTCAAATAAATCTAAATTATTTTCAAATTAAATTAAAATATTTTCAAATAAAATTAAATTATTTTCAAATAAAATTAAATTATTTTAAAATAAAATAAAATTATTTTCAAATAAAATGAAATTATTTTCATATAAAATTAAATTATTTTTAAATAAAATTAAATTATTTTCATAAGTAAAATTAAATTAAATTCAAATAAAATTAAATTATTTTCAAATTAAATTAAATTATTTTTAAAAATAAAATTAAATTATTTTCAAATAAAATTAAATTATTTTCAAAAATAAAATAAAATTATTTTCAAATAAAATTATATTATTTTCAAATTAAATTAAATTAATTTCAAATAAAATTAAATTATTTTAAAAATTAAATTAAATTAATTAAAAAAAAAAATAAAATTATTTTCAAATAAAATTAAATTATTTTCAAATAAAATTAAATTATTTATAAATAAAATTAAATTATTTACAAATAAATATAAATTATTTTCAAATAAAATAAAATTATTTTATAAAATAAAATAAAATTATTTTCAAATAAAATTAAATTATTTTTAAATAAAATTAAATTATTTTCAAATAAAATTAAATTATTTTCAAACTAAAATAAGTTGTTTTCAAATAAAATTAAATTAGTTTCAAAAATAAAATAAAATTATTTTCAAATAAAATTAAATTATTTTAAAATAAAATAAAATTATTTCCAAAAAAAACTTCAATTATTTTTAAATAAAATTGAATTATGTTCAAATAAAATTAAATTATTGTCAAATAAAATTAAATTATTTTCAAAAACAAAATAAAATAATTTTCAAATTAAATTAAATTATTTTCAAATAAAATTAAATTATTTATAAATAAAATTAAATTATTTACAAATAAAATTAAATTATTTTCAAATAAAACTAAATTATTTTCAAAAACAAAATAACATAATTTTCAAATTAAATTAAATTATTTTCAAATTAAACTATTTTCGAATAAAATTAAATTATTTTCAAACAAAATTAAATTATTTTCAAAAGACAAATTAATTTTCAAATAAAATTAAATTATTTTCAAATAAAATTAAATTATTTATAAATAAAATTAAATTATTTACAAATAAATATAAATTATTTTCAAATAAAATAAAATTATTTTATAAAATAAAATAAAATTATTTTCAAATAAAATTTAATTATTTTTAAATAAAATTAAATTATTTTCAAATAAAATTAAATTATTTTCAAACTAAAATAAGTTGTTTTCAAATAAAATTAAATTAGTTTCAAAAATAAAATAAAATTATTTTCAAATAAAATTAAATTATTTTCATCTAAAATTAAATTATTTTTAAATAAAATTAAATTATTTTTATAAGTAAAATTAAATTAAATTCATATAAAATTAAATTATTTTCAAATTAAATTAAATTATTTTCAAAAATAAAATTAAATTATTTTCAAATAAAATTAAATTATTTTCAAAAATAAAATTAAATTATTTTCAAATAAAATTAAATTAACTTCAAATAAAATTAAATTATTTTCAAAAATTAAATTAAATTAATTTAAAAAAAAATTAAAATATTTTCAAATAAAATAAAATTATTTTCAAATAAAATTAAATTAGTTTCAAAAATAAAATAAAATTATTTTCAAATAAAATTAAATTATTTTAAAATAAAATAAAATTATTTCCAAATAAAATTCAATTATTTTTAAATAAAATTGAATTATGTTCAAATAAAATTAAATTATTGTCAAATAAAATTAAATTATTTTCAAAAACAAAATAAAATAATTTTCAAATTAAATTAAGTTATTTTCAAATAAAATTAAATTATTTATAAATAAAATTAAATTATTTACAAATAAAATTAAATTATTTTCAAATAAAACTAAATTATTTTCAAAAACAAAATAACATAATTTTCAAATTAAATTAAATTATTTTCAAATCAAACTATTTTCAAATAAAATTAAATTATTTTCAAACAAAATTAAATTATTTTCAAAAGACAAATTAATTTTCAAATAAAATTAAATTATTTTCAAATAAAATTAAATTATTTATAAATAAAATTAAATTATTTACAAATAAATATAAATTATTTTCAAATAAAATTAAATTATTTTATAAAAAAAAATAAAATTATTTTCAAATAAAATTAAATTATTTTTAAATAAAATTAAATTATTTTCAAATAAAATTAAATTATTTTCAAACTAAAATAAGTTGTTTTCAAATAAAATTAAATTAGTTTCAAAAATAAAATAAAATTATTTTCAAATAAAATTAAATTATTTTCATATAAAATTAAATTATTTTTAAATAAAATAAAATTATTTTCATAAGTAAAATTAAATTAAATTCAAATAAAATTAAAGTATTTTCAAATTAAATTAAATTATTTTCAAAAATAAAATTAAATTATTTTCAAATAAAATTAAATTATTTTCAAAAATAAAATTAAATGATTTTCAAATAAAATTTAATTATTTTCAAATAAAATTAAATTAATTTCAAATAAAATTAAATTATTTTCTAATAAAATTAAATTATTTTCAAATAAAATTTAATTATTTTAAAATAAAATATAATTATTTTCAAATAAAATAAAATTATTTTTAAATAAAATTGAATTATTTTCAAACAAAATTAAATTATTTTCAAAAATAAAATTTAATTATTTTCAAGTAAAATTAAATTATTTGCAAATAAAATTAAATTATTTTCAAATTAAATTAAATTATTTACAAATAAAATTAAATTATTTTTAAATAAAATAAAATTATTTTCAAATAAAATTAAATTATTTTCAAATAAAATTAAATTATTTATAAATAAAATTAAATTATTTACAAATAAATATAAATTATTTTCAAATAAAATAAAATTATTTTATAAAATAAAATAAAATTATTTTCAAATAAAATTAAATTATTTTTAAATAAAATTAAATTATTTTCAAATAAAATTAAATTATTTTCAAACTAAAATAAGTTGTTTTCAAATAAAATTAAATTAGTTTCAAAAATAAAATAAAATTATTTTCAAATAAAATTAAATTATTTTCATATAAAATTAAATTATTTTTAAATAAAATTAAATTATTTTCATAAGTAAAATTAAATTAAATTCAAATAAAATTAAATTATTTTCAAATTAAATTAAATTATTTTCAAAAATAAAATTAAATTATTTTCAAATAAAATAAAATTATTTTCAAAAATAAAATTAAATTATTTTCAAATAAAATTAAATTAATTTCAAATAAAATTAAATTATTTTCAAAAATTAAATTAAATTAATTTAAAAAAAAATTAAATTATTTTCAAATAAAATTAAATTATTTTTAAATAAAATTAAATTATTTTGAAATATAACTAAATTATTTTCAAATTAAATTAAATTATTTTCAAATAAAATTAAATTATTTTCAAATTAAATTAAATTATTTTCAAATAAAATTAAAATATTTTCAAATAAATCTAAATTATTTTCAAATTAAATTAAAATATTTTCAAATAAAATTAGATTATTTTCAAATAAAATTAAATTATTTTAAAATAAAATAAAATTATTTCCAAATAAAATTCAATTATTTTTAAATAAAATTGAATTATGTTCAAATAAAATTAAATTATTGTCAAATAAAATTCAATTATTTTCAAAAACAAAATAAAATAATTTACAAATTAAATTAAATTATTTTTAAATAAAATTAAATTATTTATAAATAAAATTAAATTATTTACAAATAAAATTAAATTATTTTCAAATAAAACTAAATTATTTTCAAAAACAAAATAACATAATTTTCAAATTAAATTAAATTATTTTCAAATTAAACTATTTTCAAATAAAATTAAATTATTTTCAAACAAAATTAAATTATTTTCAAAAGACAAATTAATTTTCAAATAAAATTAAATTATTTTCAAATAAAATTAAATTATTTATAAACAAAATTAAATTATTTTCAAATAAAATTAAATTATTTTATAAAATAAAATAAAATTATTTTCAAATAAAATTAAATTATTTTATAAAATAAAATAAAATTATTTTCAAATAAAATTAAATTATTTTTAAATAAAATTAAATTATTTTCAAATAAAATTAAATTATTTTCAAACTAAAATAAGTTGTTTTCAAATAAAATTAAATTAGTTTCAAAAATAAAATAAAATTATTTTCAAATAAAATTAAATTATTTTCATATAAAATTAAATTATTTTTAAATAAAATTAAATTATTTTCATAAGTTAAATTAAATTAAATTCATATAAAATTAAATTATTTTCAAATTAAATTAAATTATTTTCAAAAATAAAATTAAATTATTTTCAAATAAAATTAAATTATTTTCAAAAATAAAATTAAATTATTTTCAAATAAAATTAAATTAATTTCAAATAAAATTTAATTATTTAAAAAAATTAAAATAAATTAATTTAAAAAAAAATTAAATTATTTTCAAATAAAATTAAATTATTTTCAAATAAAATTAAATTATTTTCAAATTAAATTAAATTATTTTCAAATAAAATTAAAATATTTTCAAATAAATCTAAATTATTTACAAATTAAATTAAAATATTTTCAAATAAAATTAAATTATTTTCAAATAAAATTAAATTATTTTGAAATAAAATAAAATTATTTTCAAATAAAATTAAATTATTTTCATATAAAATTAAATTATTTTTAAATAAAATTAAATTATTTTCATAAGTAAAATTAAATTAAATTCATATAAAATTAAATTATTTTCAAATTAAATTAAATTATTTTCAAAAATAAAATTAAATTATTTTCAAATAAAATTATTTTCAAAAATAAAATTGAATTATTTTCAAATAAAATTAAATTATTTTCAAATAAAATTAAATTAATTTCAAATAAAATTAAATTATTTTCAAAAATTAAATTAAATTAATTAAAAAAAAAATTAAAATTATTTTCAAATAAAATTAAATTATTTTCAAATAAAATTAAATTATTTATAAATAAAATTAAATTATTTACAAATAAATATAAATTATTTTCAAATAAAATAAAATTATTTTATAAAATAAAATAAAATTATTTTTAAATAAAATTAAATTATTTTTAAATAAAATTAAATTATTTTCAAATAAAATTAAATTATTTTCAAACTAAAATAAGTTGTTTTCAAACAAAATTAAATTAGTTTCAAAAATAAAATAAAATTATTTTCAAATAAAATTAAATTATTTTAAAATAAAATAAAATTATTTCCAAATAAAATTCAATTATTTTTAAATAAAATTGAATTATGTTCAAATAAAATTAAATTATTGTCAAATAAAATTAAATCATTTTCAAAAACAAAATAAAATAATTTTCAAATTAAATTAAATTATTTTCAAATAAAAATAAATTATTTATAAATAAAATTAAATTATTTACAAATAAAATTAAATTATTTTCAAATAAAACTAAATTATTTTCAAAAACAAAATAACATAATTTTCAAATTAAATTAAGTTATTTTCAAATTAAACTATTTTCAAATAAAATTAAATTATTTTCAAACAAAATTAAATTATTATCAAAAGACAAATTAATTTTCAAATAAAATTAAATTATTTTCAAATAAAATTAAATTATTTATAAATAAAATTAAATTATTTACAAATAAATATAAATTATTTTCAAATAAAATAAAATTATTTTATAAAATAAAATAAAATTATTTTCAAATAAAATTTAATTATTTTTAAATAAAATTAAATTATTTTCAAATAAAATTAAATTATTTTCAAACTAAAATAAGTTGTTTTCAAATAAAATTAAATTAGTTTCAAAAATAAAATAAAATTATTTTCAAATAAAATTAAATTATTTTCATCTAAAATTAAATTATTTTTAAATAAAATTAAATTATTTACATAAGTAAAATTAAATTAAATTCATATAAAATTAAATTATTTTCAAATTAACTTAAATTATTTTCAAAAATAAAATTAAATTATTTTCAAATAAAATTAAATTATTTTCAAAAATAAAATTAAATTATTTTCAAATAAAATTAAATTAATTTTAAATAAAATTAAATTATTTTAAAAAATTAAATTAAATTAATTTAAAAAAAATTAAATTATTTTCAAATAAAATTAAATTATTTTCAAATAAAATTAAATTATTTTAAAAAATAAAATAAAATTATTTTCAAATAAAATTACATTATTTTAAAATAAAATAAAATTATTTCCAAATAAAATTCAATTATTTTTAAATAAAATTGAATTATGTTCAAATAAAATTAAATTATTGTCAAATAAAATTAAATTATTTTCAAAAACAAAATAAAATAATTTTCAAATTAAATTAAATTATTTTCAAATAAAATTAAATTATTTATAAATAAAATTAAATTATTTACAAATAAAATTAAATTATTTTCATATAAAACTAAATTATTTTCAAAAACAAAATAACATAATTTTCAAATTAAATTAAATTATTTTCAAATTAAACTATTTTCAAATAAAATTAAATTATTTTCAAACAAAATTAAATTATTTTCAAAAGACAAATTAATTTTCAAATAAAATTAAATTATTTTCAAATAAAATTAAATTATTTATAAATAAAATTAAATTATTTACAAATAAATATAAATTATTTTCAAATAAAATAAAATCATTTTATAAAATAAAATAAAATTATTTTCAAATAAAATTAAATTATTTTTAAATAAAATTAAATTATTTTCAAATAAAATTAAATTATTTATAAATAAAATTAAATTATTTTCAAATAAAATTAAATTATTTTATAAAATAAATTAAAATTATTTTCAAATAAAATTAAATTATTTTTAAATAAAATTAAATTATTTTCAAATAAAATTAAATTATTTTCAAACTAAAATAAGTTGTTTTCAAATAAAATTAAATTAGTTTCAAAAATAAAATAAAATTATTTTCAAATAAAATTAAATTATTTTCATATAAAATTAAATTATTTTTAAATAAAATTAAATTATTTTCATAAGTTAAATTAAATTAAATTCATATAAAATTAAATTATTTTCAAATTAAATTAAATTATTTTCAAAAATAAAATTAAATTATTTTCAAATAAAATTAAATTATTTTCAAAAATAAAATTAAATTATTTTCAAATAAAATTAAATTAATTTCAAATAAAATTAAATTATTTTAAAAAATTAAAATAAATTAATTTAAAAAAAAATTAAATTATTTTCAAATAAAATTAAATTATTTTCAAATAAAATTAAATTATTTTCAAATTAAATTAAATTATTTTCAAATAAAATTAAAATATTTTCAAATAAATCTAAATTATTTTCAAATTAAATTAAAATATTTTCAAATAAAATTAAATTATTTTCAAATAAAATTAAATTATTTTGAAATAAAATAAAATTATTTTCAAATAAAATTAAATTATTTTCATATAAAATTAAATTATTTTTAAATAAAATTAAATTATTTTCATAAGTAAAATTAAATTAAATTCATATAAAATTAAATTATTTTCAAATTAAATTAAATTATTTTCAAAAATAAAATTAAATTATTTTCAAATAAAATTATTTTCAAAAATAAAATTGAATTATTTTCAAATAAAATTAAATTATTTTCAAATAAAATTAAATTAATTTCAAATAAAATTAAATTATTTTCAAAAATTAAATTAAATTAATTAAAAAAAAAAATAAAATTATTTTCAAATAAAATTAAATTATTTTCAAATAAAATTAAATTATTTATAAATAAAATTAAATTATTTACAAATAAATATAAATTATTTTCAAATAAAATAAAATTATTTTATAAAATAAAATAAAATTATTTTTAAAAAAAATTAAATTATTTTTAAATAAAATTAAATTATTTTCAAATGAAATTAAATTATTTTCAAACTAAAATAAGTTGTTTTCAAACAAAATTAAATTAGTTTCAAAAATAAAATAAAATTATTTTCAAATAAAATTAAATTATTTTAAAATAAAATAAAATTATTTCCAAATAAAATTCAATTATTTTTAAATAAAATTGAATTATGTTCAAATAAAATTAAATTATTGTCAAATAAAATTAAATCATTTTCAAAAACAAAATAAAATAATTTTCAAATTAAATTAAATTATTTTCAAATAAAAATAAATTATTTATAAATAAAATTAAATTATTTACAAATAAAATTAAATTATTTTCAAATAAAACTAAATTATTTTCAAAAACAAAATAACATAATTTTCAAATTAAATTAAGTTATTTTCAAATTAAACTATTTTCAAATAAAATTAAATTATTTTCAAAAGACAAATTAATTTTCAAATAAAATTAAATTATTTTCAAATAAAATTAAATTATTTATAAATAAAATTAAATTATTTACAAATAAATATAAATTATTTTCAAATAAAATAAAATTATTTTATAAAATAAAATAAAATTATTTTCAAATAAAATTTAATTATTTTTAAATAAAATTAAATTATTTTCAAATAAAATTAAATTATTTTCAAACTAAAATAAGTTGTTTTCAAATAAAATTAAATTAGTTTCAAAAATAAAATAAAATTATTTTCAAATAAAATTAAATTATTTTCATCTAAAATTAAATTATTTTTAAATAAAATTAAATTATTTACATAAGTAAAATTAAATTAAATTCATATAAAATTAAATTATTTTCAAATTAACTTAAATTATTTTCAAAAATAAAATTAAATTATTTTCAAATAAAATTAAATTATTTTCAAAAATAAAATTAAATTATTTTCAAATAAAATTAAATTAATTTTAAATAAAATTAAATTATTTTCAAAAATTAAATTAAATTAATTTAAAAAAAATTAAATTATTTTCAAATAAAATTAAATTATTTTCAAATAAAATTAAATTATTTTAAAAAATAAAATAAAATTATTTTCAAATAAAATTACATTATTTAAAAATAAAATAAAATTATTTCCAAATAAAATTCAATTATTTTTAAATAAAATTGAATTATGTTCAAATAAAATTAAATTATTGTCAAATAAAATTAAATTATTTTCAAAAACAAAATAAAATAATTTTCAAATTAAATTAAATTATTTTCAAATAAAATTAAATTATTTATAAATAAAATTAAATTATTTACAAATAAAATTAAATTATTTTCAAATAAAACTAAATTATTTTCAAAAACAAAATAACATAATTTTCAAATTAAATTAAATTATTTTCAAATTAAACTATTTTCAAATAAAATTAAATTATTTTCAAACAAAATTAAATTATTTTCAAAAGACAAATTAATTTTCAAATAAAATTAAATTATTTTCAAATAAAATTAAATTATTTATAAATAAAATTAAATTATTTACAAATAAATATAAATTATTTTCAAATAAAATAAAATCATTTTATAAAATAAAATAAAATTATTTTCAAATAAAATTAAATTATTTTTAAATAAAATTAAATTATTTTCAAATAAAATTAAATTATTTTCAAACTAAAATAAGTTGTTTTCAAATAAAATTAAATTAGTTTCAAAAATTAAATAAAATTATTTTCAAATAAAATTAATTTATTTTCATCTAAAATTAAATTATTTTTAAATAAAATTAAATTATTTTCATAAGTAAAATTAAATTAAATTCATATAAAATTAAATTATTTTCAAATTAAATTAAATTATTTCAAAAATAAAATTAAATTATTTTCAAATAAAATTAAATTATTTTCAAAAATAAAATTAAATTATTTTCAAATAAAATTAAATTAATTTCAAATAAAATTAAATTATTTTCAAAAATTAAATTAAATTAATTTAAAAAAAAATTAAATTATTTTCAAATAAAATTAAATTATTTTGAAATATAACTAAATTATTTTCAAATTAAATTAAATTATTTTCAAATAAAATTAAATTATTTTTAAATTAAATTAAATTATTTTCAAATAAAATTAAAATATTTTCAAATAAATCTAAATTATTTTCAAATTAAATTAAAATATTTTCAAATTAAATTAAATTATTTTCAAATAAAATTAAATTATTTTAAAATAAAATATAATTATTTTCAAATAAAATAAAATTATTTTTAAATAAAATTGAATTATTTTCAAACAAAATTAAATTATTTTCAAAAATAAAATTTAATTATTTTCAAGTAAAATTAAATTATTTGCAAATAAAATTAAATTATTTTCAAATCAAATTAAATTATTTACAAATAAAATTAAATTATTTTTAAATAAAATTGAATTATTTTCAAACAAAATTAAATTATTTTAAAAAATAAAATTAAATTATTCTCAAATAAAATAAAATTATTTTAAATAAAATTAAATTATTTTCAAATTAAATTAAATTATTTTCAAACAAAATTTATTTATTTTCAAATAAAATAAAATTATTTTCAAATAAAATTAAATTATTTTCAAATAAAATTAAATTATTTATAAATAAAATTAAATTATTTACAAATAAATATAAATTATTTTCAAATAAAATTAAATTATTTTATAAAATAAAATAAAATTATTTTCAAATAAAATTAAATTATTTTTAAATATAATTAAATTATTTTCTAATAAAATTAAATTATTTTCAAACTAAAATAAGTTGTTTTCAAATAAAATTAAATTAGTTTCAAAAATAAAATAAAATTATTTTCAAATAAAATTAAATTATTTTCAAATAAAATTAAATTATTTTCAAAAATAAAATTAAATTATTTTCAAATAAAATTAAATTAATTTCAAATAAAATTAAATTATTTTCAAAAATTAAATTAAATTAATTTAAAAAAAAATTAAATTATTTTCAAATAAAATTAAATTATTTTCAAATAAAATTAAATTATTTTGAAGTATAACTAAATTATTTATAAATAAAATTAAATTATTTTCAAATAAAATTAAATTATTTTCAAATTAAATTAAATTATTTTCAAATAAAATTAAAATATTTTCAAATAAATCTAAATTATTTTCAAATTAAATTAAAATATTTTCAAATAAAATTAAATTATTTTCAAATAAAATTAAATTATTTTAAAATAAAATAAAATTATTTTCAAATAAAATTAAATTATTTATAAATAAAATTAAATTATTTACAAATAAATATAAATTATTTTCAAATAAAATAAAATTATTTTATAAAATAAAATAAAATTATTTTCAAATAAAATTAAATTATTTTTAAATAAAATTAAATTATTTTCAAATAAAATTAAATTATTTTTAAACTAAAATAAGTTGTTTTCAAATAAAATTAAATTAGTTTCAAAAATAAAATAAAATTATTTTCAAATAAAATTAAATTATTTTAAAATAAAATAAAATTATTTCCAAATAAACTTCAATTATTTTTAAATAAAATTGAATTATGTTCAAATAAAATTAAATTATTGTCAAATAAAATTAAATTATTTTCAAAAACAAAATAAAACAATTTTCAAATTAAATTAAATTATTTTCAAATAAAATTAAATTATTTATAAATAAAATTAAATTATTTACAAATAAAATTAAATTATTTTCAAATAAAACTAATTTATTTTCAAAAACAAAATAACATAATTTTCAAATTAAATTAAATTATTTTCAAATTAAACTATTTTCAAATAAAATTAAATTATTTTCAAACAAAATTAAATTATTTTCAAAAGACAAATTAATTTTCAAATAAAATTAAATTATTTTCAAATAAAATTAAATTATTTATAAATAAAATTAAATTATTTACAAATAAATATAAATTATTTTCAAATAAAATAAAATTATTTTATAAAATAAAATAAAATTATTTTCAAATAAAATTTAATTATTTTTAAATAAAATTAAATTATTTTCAAATAAAATTAAATTATTTTCAAACTAAAATAAGTTGTTTTCAAATAAAATTAAATTAGTTTCAAAAATAAAATAAAATTATTTTCAAATAAAATTAAATTATTTTCATCTAAAATTAAATTATTTTTAAATAAAATTAAATTATTTTTATAAGTAAAATTAAATTAAATTCATATAAAATTAAATTATTTTCAAATTAAATTAAATTATTTTCAAAAATAAAATTAAATTATTTTCAAATATAATTAAATTATTTTCAAAAATAAAATTAAATTATTTTCAAATAAAATTTAATTAATTTCAAATAAAATTAAATTATTTTCAAAAATTAAATTAAATTAATTTAAAAAAAAATTAAAATATTTTCAAATAAAATAAAATTATTTTCAAATAAAATTAAATTAGTTTCAAAAATAAAATAAAATTATTTTCAAATAAAATTAAATTATTTTAAAATAAAATAAAATTATTTCCAAATAAAATTCAATTATTTTTAAATAAAATTGAATTATGTTCAAATAAAATTAAATTATTGTCAAATAAAATTAAATTATTTTCAAAAACAAAATAAAATAATTTTCAAATTAAATTAAGTTATTTTCAAATAAAATTAAATTATTTATAAATAAAATTAAATTATTTACAAATAAAATTAAATTATTTTCAAATAAAACTAAATTATTTTCAAAAACAAAATAACATAATTTTCAAATTAAATTAAATTATTTTCAAATCAAACTATTTTCAAATAAAATTAAATTATTTTCAAACAAAATTAAATTATTTTCAAAAGACAAATTAATTTTCAAATAAAATTAAATTATTTTCAAATAAAATTAAATTATTTATAAACAAAATTAAATTATTTACAAATAAATATAAATTATTTTCAAATAAAATAAAATTATTTTATAAAATAAAATAAAATTATTTTCAAATAAAATTAAATTATTTTTAAATAAAATTAAATTATTTTCAAATAAAATTAAATTATTTTCAAACTAAAATAAGTTGTTTTCAAATAAAATTAAATTAGTTCCAAAAATAAAATAAAATTTTTTTCAAATAAAATTAAATTATTTTCATCTAGAATTAAATTATTTTTAAATCAAATTAAATTATTTTCATAAGTAAAATTAAATTAAATTCTTATAAAATTAAATTATTTTCAAATTAAATTAAATTATTTTCAAAAATAAAATTAAATTATTTTCAAATAAAATTAAATTATTTTCAAAAATAAAATTAAATTATTTTCAAATAAAATTAAATTAATTTCAAATAAAATTAAATTATTTTCAAGAATTAAATTAAATTAATTTAAAAAAAAATTAAATTATTTTCAAATAAAATTAAATTATTTTCAAATAAAATTAAATTATTTTGAAATATAACTAAATTATTTTCAAATTAAATTAAATTATTTTCAAATAAAATTAAATTATTTTCCAATTAAATTAAATTATTTTCAAATAAAATTAAAATATTTTCAAATAAATCTAAATTATTTTCAAATTAAATTAAAATATTTTCAAATAAAATTAAATTATTTTCAAATAAAATTAAATTATTTTAAAATAAAATATAATTATTTTCAAATAAAGTAAAATTATTTTTAAATAAAATTGAATTATTTTCAAAAAAAATTAAATTATTTTTAAAAATAAAATTTAATTATTTTCAAGTAAAATTAAATTATTTGCAAATAAAATAAAATTATTTTCAAATCAAATTAAGTTATTTACAAATAAAATTAAATTATTTTTTAATAAAATTGAATTATTTTCAAACAAAATTAAATTATTTTCAAAAATAAAATTAAATTATTTTCAAATAAAATAAAATTATTTTAAATAAAATTAAATTATTTTCAAATTAAATTAAATTATTTTCAAATAAAATTAAATATTTATAAATAAAATTAAATTATTTACAAATAAATATAAATTATTTTCAAATAAAATAAAATTATTTTATAAAATAAAATAAAATTATTTTCAAATAAAATTAAATTATTTTTAAATAAAATTAAATTATTTTCAAATAAAGGTAAATTATTTTCAAACTAAAATAAGTTGTTTTCAATTAAAATTAAATTAGTTTTAAAAATAAAATAAAATTATTTTCAAATAAAATTAAATTATTTTCATATAAAATTAAATTATTTTTAAATAAAATTAAATTATTTTCATAAGTAAAATTAAATTAAATTCAAATAAAATTAAATTATTTTCAAATTAAATTAAATTATTTTGAAAAATAAAATTAAATTATTTTCAAATAAAATTAAATTATTTTCAAAAATAAAATAAAATTATTTTCAAATAAAATTAAATTAATTTCAAACAAAATTAAATTATTTTCAAAAATTAAATTAAATTAATTTAAAAAAAAAAAAAAATTATTTTCAAATAAAATTAAATTATTTTTAAATAAAATTAAATTATTTTGAAATATAACTAAATTATTTTCAAATTAAATTAAATTATTTTCAAATTAAATTAAATTATTTTCAAATTAAATTAAATTATTTTCAAATAAAATTAAAATATTTTCAAATAAATCTAAATTATTTTCAAATTAAATTAAAATTTTTTCAAATAAAATTAAATTATTTTCAAATAAAATTAAATTATTTTAAAATAAAATAAAATCATTTCCAAATAAAATTCAATTATTTTTAAATAAAATTGAATTATGTTCAAATAAAATTAAATGATTGTCAAATAAAATTAAATTATTTTCAAAAACAAAATAAAATAAATTTCAAATTAAATTAAATTATTTTCAAATAAAATTAAATTATTTATAAATTAAATTAAATTATTTACAAATAAAATTAAATTATTTTCAAATAAAACTAAATTATTTTCAAAAACAAAATAACATAATTTTCAAATTAAATTAAATTATTTTCAAATTGAACTATTTTCAAATAAAATTAAATTATTTTCAAACAAAATTAAATTATTTTCAAAAGACAAATTAATTTTCAAAAAAAATTAAATTATTTTCAAATAAAATTAAATTATTTATAAATAAAATTAAATTATTTACAAATAAATATAAATTATTTTCAAATAAAATTAAATTATTTTATAAAATAAAATAAAATTATTTTCAAATAAAATTAAATTATTTTTAAATAAAATTAAATTATTTTAAAATAAAATTAAATTATTTTGAAACTAAAATAAGTTGTTTTCAAATAAAATTAAATTAGTTTCAAAAATAAAATAAAATTATTTTCAAATAAAATTAAATTATTTTCATATAAAATTAAATTATTTTTAAATAAAATTAAATTATTTTCATAAGTAAAATTAAATTAAATTCATATAAAATTAAATTATTTTCAAATTAAATTAAATTATTTTCAAAAATAAAATTAAATTATTTTCAAATAAAATTAAATTATTTTTAAAAATAAAATTAAATTATTTTCAAATAAAATTAAATTAATTTCAAATAAAATTAAATTATTTTCAAAAATAAAATTAAATTAATTTAAAAAAAAATTAAATTATTTTCAAATAAAATTAAATTATTTTCAAATAAAATTAAATTATTTTGAAATATAACTAAATTATTTTCAAATAAAATTAAATTATTTTCAAATAAAATTAAATTATTTTCAAATTAAATTAAATTATTTACAAATAAAATTAAAATATTTTCAAATAAATCTAAATTATTTTCAAATTAAATTAAAATATTTTCAAATAAAATTAAATTATTTTCAAATAAAATTAAATTATTTTAAAATAAAATAAAATTATTTTCAAATAAAATTAAATTATTTTTAAATAAAATTGAATTATTTTCAAACAAAATTAAATTATTTTCAAAAATAAAATATAATTATTTTCAAGTAAAATTAAATTATTTGCAAATAAAATTAAATTATTTTCAAATCAAATTAAATTATTTACAAATAAAATTAAATTATTTTTAAATAAAATTGAAATATTTTCAAACAAAATTAAATTATTTTCAAAAATAAAATTAAATTATTTTCAAATAAAATTAAAATTAATTATTTTCAAACAAAATTTATTTATTTTCAAATAAAATAGAATTATTTTCAAAAAACAAAATAATTTTCAAATAAAATAAAATTATTTTCAAATAAAATTAAATTATTTATAAATTAAATTAAATTATTTACAAATTAAATTAAATTATTTTCAAATAAAATTATTTTCAAAAATAAAATTAAATTATTTTCAAATGAAATTAAATTATTTTCAAAACAAATTATTTTCAAATAAAATAAAATTATTTTCAAATAAAATAAAATTATTTACAAATAAAATTAAATTATTTGCAAAGAAAATTAAATTATTTTCAAATAAAATTAAATTATTTACAAATAAAATTAAATTATTTTCAAATAAAATTGAATTATTTTCAAACAAAATTAAATTATTTTCAAATAAAATTAAATTATTTTCAAATAAAATTAAATTATTTTCAAATTAAATTAAATTATTTACAAATAAAATTAAAATATTTTCAAATAAATCTAAATTATTTTCAAATTAAATTAAAATATTTTCAAATAAAATAAAATTATTTACAAATAAAATTAAATTATTTGCAAAGAAAATTAAATTATTTTCAAATAAAATTAAATTATTTACAAATAAAATTAAATTATTTTCAAATAAAATTAAATTATTTTCAAAACCAATTATTTTCAAATAAAATAAAATTTTTTTCAAGTAAAATTAAATTATTTTCAAATAAAATAAAATTATTTTAAATAAAATTAAATTATTTTCAAATTAAATTAAATTATTTTTTAAAAAATTTAAATAATTTTCAAATAAAATTAATTTATTTTCCAATTAAATTTATTTATTTTCAAATAAACTTAAATTATTTTCAAATAAAATTATTTTTAAATAAAATAAAATTATTTTCAAATAAAATAAATTAATTTTCAAATAAAATAAAATTATTTACAAATAAAATAAAATAATTTTCAAATTAAATTAAATTATTTTTTAAATAATTTAAATTTTTTTTAAATAAAATTAAATTATTTTCAAATAAAATTTATTTATTTTTAAAAAAAATTAAATTATTTTCAAAAAACAAAATAATTTTCAAATAAAATTAAATTTTTTTCAAATAAAATTGAATTAATTATAAATAAAATTAAATTATTTACTAATAAAATTAAATTATTTTCAATTAAAATTAAATTATTTTCAAAAATAAAATATATTTATTTTCAAGTAAAATTAAATTATTTTCAAATAAAATTAAATTATTTTCAAATTAAATTAAATTATTTCCAAATAAAATAAAATTATTTTAAATAAAATTAAATTATTTTCAAATTAAATTAAATTATTTTCGAACAAAATTTATTTATTTTCAAATAAAATTAAATTATTTTCAAAACAAATTATTTTCAAATAAAATAAAATTATTTTCAAATAAAATAAAATTAATTTCAAATAAAATTAGGTTATTTTCAAATAAAATTAAATTATTTTCAAATAAAATTAAATTATTTTCAAAAAAAATTAAATTATTTTCAAATAAATTTAAATTATTTTTAAATAAAATTAAATTATTTTTAAATAAAATAAAATTAATTTCAAATAAAATTAAGTTAATTTCAAATAAAATAAAATTATTTTCAAATAAAATTAAATTATTTTCAAATAAAATTAAAATATTTTCAAATAAAATTAAATTATTTTCAAATAAAATTAAATTATTTTCAAACTAAAATAAATTATTTTCAAATAAAATTAAATTAATTTCAAATAAAATTAAATTATTTTCAAATAAAATTATATTATTTTCAAATAAAATTAAACTATTCTGAAATAAAATAAAATTAATTTCAAATAAAATTAAGTAATTTTCAAACAAAATTAAATTATTTTCAAATAAAATGAAATTATTTTCAAATAAAATTAAATCAATTTTAAATAAAATTATATTATTTTCAAATAAAATTAAATTATTCTTAAATAAAATAAAATTATTTTCAAATAAAATTAAATTATTTTTAAATATAATTAAATTATTTTCAAATAAAATTGAATTATTTTTAAATAATTTAAAAATTATTTTCAAACAAAATTAAGTTATTTTTAAATAAAATTATATTATTTTCAAATAAAATTAAATTATTTTCAAATAAAATGAAAATATTTTCAAATAAAATAAAATTATTTTCAAATAAAATTAAATAATTTTCAAATTAAATTAAATAATTTTCAAATAAAACAAAAATTATTCCCACATAGAATTAAATTTTTTTCAAATTAAATTAAATTATTTTTAAATAAAATTAAATTATTTTCAAATAAAATTAAATTATTTTCAAATAAAATTAAATTATTTTCAAACAAACTATATTATTTTCAAATAAAATTAAAATATTCTTAAATAAAATAAAATTAAATTATTTTCAAATAAAATTAAATTATTTTCAAAAACAAAATAAAATAATTTTCAAATTAAATTAAATTATTTTCAAATTAAACTATTTTCAAATAAAATTAAATTATTTTCAAACAAAATTAAATTATTTTCAAAAAACAAATTAATTTTCAAATAAAATTAAATTATTTTCAAATAAAATTAAATTATTTATAAATAAAATTAAATTATTTACAAATAAATATAAATTTTTTTCAAATAAAATAAAATTATTTTCTAAAATAAAATAAAATTATTTTCAAATAAAATTAAATTATTTTTAAACACAATTAAATTATTTTCAAATAAAATAAAATTATTTTCAAACTAAAATAAGTTATTTTCAAATAAAATTAAATTAGTTTCAAAAATAAAATAAAATTATTTTCAAATAAAATTAAATTATTTTCATATAAAATTAAATTATTTCTAAATAAAATTAAATTATTTTCATAAATAAAATTAAATTATTTTCATAAATGAAATTAAATTAAATTCAAATAAAATTAAATTATTTTCAAATTAAATTAAATTATTTTCAAAAATTAAATTAAATTATTTTCAAATAAAATTTAATTATTTTCAAATGAAATTAAAATAATTTCAAATAAAATTAAATTATTTTCAAATAAAATTAAATTATTTATAAATTAAATTAAATTATTTTCAAATTAAATTAAATTATTTTCAAATAAAGTTAAATTATTTTCAAAAATATAATTAAATTATTTTCAAATAAAATTAAATTATTTTCAAAACAAATTATTTTCAAATAAAATAAAATTATTTTCAAATAAAATAAAATTATTTACAAATAAAATTAAATTATTTGCAAAGAAAATTAAATTATTTTCAAATAAAATTAAATTATTTACAAATAAAATTAAATTATTTTCAAATAAAAATGAATTATTTCCAAACAAAATTAAATTATTTTCAAAAATAAAATAAAATTATTTTCAAGTAAAATTAAATTATTTTCAAATAAAATAAAATTATTTTAAATAAAATTAAATTATTTTCAAATTAAATTAAATTATTTTTTAAATAATTTAAATAATTTTCAAATAAAATTAAATTATTTTTAAATAAAATTTATTTATTTTCAAATAAACAAATTATTTTCAAATAAAATTATTTTCAAATAAAATAAAATTATTTTCAAATAAAATAAAATTATTTTTAAATAAAATAAAATTATTCTCAAATAAAATAAAATTATTTTCAAATTAAATTAAATTATTTTTTAAATAATTTAAATTTTTTTTAAATAAAATTAAATTATTTTCAAATAAAATTTCAAATAAAATTACGTAATTTTCAAATAAAATTAAATTATTTTCAAATAAAATTAAATAATTTTCAAATAAAATTAAATTATTTTCAAATAAATTTAAATTATTTTCAAATAAAATTAAATTATTTTTAAATAAAATAAAATTATTTTCAAATAAAATTAAGTTATTTTCAAATAAAATAAAATTATTTTAAATAAAATTAAATTATTTTCTTATAAAATTAAAATATTTTCAAATAAAATTAAATTATTTTCAAATAAAAATAAATTATTTTTAAATAAAATTAAATTATTTTCAAACTAAAATAAATTATTTTCAAATAAAATTAAATTATTTTCCAATAAAATTAAATTATTTTCAAATAAAATTAAATTAGTTTTAAACAAAATTAAATTATTCTTAAATAAAATAAAATTAATTTCTATTTATATAAATTATTTTAAATAAAATTAAATTTTTTTCAAATTAAATTAAATTATTTTTTCAGCATGCTCAAAATTTGAACAAAAAATATTTTCAAATAAAATAAAATTATTTTCAAAAAACAAAATAATTTTCAAATAAAATTAAATTATTTTGAAATAAAATAAAATTATTTTAAATAAAATTAAATTATTTTCAAATTAAATTAAATTATTTTTTAAATAATTTAAATTATTTTCAAATAAAATAAAATTATTTTCAAATTAAATTAAATTATTTTTTAAATAATTTAAATTTTTTTCAAATAAAATTAAATTATTTATAAATTAAATTAAATTATTTACAAATTAAATTAAATTATTTTCAAATAAAATTAAATTATTTTCAAAAATATAATTAAATTATTTTCAAATAAAATTAAATTATTTTCAAAACAAATTATTTTCAAATAAAATAAAATTATTTTCAAATAAAATAAAATTATTTTTAAATAAAATAAAATTATTTACAAATAAAATTAAATTATTTGCAAAGTAAATTAAATTATTTTCAAATAAAATTAAATTATTTACAAATAAAATTAAATTATTTTCAAATAAAATTGAATAAATTTTAAACAAAATTAAATTATTTTTAAAAATTAAATTAAATTATTTTCAAATAAAATTAAAAAAATTATAAATAAAATTAAATCATTTACACATAAAATTAAATTGTTTTCAAATAAAATAAAATTATTTTCAAAAATAAAATAAAATTATTTTCAAGTAAAATTAAATTATTTTCAAATAAAATAAAATTATTTTAAATAAAATTAAATTATTTTCAAATTAAATTAAATTATTTTTTAAATAATTTAAATAATTTTCAAATAAAATTAAAACATTTTCAAATAAAATTTATTTATTTTCAAATAAACAAATTATTTTCAAATAAAATTATTTTCAAATAAAATAAATGTATTTTCAAATAAAATAAAATAATTTTCAAATTAAATTAAATTATTTTTTAAATAATTTAAATTTTTTTTAAATAAAATTAAATTATTTTCAAATAAAATTTCAAATAAAATTACGTTATTTTCAAATAAAATTAAATTATTTTCAAATAAAATTAAATTATTTTTAAATAAAATAAAATTATTTTCAAATAAAATTAAGGTATTTTCAAATAAAATAAAATTATTGTCAAATAAAACTAAATTATTTTCTAATGAAATTAAAATATTTTCAAATAAAATTAAATTATTTTCAAATAAAATTAAATCATTTTCAAATAAAATTAAATTATTTTCAAACTAAAATAAATTCTTTTCAAATAAAATTAAATTATTTTTAAATAAAATTGAATTATTTTCAAACATAATTAAATTATTTTTAAAAATAAAATATAATTATTTTCAAGTAAAATTAAATTATTTTCAAATAAAATTAAATTATTTTGAAACAAAATTAAATTATTTTCAAAAATAAAATTAAATTATTTTCAAATAAAATAAAATTATTTTAAATAAAATTAAATTATTTACAAATAAAATTAAATTATTTTCAAATAAAATTGAATTATTTTCAAACAAAATTAAATTATTTTCAAAAATTAAATTAAATTATTTTCAAATAAAATAAAATTATTTATAAATAAAATTAAATCATTTACACATAAAATTAAATTGTTTTCAAATAAAATTAAATTATTTTCAAAAATAAAATAAAATTATTTTCAAGTAAAATTAAATTATTTTCAAATAAAATAAAATTATTTTAAATAAAATTAAATTATTTTCAAATAAAATTAAATTATTTTCAAATAAATTTAAATTATTTTCAAATAAAATTAAATTAGAGAGATGGCGGAAGGTGTGGTGTTGTGCTAATGTGATCCTCTAAATATTGTGTAACATATTGGCGAAAATCAGTGAATAATATTAATGAGACGCATATCTGATAAATATTAAAGGTTATCAAATCTTCCATCATTATTAAACTGTGATTATTCGTTCTTGGAGTTGTGTTTGGAATTAGGCTCCTAACTACACTTTTAGACCAACAAGTTCTTACTCGACAGCCGTAACCACAATGAGTGGAAAGCCTGGACGTCCTCCTAAAGAAGACTTAAAAAGGACAACTGCTGAGGTGGTCACTTCACTTTTGACGGACGAGAGATTTATTGACGGACTCCATAATCTTGTCCTAGAAAAATTTAAAACCAAACTCCTCGAACAGGATAGAGAAATTAAACTTCTAAAGGATAAGTTAGCGGTCACTCAATTTGAACTAGAAGAGCTAAAACAGCGAGAAAAAGATAAAAATCTAATTATTTACGGCGTACCTGAAGTCCTCGATGGGGCGAGAGAGATCGTAGAAGACACTGTGATCGATCTCCTATCGTCCAAACTATCTGTAAATGAGCCTCGATCTTCTCTAACAGAGTGCAGAAGAATTGGCAAGCGCTCCACAAAGCCGAGAGGCATCCTCGTCCAGCTAGACTGTAAGGCGAAAAGGAGAAACATATTGGCGGCAAGAAGGAAACTTAAGGGGACCAGGATAGTAATCAAAGAGGACCTCACCAAAGCTAGGCTTGAGCTTCTAAGGGCGGCGCAAGATAAGTACGGACTGCGAAACGTGTGGACCAACGACGGCAAAGTACTCACGAAAACGGAGCGGGGCATAATACGGGTCGACTGGAATCTGCTGGCTCAAGACACAACAACTACCCCTGACGTCACGGAGGATCTGGTGGAAGAATACTAAGTGAGTGTGGAAAAGATTAATAGTACGTTATAATTAACTGTATTGTCAATACCTCTTACTCTTACTTCTCTATTTCCTACCGCCTGGGGCCAGGCATAACGCCGCATAATTGCTTTTGTTCTCTTTAACCTACTTTTTAATTTTTTCTTTAACCTACTTTTAAAAAAAAACAATTTGCTTTGATTGGCATTGCAATCAAAACTTATATCGCTCAAACAACTGCCATAGCAATAGCTAGACTGAAGCTTATTTACTCCTCGAGAGCCGTGCTACCCACAGAACTAAGAAAGAAGATAGTAAATTCCTACGTAACTTCGCTATTTACGTATGCAGATCCTGTGTACGGGAATTTTATAGACTTCTAAACTACAAGAAGAATCCAAAAGGTCCAAAACCTATGCATCCGGTATACATACAAATTAAAAGCTAGAGATAACATTCCTCTAGGCCTCCGCCTTTCCTGGATGAATATGAAGGACACTAGGAAAAAGCATAAGATCTCACTCTACAAAAGAATTTTAAACACAAAGAAACCCTCTTACCTTCATAGAAAAATCCAATTTAGGAGTGATGTGCATAATATTAATATAAGGAACCGAGGCACACTAACTATACCCAAACACCGGACAGCACAATTCCAAGGCAGCTACTCGTACCAAGTCGCTAAATCGCTGAACAGCATAACTGCAGCTCCAAAATTAGGATAATTCCAATCTTCAAAACGATAGGTGCCAGAAGTTTCTCCGCTGACATTTCTTGCTGCTTTCTCTACGCTGAAGTTTCTACGGACTATGGATATGGCTCTCGGGTGCGTGATTAATGACCTTTTAATGACGTATTTTCCCTTCGGTATCTTCCCGTAACTTCCCTTTCGTTATTTTCCCTGTTTCTTTGTTTTTCTTTGGTTTTCTCTCTATAAATGCAAATGTAAATCTCAAATTAATAAGTTCGAACAATAGTTATAGAACAATGTTATGCACTAATGCCAAGTATAAATAATAATCAACTTTGTAAGCGGTATAATACACTATTATGTAATAGTGTAATGCAATAGTATCTGTAACAGGGCTTGCGGAAGATTGAGTGTGATAATATCACATCTCAAGCAAGTCCTTTTTGTCTAGTTACGAGCAAACATATCATGTTATTATACAAATGTAATGTATCTTTCTGTTGCTTTTAACTGGATCAATAAATGCTATAAAAAAAAAATATATATATATATATATTTTTAAATAAAATAAAATTATTTTAAATAAAATTGTTATTTTCAAATAAAATATAATTATTTTCAAATAAAATTAAATTATTTTCAAATAAAATTAAAATATTTTCAAATAAAATTAAATTATTTTCAAATAAAATTAAATTATTTTCAAATAAAATTAAATTATTTTCAAACTAAAATAAATTATTTTCAAATAAAATTAAATTATTTTCAAATAAAATTAAATCATTTTCAAATAAAATTATATTATTTTCAAATAAAATTAAATTATTCTTAAATAAAATAAAATTAATTTCAAATAAAATTAAGTGATTTTCAAATAAAATTAAATTATTTTCAAATTAAATTAAATCATTTTCAAATAAAATAAAATTATTTTTTAATAAAATAAAATTATTTTCAAATAAAATTGTTATTTTCAAATAAAATAAAATTATTTTAAAATAAAATTAAATTATTTTCAAATAAAAATAAAACATTTTCATATAAAATTAAATTATATTCAAATAAAATTAAATTATTTTCAAATAAAATAAAATTATTTTCAAACTAAAATGAATTATTTTCAAATAAAATTAAATTATTTTTAAATAAAATAAAATTATTTTCAAATAAAATTAAATTATTTGCAAATAAATTTAAATTATTATCAAACAAAATTAAATTATTTACAAATAAAATTAAATTATTTTCAAATAAAATTGAATTATTTTCAAACAAAATTAAATTATTTTCAAAACTAAAATAAAATTATTTTCAAATAAAATTAAATTATTTTCAATAGAATTAAATTATTTTCAAAATAAATTTAATTATTTTAATAATTTAATTTTAGTTTTGAAAATAATTTAATTTAATTTGAAAATATTGTAATTTTATTTGAAATTAATTTAATTTTATTTGAAAATAATTTAATTTAATTTGAAAATAATTTAATTTTATTTTTGAAATTAATTTAATTTTATTTGAAACTAATTTAATTAAATTAATTTAATTAAATTATTTTGGAATAAAATTAAATTATTTTCAAAAATTATTTATTTATTTTCAAATAAAATTAAATTATTTTCAAATGAAATTATTTTCAAATTAAATAAATTTATTTTTAAAAATAAAATTAAATTAAATTCTACTAAAATTAAATTATTTTCAAATAAAATTATATTATTTTTAAATAAAATTAAATTATTCTTAAATAAAATTAAATTATTTTTAAATTAAATTAAATTATTTTCAAAAATAAAATTAAAATAATTTCAAATAAAATTAAATTATTTTCAAATTAAATTTAATTAATTTCAAATATAAAATTAAAATATTTTCAAATTAAATTAAATTATTTTCAAAAATAAAATAAAATTATTTTCAAATAAAATAAAATTATTTTGAAATTAAATAAAATTATTTTCAAAAATAATATAA
This sequence comes from Phosphuga atrata, assembly GCA_944588485.1. Lineage (NCBI taxonomy): Eukaryota > Metazoa > Arthropoda > Insecta > Coleoptera > Silphidae > Phosphuga > Phosphuga atrata. The sequence continues at coordinate 36,572,584 of OX155894.1, forward strand.
AATTATTTTCAAATAAAATTAAATTATTTTCAAAAATAAAATGAAATTATTTTTAAATAAAACTAAATTATTTTAAAATAAAATAAAATTATTTTCAAAAATAAAATTAAATTAATTTCAAATAAAATTAAGTTAATTTCAAAAATAAAATTAAATTATTTTCAAATTAAATTAAATTATTTTCAAATAAAATTAAATTAATTTCAAATAAAATTAATATATTTTCAAATTAAATTAAATTATTTTCAAAACTAAAATTAAATTATTTTCAAATAAAATTAAATAATTTTCAAATTAAATTAAATAATTTTCAAATAAAACAAAAATTATTCCCACATAAAATTAAATTTTTTTCAAATTAAATTAAATTATTTTTAAATAAAATTAAATTATTTTCAAATAAAATTAAATTATTTTTAAATAAAATTAAATTATTTTCAAATAAAACTATATTATTTTCAAATAAAATTAAAATATTCTTAAATAAAATAAAATTAATTTCAAATAAAATAAGGTTATTTTCAAATAAAATTAAATTATTTTCAAATAAAATTAAATTATTTTCAAATAAAATTAAATTATTTTCAAATAAAAATAAATTATTTTCAAATAAATTTAAATTATTTTCAAATAAAATTAAATTATTTTTAAATAAAATAAAATTATTTTCAATTAAAATTAAGTTATTTTCAAATCAAATAAAATTATTTTCAATAAAATTAAATTATTTTCAAATAATATTAAAATATTTTCAAATAAAATTAAATTATTTTCAAATAAAATTAAATTATTTTCAAATAAAATTAAATTATTTTCAAACTAAAATAAATTACTTTCAAATAAAATTAAATTATTTTCAAATAAAATAAAAATTTTTTCAAATAAAATTATATTATTTTCAAATAAAATTAAATTATTCTTAAATAAAATAAAATTAATTTCAAATAAAATTAAGTTATTTTCAAATAAAATTAAATTATTTTCAAATAAAATTAAATCATTTTCAAATAAAATAAAATTATTTTCAAATAAATTTAAATTATTTTCAAATAAAATAAAATTATTTTTAAATAAAATAAAATTATTTTCAAATAAAATTAAGTTATTTTCAAATAAAATAAAATTATTTTCAAATAAAATTAAATTATTTTCAAATAAAAATAAAATATTTTCATATAAAATTAAATTATTTTCAAATAAAATTAAATTTTTTTCAAATAAAATAAAATTATTTTCAAACTAAAATGAATTATTTTCAAATAAAATTAAATTATTTTCAAATAAAATAAAATTATTTTCAAATAAAATTAAATTATTTGCAAATAAATTTAAATTATTTTCAAATAAAATTAAATTATTTACAAATAAAATTAAATTATTTTCAAATAAAATTGAATTATTTTCAAACAAAATTAAATTATTTTCAAAACTAAAATAAAATTATTTTGAAATAAAATTAAATTATTTTCAATAAAATTAAATTATTTTCTAATTAAATTAAATTATTTTCCAAATAATTTAAATTATTTTGGAATAAAATTAAATTATTTTCAAATAAAATTTATTTATTTTCAAATAAAATTAAATTATTTTCAAATGAAATTAATTTATTTTCAAATTAAATAAATTTATTTTTAAAAATAAAGTAAAATTATTTTTAAATTAAATAAAATTATTTTCAAAAATTAAAATAAATTAATTTCAAATAAAATTAAATTATTCTTAAATAAAATAAAATTATTTTCAAATAAAATTAAATTATTTTTAAATATAATTAAATTATTTTCAAATAAAATTGAATTATTTTTAAATAATTTAAAAATTATTTTCAAACAAAATTAAGTTATTTTTAAATAAAATTATATTATTTTCAAATAAAATTAAATTATTTTCAAATAAAATGAAAATATTTTCAAATAAAATAAAATTATTTTCAAATAAAATTAAATAATTTTCAAATTAAATTAAATAATTTTCAAATAAAACAAAAATTATTCCCACATAGAATTAAATTTTTTTCAAATTAAATTAAATTATTTTTAAATAAAATTAAATTATTTTCAAATAAAATTAAATTATTTTCAAATAAAATTAAATTATTTTCAAATAAAATTAAATTATTTTCAAACAAAACTATATTATTTTAAAATAAAATTAAAATATTCTTAAATAAAAAAAAATTAAATTATTTTCAAATAAAATTAAATTATTTTCAAAAACAAAATAAAATAATTTTCAAATTAAATTAAATTATTTTCAAATTAAACTATTTTCAAATAAAATTAAATTATTTTCAAACAAAATTAAATTATTTTCAAAAAACAAATTAATTTTCAAATAAAATTAAATTATTTTCAAATAAAATTAAATTATTTATAAATAAATATAAATTATTTTCAAATAAAATAAAATTATTTTCTAAAATAAAATAAAATTATTTTCAAATAAAATTAAATTATTTTTAAACACAATTAAATTATTTTCAAATAAAATTAAATTATTTTCAAACTAAAATAAGTTATTTTCAAATAAAATTAAATTAGTTTCAAAAATAAAATAAAATTATTTTCAAATAAAATTAAATTATTTTCATTTAAAATTAAATTATTTCTAAATAAAATTAAATTATTTTCATAAATAAAATTAAATTATTTTCATAAATGAAATTAAATTAAATTCAAATAAAATTAAATTATTTTCAAATTAAATTAAATTATTTTCAAAAATTAAATTAAATTATTTTCAAATAAAATTAAATTATTTTCAAAAATAAAATTTAATTATTTTTAAATGAAATTAAATTAATTTCAAATAAAATTAAATTATTTTCAAATAAAATTAAATTATTTATAAATTAAATTAAATTATTTTCAAATTAAATTAAATTATTTTCAAATAAAGTTAAATTATTTTCAAAAATATAATTAAATTATTTTCAAATAAAATTAAATTATTTTCAAAACAAATTATTTTCAAATAAAATAAAATTATTTTCAAATAAAATAAAATTATTTACAAATAAAATTAAATTATTTGCAAAGAAAATTAAATTATTTTCAAATAAAATTAAATTATTTACAAATAAAATTAAATTATTTTCAAATAAAAATGAATTATTTTCAAACAAAATTAAATTATTTTCAAAAATAAAATAAAATTATTTTCAAGTAAAATTAAATTATTTTCAAAGAAAATAAAATTATTTTAAATAAAATTAAATGATTTTCAAATTAAATTAAATTATTTTTTAAATAATTTAAATAATTTTCAAATAAAATTAAATTATTTTTAAATAAAATTTATTTATTTTCAAATAAACAAATTATTTTCAAATAAAATTATTTTCAAATAAAATAAAATTATTTTCAAATAAAATAAAATTATTTTCAAATAAAATAAAATTATTCTCAAATAAAATAAAATTATTTTCAAATTAAATTAAATTATTTTTTAAATAATTTAAAATTTTTTTAAATAAAATTAAATTATTTTCAAATAAAATTTCAAATAAAATTACGTAATTTTCAAATAAAATTAAATTATTTTCAAATAAAATTAAATAATTTTCAAATAAAATTAAATTATTTTCAAATAAATTTAAATTATTTTCAAATAAAATTAAATTATTTTTAAATAAAATAAAATTATTTTCAAATAAAATTAAGTTATTTTCAAATAAAATAAAATTATTTTAAATAAAATTAAATTATTTTCTTATAAAATTAAAATATATTCAAATAAAATTAAATTATTTTCAAATAAAATTAAATTATTTTTAAATAAAATTAAATTATTTTCAAACTAAAATAAATTATTTTCAAATAAAATTAAATTATTTTCCAATAAAATTAAATTATTTTCAAATAAAATTAAATTATTTTTAAACAAAATTAAATTATTCTTAAATAAAATAAAATTAATTTCTATTTATATAAATTATTTTAAATAAAATTAAATTTTTTTCAAATTAAATTAAATTATTTTTTTCAGCATGCTCAAAATTTGAAAAAAAAATATTTTCAAATAAAATAAAATTATTTTCAAAAAACAAAATAATTTTCAAATAAAATTAAATTATTTTGAAATAAAATAAAATTATTTTAAATAAAATTAAATTATTTTCAAATTAAATTAAATTATTTTTTAAAAAATTTAAATTATTTTCAAATAAAATTAAATTATTTTCAAATTAAATTAAATTATTTTTTAAATAATTTAAATTTTTTTCAAATAAAATTAAATTATTTATAAATTAAATTAAATTATTTACAAATTAAATTAAATTATTTTCAAATAAAGTTAAATTATTTTCAAAAATATAATTAAATTATTTTCAAATAAAATTAAATTATTTTCAAAACAAATTATTTTCAAATAAAATAAAATTATTTTCAAATAAAATAAAATTATTTTTAAATAAAATAAAATTATTTACAAATAAAATTAAATTATTTGCAAAGAAAATTAAATTATTTTCAAATAAAATTAAATTATTTACAAATAAAATTAAATTATATTCAAATAAAATTGAATAAATTTTAAACAAAATTAAATTATTTTTAAAAATTAAATTAAATTATTTTCAAATAAAATTAAAATATTTATAAATAAAATTAAATCATTTACACATAAAATTAAATTGTTTTCAAATAAAATAAAATTATTTTCAAAAATAAAATAAAATTATTTTCAAGTAAAATTAAATTATTTTCAAATAAAATAAAATTATTTTAAATAAAATTAAATTATTTTCAAATTAAATTAAATTATTTTTTAAATAATTTAAATAATTTTCAAATAAAATTAAAACATTTTCAAATAAAATTTATTTATTTTCAAATAAACAAATTATTTTCAAATAAAATTATTTTCAAATAAAATAAATGTATTTTCAAATAAAATAAAATAATTTTCAAATTAAATTAAATTATTTTTTAAATAATTTAAATTTTTTTTAAATAAAATTAAATTATTTTCAAATAAAATTTCAAATAAAATTACGTTATTTTCAAATAAAATTAAATTATTTTCAAATAAAATTAAATTATTTTTAAATAAAATAAAATTATTTTCAAATAAAATTAAGTTATTTTCAAATTAAATAAAATTATTGTCAAATAAAACTAAATTATTTTCTAATGAAATTAAAATATTTTCAAATAAAATTAAATTATTTTCAAATAAAATTAAATCATTTTCAAATAAAATTAAATTATTTTCAAACTAAAATAAATTATTTTCAAATAAAATTAAATTATTTTCCAATAAAATTAAATTATTTTCAAATAAAATTATATTATTTTCAAATAAAACTAAATTATTCTTAAATAAAATAAAATTAATTTTAAATAAAATTAAGTTATTTTCAAATAAAATTAAATTATTTTCAAATAAAATTAAATTATTTACGAATAAAATAAAATTATTTTCAAATAAATTTAAATTATTTTCAAATAAAATTAAAATATTTTCAAAAACAAAATAAAATAATTTTCAAATTAAATTAAATTATTTTCAAATTAAACTATTTTCAAAAAAAATTAAATTATTTTCAAACAAAATTAAATTATTTTCAAAAAACAAATTAATTTTCAAATAAAATTAAATTATTTTCAAATAAAATTAAATTATTTATAAATAAAATTAAATTATTTACAAATAAATATAAATTATTTTCAAATAAAATTAAATTATTTTCTAAAATAAAATAAAATTATTTTCAAATAAAATAAAATTATTTTTAAATAAAATTAAATTATTTTCAAATAAAATTAAATTATTTTCAAACTAAAATAAGTTATTTTCAAATAAAATTAAATTAGTTTCAAAAATAAAATAAAAATATTTTCAAATAAAATTAAATTATTTTCATATAAAATTAAATTATTTTTAAATAAAATTAAATTATTTTCATAAATAAAATTAAATTAAATTCAAATAAAATTAAATTATTTTCAAATTAAATTAAATTATTTTGAAAAATAAAATTAAATTATTTTCAAATAAAATTAAATTATTTTCAAAAATAAAATTTAATTATTTTCAAACAAAATTAAACTAATTTCAAATAAAATTAAATTATTTTCAAAAATTAAATTAAATTAATTTCAAAAAAAAAAAATTATTTTCAAATAAAATCAAATTTTTTTCAAATAAAATTAAATTATTTTTAAATAAAATTAAATTATTTTCAAATTAAATTAAAATATTTTCAAATAAAATTAAAATATTTTCAAATAAAATTAAATTATTTTAAAATAAAATAAAATTCTTTTCAAATAAAATTAAATTATTTTTAAATAAAATTGAATTATTTTCAAACATAATTAAATTATTTTTAAAAATAAAATATAATTATTTTTAAGTAAAATTAAATTATTTTCAAATAAAATTAAATTATTTGCAAATAAAATTAAATTATTTTCAAAACAAATTAAATTATTTACAAATAAAATAAAGTTATTTTTAAATAAAATTGAATTATTTTGAAACAAAATTAAATTATTTTCAAAAATAGAATTAAATTATTTTCAAATAAAATAAAATTATTTTAAATAAAATTAAATTATTTACAAATAAAATTAAATTATTTTCAAATAAAATTGAATTATTTTCAAACAAAATTAAATTATTTTCAAAAATTAAATTAAATTATTTTCAAATAAAATAAAATTATTTATAAATAAAATTAAATCATTTACACATAAAATTAAATTGTTTTCAAATAAAATTAAATTATTTTCAAAAATAAAATAAAATTATTTTCAAGTAAAATTAAATTATTTTCAAATAAAATAAAATTATTTTAAATAAAATTAAATTATTTTCAAATAAAATTAAATTATTTTCAAATAAATTTAAATTATTTTCAAATAAAATTAAATTAGAGAGATGGCGGAAGGTGTGGTGTTGTGCCAATGTGATCCTCTAAATATTGTGTAAAATATTGGCGAAAATCAGTGAATAATATTAATGAGACGCATATCTGATAAATATTAAAGGTTATCAAATCTTCCATCATTATTAAACTGTGATTATTCGTTCTTGGAGTTGTGTTTGGAATTAGGCTCCTAACTACACTTTTAGACCAACAAGTTCTTACTCGACAGCCGTAACCACAATGAGTGGAAAGCCTGGACGTCCTCCTAAAGAAGACTTAAAAAGGACAACTGCTGAGGTGGTCACTTCACTTTTGACGGACGAGAGATTTATTGACGGACTCCATAATCTTGTCCTAGAAAAATTTAAAACCAAACTCCTCGAACAGGATAGAGAAATTAAACTTCTAAAGGATAAGTTAGCGGTCACTCAATTTGAACTAGAAGAGCTAAAACAGCGAGAAAAAGATAAAAATCTAATTATTTACGGCGTACCTGAAGTCCTCGATGGGGCGAGAGAGATCGTAGAAGACACTGTGATCGATCTCCTATCGTCCAAACTATCTGTAAATGAGCCTCGATCTTCTCTAACAGAGTGCAGAAGATTTGGCAAGCGCTCCACAAAGCCGAGAGGCATCCTCGTCCAGCTAGACTGTAAGGCGAAAAGGAGAAACATATTGGCGGCAAGAAGGAAACTTAAGGGGACCAGGATAGTAATCAAAGAGGACCTCACCAAAGCTAGGCTTGAGCTTCTAAGGGCGGCGCAAGATAAGTACGGACTGCCAAACGTGTGGACCAACGACGGCAAAGTACTCACGAAAACGGAGCGGGGCATAATACGGGTCGACTGGAATCTGCTGGCTCAAGACACAACAACTACCCCTGACGTCACGGAGGATCTGGTGGAAGAATACTAAGTGAGTGTGGAAAAGATTAATAGTACGTTATAATTAACTGTATTGTCAATACCTCTTACTCTTACTTCTCTATTTCCTACCGCCTGGGGCCAGGCATAACGCCGCATAATTGCTTTTGTTCTCTTTAACCTACTTTTTAATTTTTTCTTTAACCTACTTTTTAAAAAAAACAATTTGCTTTGATTGGCATTGCAATTAAAACTTATATCGCTCAAACAACTGCCATAGCAATAGCCAGACTGAAGCTTATTTACTCCTCGAGAGCCGTGCTACCCACAGAACTAAGAAAGAAGATAGTAAATTCCTACGTAACTTCGATATTTACGTATGCAGATCCTGTGTACGGGAATTTTATAGACTTCTAAACTACAAGAAGAATCCAAAAGGTCCAAAACCTATGCATCCGGTATACATACAAATTAAAAGCTAGAGATAACATTCCTCTAGGCCTCCGCCTTTCCTGGATGAATATGAAGGACACTAGGAAAAAGCATAAGATCTCACTCTACAAAAGAATTTTAAACACAAAGAAACCCTCTTACATTCATAGAAAAATCCAATTTAGGAGTGATGTGCATAATATTAATATAAGGAACCGAGGCACACTAACTATACCCAAACACCGGACAGCACAATTCCAAGGCAGCTACTCGTACCAAGTCGCTAAATCGCTGAACAGCATAACTGCAGCTCCAAAATTAGGATAATTCCAATCTTCAAAACGATAGGTGCCAGAAGTTTCTCCGCTGACATTTCTTGCTGCTTTCTCTACGCTGAAGTTTCTACGGACTATGGATATGGCTCTCGGGTGCGTGATTAATGACCTTTTAATGACGTATTTTCCCTTCGGTATCTTCCCGTAACTTCCCTTTCGTTATTTTCCCTGTTTCTTTGTTTTTCTTTGGTTTTCTCTCTATAAATGCAAATGTAAATCTCAAATTAATAAGTTCGAACAATAGTTATAGAACAATGTTATGCACTAATGCCAAGTATAAATAATAATCAACTTTGTAAGCGGTATAATACACTATTATGTAATAGTGTAATGCAATAGTATCTGTAACAGGGCTTGCGGAAGATTGAGTGTGATAATATCACATCTCAAGCAAGTCCTTTTTGTCTAGTTACGAGCAAACATATCATGTTATTATACAAATGTAATGTATCTTTCTGTTGCTTTTAACTGGATCAATAAATGCTATAAAAAAATATATATATATATATATATATTTTTAAATAAAATAAAATTATTTTAAATAAAATTGTTATTTTCAAATAAAATAAAATTATTTTCAAATAAAATTAAATTATTTTCAAATAAAATTAAAATATTTTCAAATAAAATTAAATTATTTTCAAATAAAATTAAATTATTTTCAAATAAAATTAAATTATTTTCAAACTAAAATAAATTATTTTCAAATAAAATTAAATTATTTTCAAATAAAATTAAATCATTTTCAAATAAAATTATATTATTTTCAAATAAAATTAAATTATTCTTAAATAAAATAAAATTAATTTCAAATAAAATTAAGTGATTTTCAAATAAAATTAAATTATTTTCAAATTAAATTAAATCATTTTCAAATAAAATAAAATTATTTTTTAATAAAATAAAATTATTTTCAAATAAAATAGTTATTTTCAAATAAAATAAAATTATTTTAAAATAAAATTAAATTATTTTCAAATAAAAATAAAACATTTTCATATAAAATTAAATTATATTCAAATAAAATTAAATTATTTTCAAATAAAATAAAATTATATTCAAACTAAAATGAATTATTTTCAAATAAAATTAAATTATTTTTAAATAAAATAAAATTATTTTCAAATAAAATTAAATAATTTGCAAATAAATTTTAATTATTATCAAACAAAATAAATTATTTACAAATAAAATTAAATTATTTTCAAATAAAATTGAATTATTTTCAAACAAAATTAAATTATTTTCAAAACTAAAATAAAATTATTTTCAAATAAAATTAAATTATTTTCAATAGAATTAAATTATTTTCAAAATAAATTTAATTATTTTAATAATTTAATTTTAGTTTTGAAAATAATTTAATTTAATTTGAAAATATTGTAATTTTATTTTAAATTAATTTAATTTTAGTTGAAAATAATTTAATTTAATTTGAAAATAATTTAATTTTATTTTTGAAATTAATTTAATTTTATTTGAAATTAATTTAATTAAATTAATTTAATTAAATTATTTTGGAATAAAATTAAATTATTTTCAAATAAAATTTATTTATTTTCAAATAAAATTAAATTATTTTCAAATGAAATTAAATTATTTTCAAATTAAATAAATTTATTTTTAAAAATAAAATAAAATTAAATTCTACTAAAATTAAATTATTTTCAAATAAAATTATATTATTTTCAAATAAAATTAAATTATTCTTAAATAAAATTAAATTATTTTTAAATTAAATTAAATTATTTTCAAAAATAAAATTAAAATAATTTCAAATAAAATTAAAATATTTTCAAATTAAATTAAATTAATTTCAAATATAAAATTAAAATATTTTCAAATTAAATTAAATTATTTTCAAAAATAAAATAAAATTATTTTCAAATAAAATAAAATTATTTTGAAATTAAATAAAATTATTTTCAATAAAATTATTTTCAAATAAAATTAAATTATTTTCAAAAATAAAATGAAATTATTTTTAAATAAAACTAAATTATTTTAAAATAAAATAAAATTATTTTCAAAAATAAAATTAAATTAATTTCAAATAAAATTAAGTTAATTTCAAAAATAAAATTAAATTATTTTCAAATTAAATTAAATTATTTTTAAATAAAATTAAATTAATTTCAAATAAAATTAATATATTTTCAAATTAAATTAAATTATTTTCAAAACTAAAATTAAATTATTTTCAAATAAAATTAAATAATTTTCAAATTAAATTAAATAATTTTCAAATAAAACAAAAATTATTCCCACAAAATTAATTTTTTTTCAAATTAAATTTAATTATTTTTAAATAAAATTAAATTATTTTCAAATAAAATTAAATTATTTTCAAATAAAATTAAATTATTTTCAAATAAAACTATATTATTTTCAAATAAAATTAAAATATTCTTAAATAAAATAAAATTAATTTCAAATAAAATAAGGTTATTTTCAAATAAAATTAAATTATTTTCAAATAAAATTAAATTATTTTCAAATAAAATTAAATTATTTTCAAATAAAAATAAATTATTTTCAAATAAATTTAAATTATTTTCAAATAAAATTAAATTATTTTTAAATAAAATAAAATTATTTTCAATTAAAATTAAGTTATTTTCAAATAAAATAAAATTATTTTCAATAAAATTAAATTATTTTCAAATAAAATTAAATTATTTTCAAATAAAATTAAATTATTTTCAAATAAAATGAAATTATTTTCAAACTAAAATAAATTACTTTCAAATAAAATTAAATTATTTTCAAATAAAATTAAATTTTTTTCAAATAAAATTATATTATTTTCAAATAAAATTAAATTATTCTTAAATAAAATAAAATTAATTTCAAATAAAATTAAGTTATTTTCAAATAAAATTAAATTATTTTCAAATAAAATTAAATCATTTTCAAATAAAATAAAATAAAATTATTTTCAAATAAATTTAAATTATTTTCAAATAAAATAAAATTATTTTTAAATAAAATAAAATTATTTTCAAATAAAATTAAGTTATTTTCAAATAAAATTAAATTATTTTCAAATAAAAAAAAAATATTTTCATATAAAATTAAATTATTTTCAAATAAAATTAAATTTTTTTCAAATAAAATAAAATTATTTTCAAACTAAAATGAATTATTTTCAAATAAAATTAAATTATTTTCAAATAAAATAAAATTATTTTCAAATAAAATTAAATTATTTGCAAATAAATTTAAATTATTTTCAAATAAAATTAAATTATTTACAAATAAAATTAAATTATTTTCAAATAAAATTGAATTATTTTCAAACAAAATTAAATTATTTTCAAAACTAAAATAAAATTATTTTGAAATAAAATTAAATTATTTTCAATAAAATTAAATTATTTTCTAATTAAATTAAATTATTTTCCAAATAATTTAAATTATTTTGGAATAAAATTAAATTATTTTCAAATAAAATTTATTTATTTTCAAATAAAATTAAATTATTTTCAAATGAAATTAAATTATTTTCAAATTAAATAAATTTATTTTTAAAAATAAAGTAAAATTATTTTTAAATTAAATAAAATTATTTTCAAAAATAAAAATAAATTAATTTCAAATAAAATTAAATTATTCTTAAATAAAATAAAATTATTTTTAAATTAAATTAAATTATTTTCAAAAATAAAATTAAATTAATTTCAAATAAAATTAAATTATTTTCAAATTAAATTAAATTAATTTCAAATATAAAATTAAATTATTTTCAAATTAAATTAAATTATTTTCAATAATTAAAATTAAATTATTTTCAAATAAAATAAAATTATTTTGAAATTAAATAAAATTATTTTCAAAAATAAAACAAAATTATTTTCGAATAAAATTAAATTATTTTCAAATTAAATTAAATTATTTTCAAAACTAAAATTAAATTATTTTCAAATAAAATTAAATAATTTTCAAATTAAATTAAATAATTTTCAAATAAAACAAAAATTATTCCCCCATAAAATTAAATTTTTTTCAAATTAAATTAAATTATATTTAAATAAAATTAAATTATTTTCAAATAAAATTAAATTATTTTCAAATAAAATTAAATTATTTTCAAATAAAACTATATTATTTTCAAATAAAATTAAAATATTCTTAAATAAAATAAAATTAATTTCAAATAAAATTAGGTTATTTTCAAATAAAATTAAATTATTTTCAAATAAAATTAAATTATTTTCAAATAAAATTAAATTATTTTCAAATAAAAATAAATTATTTTCAAATAAATTTAAATTATTTTCAAATAAAATTAAATTATTTTTAAATAAAATAAAATTATTTTCAATTAAAATTAAGTTATTTTCAAATAAAATTAAAATTATTTTCAATAAAATTAAATTATTTTCAAATAAAATTAAATTATTTTCAAATAAAATTAAATTATTTTCAAATAAAATTAAATTATTTTCAAATAAAATTAAAATATTTTCAAACTAAAATAAATTATTTTCAAATAAAATTAAATTATTTTCAAATAAAATTAAATTATTTTCAAATAAAATTATATTATTTTCAAATAAAATTAAATTATTCTTAAACAAAATAAAATTAATTTCAAATAAAATTAAGTTATTTTCAAATAAAATTAAATTATTTTCAAATAAAATTAAATTATTTTCAAATAAAATAAAATTATTTTCAAATAAATTTAAATTATTTTCAAATAAAATAAAATTATTTTTAAATAAAATAAAATTATTTTCAAATAAAATTCAGTTATTTTCAAAGAAAATAAAATTATTTTCAAATAAAATTAAATTATTTTCAAATAAAAATAAAAAATATTCATATAAAATTAAATTATTTTCAAATAAAATTAAATTTTTTTCAAATAAAATAAAATTATTTTCAAACTAAAATGAATTATGTTCAAATAAAATTAAATTATTTTCAAATAAAATTAAATTATTTTCAAATAAAATTAAATTATTTTCAAAAAAAAATAAAAAATATTCATATAAAATTAAATTATTTTCAAATAAAATTAAATTTTTTTCAAATAAAATAAAATTATTTTCAAACTAAAATGAATTATTTTCAAATAAAATTAAATTATTTTCAAATAAAATAAAATTATTTTCAAATAAAATTAAATTATTTGCAAATAAATTTAAATTATTTTCAAATAAAATTAAATTTTTTACAAATAAAATAAATTATTTTCAAATAAAATTAAATTATTTTCAAATAAAATTATATTATTTTCAAATAAAATTAAATTATTCTTAAACAAAATAAAATTAATTTCAAATAAAATTAAGTTATTTTCAAATAAAACAAAATTATTTTCGAATAAAATTAAATTATTTTCAAATTAAATTAAATTATTTTCAAAAATAAAATAAATTTATTTTCAAACAAAATTAAATTATTTTTAAATAAAATTAAATTAGTTTCAAAAATAAAATGAAATTATTTTTAAATAAAACTAAATTATTGTCAAATAAAATGAAATTATTTTCAAAAATAAAATTAAATTAATTTCAAATAAAATTAAATTATTTTCAAATTAAATTAAATTAATTTCAAAAATAAAATTAAATTATTTTCAAAATAAATTAAATTGTTTTCAAATAAAATTAAATTAATTTCAAATAAATTTAATATATTTTCAAAGTAAATTAAATTATTTTCAAAAATAAAATTAAATTATTTTCAAATAAAATAAAATTATTTTTAAATAAAATTAAATTATTTTCAGATAAATTTAAATTATTTTCAAATAAAATTAAATTATTTACAAATAAAATTAAATTATTTTCAAATAAAATTAAATTATTTTCAAACAAAATTAAATTATTTTCAAAACTAAAATAAAATTATTTTCAAATAAAATTTAATTATTTTCAATAGAATTAAATTATTTTCTAATTAAATTAAATTATTTTCCAAATAATTTAAATTATTTTGGAATAAAATTAAATTATTTTCAAATAAAATTTATTTTTTTTCAAATAAAATTAAATTATTTTCAAATGAAATTAAATTATTTTCAAACTAAATAAATTTATTTTTAAAAATAAAATTAAATTATTTTCAAATATAATTAAATTATTTTTAAATTAAATAAAATTATTTTCAAAAATAAAAATAAATTAAATTCTACTAAAATTAAATTATTTTCAAATAAAATTATATTATTTTCAAATAAAATTAAATTATTCTTAAATAAAATTAAATTATTTTTAAATTAAATTAAATTATTTTCAAAAATAAAATTAAATTAATTTCAAATAAAATTAAATTATTTTCAAATTAAATTAAATTAATTTCAAATATAAAATTAAATTATTTTCAAATTAAATTAAATTATTTTCAAATAATTATTAAAATAAAATTATTAAATAAAATAATTAAATAAAATTAAATTATTTTCAAATAAAATAAAATTATTTTGAAATTAAATAAAATTATTTTCAAAAATAAAATAAAATTATTTTCAAATAAAATTAAATTATTTTCAAAAATAAAATGAAATTATTTTTAAATAAAACTAAATTATTTTCAAATAAAATAAAGATATTTTCAAAAATAAAATTAAATTAATTTCAAATAAAATTAAATTATTTTCAAATTAAATTAAATTAATTTCAAAAATAAAATTAAATTATTTTCAAATTAAATTAAATTATTTTCAAAAATAAAATGAAATTATTTTCAAATAAAATTAAATTATTTTCAAATAAAATTAAATTATTTTTAAATAAAATAAAATTATTTTTAAATAAAATTAAGTTATTTTCAAATAAAATAAAATTATTTTCAAATAAAATTAAATTATTTTCAAATAAAATTAAAATATTTTCATATATAATTAAATTATTTTCAAAAAAAATTAAATTATTTTCAAATAAAATTAAATTATTTTCAAACTAAAATAAATTATTTTCAAATAAAATAAAATTATTTTCAAATAAAATTAAAATTTTTTTCAAATAAAATTATATTATTTTCAAATAAAATTAAATTATTCTTAAATAAAATAAAATTAATTTCAAATAAAATTAAGTTATTTTCAAATAAAATTAAATTATTTTCAAATAAAATTAAATTATTTAAAAAAAAAATAAAATTATTTTCAAATAAATTTAAATTATTTTCAAATAAAATTAAATTATTTTTAAATAAAATAAAATTATTTTCAAATAAAATAAAATTATTTTCAAATAAAATAAAATTATTTTAAAATAAAATTAAATTATTTTCAAATAAAAATAAAATGTTTTCATATAAAATTAAATTATTTTCAAATAAAATTAAATTATTTTCAAATAAAATAAAATTATTTTCAAACTAAAATGAATTATTTTCAAATAAAATTAAATTATTTTCAAATAAATTTAAATTATTTTCAAATAAAATTAAATTATTTACAAATAAAATTAAATTATTTTTAAATAAAATTGAATTATTTTCATACAAAATTAAATTATTTTCAAAACTTAAATAAAATTATTTTCAAATAAAATTAAATTATTTTCTAATTAAATTAAATTATTTTCCTAATAATTTAAATTATTTTGGAATAAAATTAAATTATTTTCAAATAAAATTTATTTATTTTCAAATAAAATTAAATTATTTTCAAATGAAATTAAATTATTTTCAAATAAAATAAATTTATTTTTAAAAATAAAATTAAATTATTTTCAAATATAATTAAATTATTTTTAAATTAAATAAAATTATTTTCAAAAATAAAAATAAATTAAATTCTACTAAAATTAAATTATTTTCAAATAAAATTATATTATTTTCAAATAAAATAAAATTATTTTAAAATAAAATAAAATTATTTTTAAATTAAATTAAATTATTTTCAAAAATAAAATTAAATTAATTTCAAATAAAATTAAATTATTTTCAAATTAAATTAAATTAATTTCAAATATAAAATTAAATTATTTTCAAATTAAATTAAATTATTTTCAAAAATAAAATTAAATTATTTTCAAATAAAATAAAATTATTTTGAAATTAAATAAAATTATTTTCAAAAATAAAATAAAATTATTTTCAAATAAAATTAAATTATTTTCAAATTAAATTAAATTATTTTCAAAAATAAAATAAATTTATTTTCAAATAAAATTAAATTATTTTCAAATAAAATTAAATTATTTTCAAAAATAAAATGAAATTATTTTTAAATAAAACTAAATTATTGTCAAATAAAATAAAATTATTTTCAAAAATAAAATTAAATTCATTTCAAATAAAATTAAATTAAATTAATTTCAAAAATAAAATTAAATTATTTTCAAATTGAATTAAATTATTTTCAAATAAAATTAAATTTATTTCAAATAAAATTAATATATTTTCAAAGTAAATTAAATTATTTTCAAAAATAAAATTAAATTATTTTCAAAAATAAAATAAAATTATTTTCAAATAAAATTAAATTATTTTAAAATATTAAATTAAATAATTTTCAAATAAAATTAAATTATTTTCAAATAAAATTAAATAATTTTCAAATTAAATTAAATAATTTTCAAATAAAACAAAAATTATTCCCACATAAAATTAAATTTTTTTCAAATTAAATTAAATTATTTTTAAATAAAATTAAATTATTTTCAAATAAAATTAAATTATTTTCAAATAAAACTATATTATTTTCAAATAAAATTAAAATAATCTTAAATAAAATAAAATTAATTTCAAATAAAATTAGGTTATTTTCAAATAAAATTAAATTATTTTCAAATAAAGGTAAATTATTTTCAAATAAAATTAAATTATTTTCAAATAAAATTAAATTATTTTTAAATAAAATAAAATTATTTTCAAATAAAATTAAGTTATTTTCAAATAAAATAAAATTATTTTCAAATAAATTTAAATTTTTCAAATAAAATTAATTTATTTTTAAATAAAATAAAATTATTTTCAAATAAAATTAAATTATTTTTAAATAAAATAAAATTATTTTCAAATAAAATTAAATTATTTTCAAATAAAAATAAAATATTTTCATATAAAATTAAATTATTTTCAAATAAAATTAAATTATTTTCAAATAAAATAAAATTATTTTCAAACTAAAATGAATTATTTTAAAATAAAATAAAATTATTTTCAAATAAAATAAAATTATTTTCAAATAAAATTAAATTATTTGCAAATAAATTTAAATTATTTTCAAATCAAATTAAATTTTTTACAAATAAAATAAAATTATTTTCAAATAAAATTGAATTATTTTCAAACAAAATTAAATTATTTTAAAAACTAAAATAAAATTATTTTCAAATAATATTAAATTATTTTCAAATAAAAGTAAAACATTTTCAAATAAAATTAAATTATTTTCAAATAAAATAAAATTATTTTCAAATAAAATTAAACTATTTTCAAACTAACATAAATTATTTTCAAATAAAATTGAATAATTTTCAAACAAAATTAAATTATTTTCAAAAAAAAAATAAAATTATTTTCAAATAAAATTAAATTATTTTCAAAAATAAAATGAAATTATTTTTAAATAAAACTAAATTATTTTCAAATAAAATAAATATATTTTCAAAAATAAAATTAAATTAATTTCAAATAAAATAAAATTATTTTCAAATTAAATTAAATTAATTTCAAAAATTATATTAAATTATTTTCAAATAAAATTAAATTATTTTCAAATAAAATTAAATTAATTTCAAATAAAATTAATATATTTTCAAATTAAATTAAATTATTTTCAAAAATAAAATTAAATTATTTTCAAATAAAACTATATTATTTTCAAATAAAATTAAAATATTCTTAAATAAAATAAAATTAATTTCAAATAAAATTAGGTTATTTTCAAATAAAATTAAATTATTTTCAAAAAAAATTAAATTATTTTCAAATAAAATTAAATTATTTTCAAATAAAATTAAATTATTTTTAAACTAAAATAAATTATTTTCAAATAAAATTAAATTATTTTCAAATAAAATTAATTTTTTTTTCAAATAAAATTATATTATTTTCAAATAAAATTAAATTATTCTTAAATAAAATAAAATTAATTTCAAATAAAATTAAGTCATTTTCAAATAAAAATAAATTATTTTCAAATAAAATTAAATTATTTTCAAATAAAATAAAATTATTTTCAAATAAAATTAAGTTATTTTCAAATAAATTTAAATTATTTTCGAATAAAATTAAATTATTTTTAAATAAAATAAAATTATTTTCAAATAAAATTAAGTTATTTTCAAATAAAATAAAATTATTTTCAAATAAAATTAAATTATTTTCAAATAAAAATAAAATAATTTTATATAAAATTAAATTATTTTCAAATAAAATTAAATTATTTTCAAACTAAAATGAATTATTTTCAAATAAAATAAATTATTTTCAAATAAATTCAAATTATTTTCAAATAAAATTAAATTATTTACAAATAAAATTAAATTATTTTCAAATAAAATTGAATTATTTTCAAACAAAATTAAATTATTTTTAAAACTAAAATAAAATTATTTTCAAATAAAATTAAATTATTTTCTAATTAAATTAAATTATTTTCCTAATAATTTAAATTATTTTGGAATAAAATTAAATTATTTTCAAATAAAATTTATTTATTTTTAAATAAAATTAAATTATTTTCAAATGAAATTAAATTATTTTCAAATTAAATAAATTTATTTTTAAAAATAAAATTAAATTATTTTCAAATATAATTAAATTATTTTTAAATTAAATAAAATTATTTTCCAAAATAAAAATAAATTAAATTCTACTAAAATTAAATTATTTTCAAATAAAATGATATTATTTTTAAATAAAATTAAATTATTCTTAAATAAAATAAAATTATTTTTAAATTAAATTAAATTATTTTCAAAAATAAAATTAAATTATTTTCAAATTAAATTAAATTATTTTCAAAAATAAAATAAATTTATTTTCAAATAAAATTAAATTATTTTCAAATAAAATTAAATTATTTTCAAAAATAAAATGAAATTATCTTTAAATAAAACTAAATTATTGTCAAATAAAATAAAATTAAATTAATTTCAAATAAAATTAAATTATTTTCAAATTAAATTAAATTAATTTCAAACATAAAATTAAATTATTTTCAAATTAAATTAAATTATTTTCAAATTAAATTAAATTTATTTCAAATAAAATTAATATATTTTCAAAGTAAATTAAATTATTTTCAAAAATAAATTTAAATTATTTTCAAATAAAATAAAATTCTTTTTAAATAAAATTAAATTATTTTCAAAAATAAAATAAAATTATTTTCAGTAAAATTAAATTATTTTCAAATATTAAATTAAATAATTTTCAAATAAAATTAAATTATTTTCAAATAAAATTAAATAATTTTCAAATTAAATTAAATAATTTTCAAATAAAACAAAAATTATTCCCACATAAAATTTAATTTTTTTCAAATTAAATTAAATTATTTTTAAATAAAATTAAATTAAATTCAAATAAAATTAAATTATTTTAAAATAAAATTAAATTATTTTCAAATAAAACTATATTATTTTCAAATAAAATTAAAATATTCTTAAATAAAATAAAATTAATTTCAAATAAAATTAGGTTATTTTCAAATAAAATTAAATTATTTTCAAATAAAGTTAAATTATTTTCAAATAAAATTAAATTATTTTCAAATAAAATTAAATTATCTTTAAATAAAATAAAATTATTTTCAAATAAAATTAAGTTATTTTCAAATAAAATAAAATTATTTTCAAATAAAATTAAATTATTTTCAAATAAAATTAAAATATTTTCAAATATAATTAAATTATTTTCAAATAAAATTAAATTGTTTTCAAATAAAATTAAATTATTTTCAAACTAAAATAAATTATTTTCAAATAAAATTAAATTATTTTCAAATAAAATTAAATTATTTTCAAATAAAATTATATTATTTTCAAATAAAATTAAATTTATCTTAAATAAAATAAAAATTATTTCAAATAAAATTATGTTATTTTCAAATAAAATTAAATTATTCTGAAATAAAATTAAATTATTTTCAAATAAAATTAAATTATTTTCAAATAAATTTAAATTTTTCAAATAAAATTAATTTATTTTTAAATAAAATAAAATTATTTTCAAATAAAATTAAGTTATTTTTAAATAAAATAAAATTATTTTCAAATAAAATTAAATTATTTTCAAATAAAAATAAAATATTTTCGTATAAAATAAAATTAATTTTTTTCAAATTAAATTAAATTATTTTTAAATAAAATTAAATTATATTCAAATAAAATTATGTTATTTTCAAATAAAATTAAATTATTTTCAAATAAAATTAAATTATTTTCAAATAAAAGAAAATTATTTTCAAAATAAAATGAATTATTTTCAATTAAAATTAAATTATTTTCAAATAAAATAAAATTATTTTCAAATAAAATTAAATTATTTGCAAATAAATTTAAATTATTTTCAAATAAAATTAATTTTTTTACAAGTAAAATTAAATTATTTTCAAATAAAATTGAATTATTTTCAAACAAAATTAAATTATTTTTAAAACTAAAATAAAATTATTTTCAAATAAAATTAAATTATTTTCAAATAAAATTAAAATATTTTCAAAAAAAAAATTAAATTATTTTCATATAAAATTAAATTATTTTCAAATACAATTAAATTATTCTTAAATAAAACTAAATTAGTTTTAAATTAAATAAAATTATTTTCAAAAATAAAAATAAATTAAATTCTACTAAAATTAAATTATTTTCAAATAAAATTATATTATTTTCAAATAAAATTAAATTATTCTTAAATAAAATAAAATTATTTTTAAATTAAATTAAATTATTTTCAAAAATTAAATTAAATTAATTTCAAATAAAATTAAATTACTTTCAAATTAAATTAAATTAATTTCAAATATAAAATTAAATTATTTTCAAATTAAATTAAATTATTTTCAAAAATAAAATAAAATTATTTTCAAATAAAATAAAATTATTTTGAAATTAAATAAAATTATTTTCAAAAATAAAATAAAATTATTTTCAAATAAAATTAAATTATTTTCAAATTAAATTAAATTTTTTTCAAAAATAAAATAAATTTATTTTCAAATAAAATTAAATTATTTTCAAATAAAATAAAATTATTTTCAAAAATAAAATGAAATTATTTTTAAATAAAATAAAATTATTTTCAAATAAAATTAAATTATTTTCAAAAATAATATTAAATTATTTTCAAATAAAATTAAATTATTTTCAAATATTAAATTAAATAATTTTCAAATAAAATTAAATTATTTTCAAATAAAATTAAATTATTTCCAAAAAAAAAAATTAAATTATTTTTATATAAAATTCAATTATTTTCAAATACAATTAAATTATTCTTAAATAAAATAAAATTATTTTCAAGTAAAATTAAGTTATTTTCAAATAAAATTAAATTATTTTCAAATAAAATTAAATTATTTTCAAATAAAATTAAATTATTTTCAAATAAAATTAAATTATTTTTAAATAAAATAAAATTATTTTCAAGTAAAATTAAGTTATTTTCAAATAAAATTAAATTATTTTCAAATAAAAATAAATTATTTTTAAATAAAATTAAAATATTTTCAAATAAAATAAAATTATTTTCAAATAAAATTAAATAATTTCCAAATTAAATTAAATAATTTTCAAATAAAACAAAACTTATTTTCACATAAAATTAATTTTTTTTCAAATTAAACTAAATTATTTTCAAATAAAATTAAATTATTTTAAAATAACATTAAATTATTTTCAAAAAAAATTAAATTAATTTCAAATAAATTTAAATTATTTTCAAATAAAATAAAATTATTTTTAAATAAAATAAAATTATTTTCAAATAAAATCAAATTATTTTCAAATAAAATAAAATTATTTTCAAATAAAATTAAATTATTTTCAAATAAAATTAAAACATTTTCAAATAAAATAAAATTATTTTCAAATAAAATAAAATTATTTTTAAATAAAATTAAATTATTTTCAAACTAAAATAAATTATTTTCAAATAAAATTGAATAATTTTCAAACAAAATTAAATTATTTTCAAAACTAAAATAAAATTATTTTCAAATAAAATAAAATTATTTTCAATAAAATAAAATTAGTTTCGAATAAAATTAAGTTATTTTCAAATAAAATAAAATTATTTTCAAATAAAATTAAATTATTTTCAAATAAATTTAAATTATTTTCAAATAAAATTAAAAAATTTTCAAATTAAATTAAATAATTTTCAAATAAAACAAAAATTATTTTCGCATAAAATCAATTTTTTTTCAAATTAAACTAAATTATTTTCAAATAAAATTAAATTATTTTCAAATAAAATTAAATTATTTTCAAATAAAATAAAATTATTTTCAAATAAAATTAAATTATTTTCAAATAAAATTAAATTAATCTTAAATAAAATAAAAATTATTTCAAATAAAATTAAATTATTCTGAAATAAAATTAAATTATTTTCAAATAAAATAAAATTATTTTCAAATAAATTTAAATTTTTCAAATAAAATTAATTTATTTTTAAATAAAATAAAATTATTTTCAAATAAAATTAAGTTATTTTTAAATAAAATAAATTTTTTTTCAAAAAAAATTAAATTATTTTCAAATAAAAATAAAATATTTTCATATAAAATTAAATTATTTTCAAATAAAATTAAATTATTTTCAAATAAAAAAAAATTATTTTCAAACTAAAATGAATTATTTTCAATTAAAATTAAATTATTTTCAAATAAAATTAAATTATTTTCAAATAAAATTAAATTATTTGCAAATAAATTTAAATTATTTTCAAATAAAATTAAATTTTTTACAAATAAAATTAAATTATTTTCAAATAAAATTGAATTATTTTTAAACAAAATTAAATTATTTTTAAAACTAAAATAAAATTATTTTCAAATAAAATTAAATTATTTTCAAATAAAATTAAAATATTTTCAAAAAAAAAATTAAATTATTTTCATATAAAATTAAATTATTTTCAAATACAATTAAATTATTCTTAAATAAAATAAAATTATTTTTAAATTAAATTAAATTATTTTCAAAATTAAAATTAAATTAATTTCAAATAAAATTAAATTATTTTCAAATTAAATTAAATTAATTTCAAATATAAAATTAAATTAGTTTTAAATTAAATAAAATTATTTTCAAAAATTAAAATAAATTAAATTCTACTAAAATTAAATTATTTTCAAATA
Source organism: Phosphuga atrata (assembly GCA_944588485.1). Lineage (NCBI taxonomy): Eukaryota > Metazoa > Arthropoda > Insecta > Coleoptera > Silphidae > Phosphuga > Phosphuga atrata. The sequence goes on from OX155894.1 coordinate 36,596,368, forward strand.
AAATTAAATTATTCTTAAATAAAATAAAATTATTTTTAAATTTAATTAAATTATTTTCAAAAATAAAATTATATTAATTTCAAATAAAATTAAATTATTTTCAAATTAAATTAAATTAATTTCAAATATAAAATTAAATTATTTTCAAATTAAATTAAATTATTTTCAAAAATAAAATAAAATTATTTTCAAATAAAATAAAATTATTTTCAAATAAAATTAAGTTATTTTCTAATAAAATTAATTTTTTTTCAAATAAAATTAAATTATTTTCAAATAAAATTTGAATATTTTCAAATAAAATAAAATTATTTTTAAATAAAATTAAATAATTTTTAAATTAAATTAAATAATTTTTAAATTAAATTAAATTATTTTTAAATAAAATTAAATTATTTTCAAATAAAATTTATTTATTTTCAAATAAAATTAAATTATTTTCAAATAAAATTAAATTATTTTCAAATAAAATGAAATTATTTTCAAATAAAATTAAAATATTTTCAAATAAAATTAAATTAGTTTCAAATGAAATTAAATTATTTTCAAATTAAATTAAATAATTTTCAAATAAAACAAAAATTATTTTCACATAAAATTATATTGTTTTCAAATTAAATTAAATTATTTTCAAAAAAAATTAAGTTAATTTTAAATAAAATAAAATTATTTTCAAATAAAATTAAATTATTTTCAAAAAAAATTAAAATCTTTTCAAATAAAATTAAAATATTTTCAAATAAAATTAAATTATTTTCAATAAAATTAAATTATTTTCAAATTAAATTAAATTATTTTTCAAATAATTTAAATTATTTTCAAATTAAATTTATTTATTTTCAAACTAAAATAAATTATTTTCAAACTAAAATAAATTATTTTCAAATAAAATTAAATAATTTTCAAATAAAATTAAATTATTTTCAAATAAAATTAAATTATTTTCAAATAAAATTTATTTATTTTCAAATAAAATTAAATTATTTTCAAATAAAATTAAAGTATTTTCAAATAATATTAAATTATTTTCAAAAAAAAAATATTATTTTTAAATTAAATTATTTTCAAATTAAACTATTTGCAAATAAAATTAAATTATTTTCAAAAAACAAAATAATTTTCAAATATATTTAAATTATTTTCAAATAAAATAAAATTATTTTCAAAAAACAAAATAATTTTCAAACAAAATTAAATTATTTTCAAATAAAATTAAATTATTTTCAATAAAATTAAATTATTTTCAAATTAAATTAAATTATTTTTCAAATAATTTAAATTATTTGCAAATAAAATTAAATTATTTTCAAATAACATTTATTTATTTTCTAATAAAATTAAATTATTTTCAAAAAACAAAATAATTTTCAAATAAATTTAAATTATTTTCAAATAAAATTAAATTATTTATAAATAAAATTAAATAATTTACAATTAAAATAAATTATTTTCAAAAAAACAAAATAATTTTCAAATAAAATTAAATTATTTTCAAATAAAATTAAATTATTTTCAAATAAAATAAAATTATTTTCAAATAAAATTAAATTAATCTTAAATAAAATAAAAATTATTTCAAATAAAATTAAATTATTCTGAAATAAAATTAAATTATTTTCAAATAAAATAAAATTATTTTCAAATAAATTTAAATTTTTCAAATAAAATTAATTTATTTTTAAATAAAATAAAATTATTTTCAAATAAAATTAAGTTATTTTTAAATAAAATAAATTTTTTTTCAAATAAAATTAAATTATTTTCAAATAAAAATAAAATATTTTCATATAAAATTAAATTATTTTCAAATAAAATTAAATTATTTTCAAATAAAATAAAATTATTTTCAAACTAAAATGAATTATTTTCAATTAAAATTAAATTATTTTCAAATAAAATAAATTTATTTTCAAATAAAATTAAATTATTTGCAAATAAATTTAAATTATTTTCAAATAAAATTAAAATATTTATAAATAAAATTAAATAATTTACAATTAAAATAAATTATTTTCAAAAAAACAAAATAATTTTCAAATAAAATTAAATTATTTTCAAATAAAATTAAATTATTTTCAAATAAAATAAAATTATTTTCAAATAAAATTAAATTATTTTCAAATAAAATTAAATTAATCTTAAATAAAATAAAAATTATTTCAAATAAAATTAAATTATTCTGAAATAAAATTAAATTATTTTCAAATAAAATAAAATTATTTTCAAATAAATTTAAATTATTCAAATAAAATTAATTTATTTTTAAATAAAATAAAATTATTTTCAAATAAAATTAAGTTATTTTTAAATAAAATAAATTTTTTTTCAAATAAAATTAAATTATTTTCAAATAAAAATAAAATATTTTCATATAAAATTAAATTATTTTCAAATAAAATTAAATTATTTTCAAATAAAATAAAATTATTTTCAAACTAAAATGAATTATTTTCAATTAAAATTAAATTATTTTCAAATAAAATAAATTTATTTTCAAATAAAATTAAATTATTTGCAAATAAATTTAAATTATTTTCAAATAAAATTAAATTTTTTACAAATAAAATTAAATTATTTTCAAATAAAATTGAATTATTTTTAAACAAAATTAAATTATTTTTAAAACTAAAATAAAATTATTTTCAAATAAAATTAAATTATTTTCAAATAAAATTAAAATATTTTCAAAAAAAAAATTAAATTATTTTCATATAAAATTAAAGTATTTTCAAATACAATTAAATTATTCTTAAATAAAATAAAATTATTTTTAAATTAAATTAAATTATTTTCAAAATTAAAATTAAATTAATTTCAAATAAAATTAAATTATTTTCAAATTAAATTAAATTAATTTCAAATATAAAATTAAATTAGTTTTAAATTAAATAAAATTATTTTCAAAAATTAAAATAAATTAAATTCTACTAAAATTAAATTATTTTCAAATAAAATTAAATTATTCTTAAATAAAATAAAATTATTTTTAAATTTAATTAAATTATTTTCAAAAATAAAATTATATTAATTTCAAATAAAATTAAATTATTTTCAAATTAAATTAAATTAATTTCAAATATAAAATTAAATTATTTTCAAATTAAATTAAATTATTTTCAAAAATAAAATTAAATTATTTTCAAATAAAATAAAACTATTTTGAAATTAAATAAAATTATTTTCAAAAATAAAATAAAATTATTTTCAAATAAAATTAAATTATTTTCAAATTAAATTAAATTTTTTTTAAAAATAAAATAAATTTATTTTCAAATAAAATTAAATTATTTTCAAATAAAATTAAATTATTTTCAAAAATAAAATGAAATTATTTTTAAATAAAATAAAATTATTTTCAAATAAAATCAAATTATTTTCAAAAATAAAATTAAATTATTTTCAAATAAAATTAAATTATTTTCAAATAAAATTAAATTATTTTCAAATATTAAATTAAATAATTTTCAAATAAAATTAAATTATTTTCAAATAAAATTAAATTATTTCCAAAAAAAAAAATTAAATTATTTTCATTTAAAATTAAATTATTTTCAAATACAATTAAATTATTCTTAAATAAAATAAAATTATTTTCAAATAAAATTAAGTTATTTTCAAATAAAATTAAATCATTTTCTAATAAAATTAAATTATTTTCAAATAAAATCAAATTATTTTCAAATAAAATTAAATTATTTTCAAATAAAATAAAATTATTTTTAAATAAAATAAAATTATTTTCAAGTAAAATTAAGTTATTTTCAAATAAAATTAAATTATTTTCAAATAAAAATAAATTATTTTTAAATAAAATTAAAATATTTTCAAAAAAAATAAAATTATTTTCAAATAAAATTAAATAATTTCCAAATTAAATTAAATAATTTTCAAATAAAACAAAAATTATTTTCACATAAAATTATTTTTTTTTCAAATTAAACTAAATTATTTTCAAATAAAATTAAATTATTTTAAAATAACTAAATTATTTTCAAAAAAAATTAAATTATTTTCAAATAAATTTAAATTATTTTCAAATAAAATTAAATTATTTTTAAATAAAATAAAATTATTTTCAAATAAAATCAAATTATTTTCAAATAAAATAAAATTATTTTCAAATAAAATTAAATTATTTTCAAATAAAATTAAAACATTTTCAAATAAAATTAAATAATTTTCAAATAAAATAAAATTATTTTCAAATAAAATAAAATTATTTTCAAACTAAAATAAATTATTTTCAAATAAAATTGAATAATTTTCAAACAAAATTAAATTATTTTCAAAACTAAAATAAAATTATTTTCAAATAAAAAATTAAATTATTTTCAATAAAATAAAATTATTTTCAAATAAAATTAAGCTATTTTCAAATAAAATAAAATTATTTTCAAATAAAATTAAATTATTTTCAAATAAATTTAAATTATTTTCAAATAAAATTAAATAATTTTCAAATTAAATTAAATAATTTTCAAATAAAACAAAAATCATTTTCACATAAAATAACATTTTTTTCAAATGAAACTAAATTATTTTCAAATAAAATTAAATTATTCTTAAATAAAATAAAATTATTTATAAATTAAATTAAATTATTTTCAAAAATAAAATTAAATTAATTTCAAATAAAATTAATTTATTTTCAAATTAAATTAAATTAATTTCAAATATAAAATTAAATTATTTTCAAATTAAATTAAATTATTTTCAAAAATAAAATTAAATTATTTTCAAATAAAATAAAATTATTTTGAATTTAAATAAAAATATTTTCAAAAATAAAATAAAATTATTTTCAAATAAAATTAAATTATTTTCAAATAAAATTAAATTATTTTCAAAAATAAAATAAATTTATTTTCAAATAAAATTATTTTCAAATAAAATAAAATTATTTTCAAAAATAAAATGAAATTATTATTAAATAAAACTAAATTATTGTCAAATAAAATGAAATTATTTTCAAAAATAAAATTAAATTAATTTCAAATAAAATTAAATTATTTTCAAATTAAATTAAATTAATTTCAAAAATAAAATTAAATTATTTTCAAATTAAATTAAATTATTTTCAAATAAAATTAAATTATTTTCAAATAAAATTAAATTATTTTCAAATAAAATTAAATTATTTTCACATTAAATTGAATTAATTTCAAATATAAAATTAAATTATTTTCAAATTAAATTAAATTATTTTCAAAAATAAAATTAAATTATTTTCAAATAAAATAAAATTATTTTGAAATTAAATAAAATTATTTTCAAAAATAAAATAAAATTATTTTCAAATAAAATTAAATTATTTTCAAATTAAATTAAATTATTTTCAAAAATAAAATAAATTTATTTTCAAATAAAATTAAATTATTTTCAAATAAAATTAAATTATTTTCAAAAATCAAATAAAATTATTTTTAAATAAAACTAAATTATTTTCAAATAAAATAAAATTATTTTCAGAAATAAAATTAAATTAATTTCAAATAAAATTAAATTATTTTCAAATTAAATTAAATTAATTTCAAAAATAAAATTAAATTATTTTCAAATTAAATTAAATTATTTTCAAATTAAATTAAATTAATTTCAAATAAAATTAATATATTTTCAAATTAAATTAAATTATTTTCATAAATAAAATTAAATTATTTTCCAATAAAATTAAATTATTTTCAAATATTAAATTAAATAATTTTCAAATAAAAATATTTTCAAATAAAATTAAATTATTTTCAAAAAAAAAAATTAAATTATTTTCATATAAAATTAAATTGTTTTCAAATACAATTAAATTATTCTTAAATAAAATAAAATTATTTTCAAATAAAATTAAGTTATTTTCAAATAAAATAAAATTATTTTCAAATAATATTAAATTATTTTGAAATGAAATTAAATTATTTTCAAACTAAAATAAATTATTTTCATATAAAATTGAATAATTTTCAAATAAAATTAAATTATTTTCAAAACTAAAATAAAATTATTTTCAAATAAAATTAAATTATTTTCAAATGAAATTAAATTATTTTCAAACTAAAAAAAATTATTTTCAAATAAAATTGAATAATTTTTCAAATAAAATTAAATTATTTTCAAATAGAATTAAATTATTTTTAAATAAAATAAAATTATTTTCAAATAAAATAAAATTATTTTCAAATAAAATTGAATTATTTTTAAATAAATTTAAATTATTTTCAAATAAAATTAAATAATTTTCAAATTAAATTAAACAATTTTCCAAAAAAACAAAAATTATTTTCACATAAAATCAAATTTTTTTCAAATTAAACTAAATTATTTTCAAATAAAATTAAATTATTTTTAAATAAAATAAAATTATTTTCAAATAAAATTTGAATATTTTCAAATAAAATAAAATTATTTTTAAATAAAATAAATAATTTTTAAAATAAATTAAATAATTTTTAAATAAAATTAAATTATTTTCAAATAAAATTAAATAATTTTCAAATAAAATTTATTTATTTTCAAATAAAATTAAATTATTTTCAAATAAAATTAAATTATTTTCAAATAAAATGAAATTATTTTCAAATAAAATTAAAATATTTTCAAATAAAATTAAATTAGTTTCAAATGAAATTAAATTATTTTCAAATTAAATTAAATAATTTTCAAATAAAACAAAAATTATTTTCACATAAAATTATATTGTTTTCAAATTAAATTAAATTATTTTCAAAAAAAATTAAGTTATTTTTAAATAAAATAAAATTATTTTCAAATAAAATTAAATTATTTTCAAAAAAAATTAAAATATTTTCAAATAAAATTAAAATATTTTCAAATAAAATTAAATTATTTTCAATAAAATTAAATTATTTTCAAATTAAATTAAATTATTTTTCAAATAATTTAAATTATTTTCAAATAAAATTAAATTATTTTCAAATAAAATTTATTTATTTTCAAACTAAAATAAATTATTTTCAAATAAAATTAAATAATTTTCAAATAAAATTAAATTATTTTCAAATAAAATTAAATTAATTTCAAATAAAATTTATTTATTTTCAAATAAAATTAAATTATTTTCAAATAAAATTAAATTATTTTCAAATAATATTAAATTATTTTAAAAAAAAATAATATTATTTTCAAATTAAATTATTTTCAAATTAAACTATTTTCAAATAAAATTAAATTATTTTCAAAAAACAAAATAATTTTCAAATATATTTAAATTATTTTTAAATAAAATTAAATTATTTTCAAAAAACAAAATAATTCTCAAATAAAATTAAATTATTTTCAAATAAAATTAAATTATTTTCAAAAATAAAATGAAATTATTTTTAAATAAAACTAAATTATTGTCAAATAAAATAAAATTATTTTTAAAAATAAAATTAAATAAATTTCAAATAAAATTAAATTATTTTTAAATTAAATTAAATTAATTTCAAAAATAAAATTAAATTATTTTCAAATTAAATTAAATTATTTTCAAATAAAATAAAATTAATTTCAAATAAAATTAATATATTTTCAAAGTAAATTAAATTATTTTCAAAAATAAAATTAAATTATTTTCAAATAAAATAAAATTATTTTCACATAAAATCAAATTTTTTTCAAATCAAAATAAATTATTTTTAAATAAAATTAAATTATTTTTAAATAAAATAAAATTATTTTCGAATAAAATTTTAATATTTTCAAATAAAATAAAATTATTTTTAAATAAAATTAAATAATTTTTAAATTAAATTAAATAAGTTTTAAAATAAATTAAATAATTTTCAAATACAACAAAAATTATTTTCACATAAAATTAAATTTTTTTCAAATTAAATTAAATTATTTTCAAATTAAATTAAATTATTTTCAAATAAAATAAAATTATTTTTAAATAAAATTAAATTATTTTCACATTAAATTGAATTAATTTCAAATATAAAATTAAATTATTTTCAAATTAAATTAAATTATTTTCAAAAATAAAATTAAATTATTTTCAAATAAAATAAAATTATTTTGAAATTAAATAAAATTATTTTCAAAAATAAAATAAAATTATTTTCAAATAAAATTAAATTATTTTCAAATTAAATTAAATTATTTTCAAAAATAAAATAAATTTATTTTCAAATAAAATTAAATTATTTTCAAATAAAATTAAATTATTTTCAAAAATCAAATAAAATTATTTTTAAATAAAACTAAATTATTTTCAAATAAAATAAAATTATTTTCAGAAATAAAATTAAATTAATTTCAAATAAAATTAAATTATTTTCAAATTAAATTAAATTAATTTCAAAAATAAAATTAAATTATTTTCAAATTAAATTAAATTATTTTCAAATTAAATTAAATTAATTTCAAATAAAATTAATATATTTTCAAATTAAATTAAATTATTTTTAAAAATAAAATTAAATTATTTTCAAATAAAATTAAATTATTTTCAAATAAAATTAAATTATTTTCGAAAATAAAATAAAATTATTTTCAAATAAAATTAAATTATTTTAAATATTAAATTAAATAATTTTCAAATAAAAATATTTTCAAATAAAATTAAATTATTTTCAAAAAAAAAATTAAATTATTTTCATATAAAATTAAATTGTTTTCAAATACAATTAAATTATTCTTAAATAAAATAAAATTATTTTCAATAAAATTAAGTTATTTTCAAATAAAATAAAATTATTTTCAAATAAAATTAAATTATTTTCAAATGAAATTAAATTATTTTCAAACTAAAATAAATTATTCTCAAATGAAATTGAATAATTTTCAAACAAAATTATATTATTTTCAAAACTAAAATAAAATTATTTTCAAATAAAATTAAATTATTTTCAAATGAAATTAAATTATTTTCAAACTAAAAAAAATTATTTTCAAATAAAATTGAATAATTTTCAAACAAAATTAAATTATTTTTAAAACTAAAATAAAATTATTTTCAAATAAAATTTAATTATTTTCAATAAAATTAAATAATTTTTCAAATAAAATTAAATTATTTTCAAATAGAATTAAATTATTTTTAAATAAAATAAAATTATTTTCAAATAAAATAAAATTATTTTCAAATAAAATTAAATTATTTTCAAAAAAAATTTAAATTATTTTCAAATAAAATTAAATAATTTTCAAATTAAATTAAATAATTTTCCAATAAAACAAAAATTATTTTCACATAAAATCAATTTTTTTTCAAATTAAACTAAATTATTTTCAAATAAAATTAAATTATTTTTAAATAAAATAAAATTATTTTCAAATAAAATTAAGTTATTTTCTAATAAAATTAATTTTTTTTCAAATAAAATTAAATTATTTTCAAATAAAATTTGAATATTTTCAAATAAAATTAAATTATTTTTAAATAAAATTAAATAATTTTTAAATTAAATTAAATAATTTTTAAATAAAATTAAATTATTTTCAAATAAAATTAAATTATTTTCAAATAAAATTTATTTATTTTCAAATAAAATAAAATTATTTTTAAATAAAATTAAATAATTTTTAAATTAAATTAAATAAGTTTTAAAATAAATTAAATGATTTTCAAATACAACAAAAATTATTTTCACATAAAATTAAATTTTTTTCAAATTAAATTAAATTATTTTCAAATAAAATTAAATTATTTTCAAATAAAATTAAATTAGTTTTAAATAAAATTAAATTATTTTCACATTAAATTGAATTAATTTCAAATATAAAATTAAATTATTTTCAAATTAAATTAAATTATTTTCAAAAATAAAATTAAATTATTTTCAAATAAAATAAAATTATTTTGAAATTAAATAAAATTATTTTCAAAAATAAAATAAAATTATTTTCAAATAAAATTAAATTATTTTCAAATTAAATTAAATTATTTTCAAAAATAAAATAAATTTATTTTCAAATAAAATTAAATTATTTTCAAATAAAATTAAATTATTTTCAAAAATCAAATAAAATTATTTTTAAATAAAACTAAATTATTTTCAAATAAAATAAAATTATTTTCAGAAATAAAATTAAATTAATTTCAAATAAAATTAAATTATTTTCAAATTAAATTAAATTAATTTCAAAAATAAAATAAAATTATTTTCAAATTAAATTAAATTATTTTCAAATTAAATTAAATTAATTTCAAATAAAATTAATATATTTTCAAATTAAATTAAATTATTGTTAAAAATAAAATTAAATTATTTTCAAATAAAATAAAATTATTTTCAAATAAAATTAAATTATTTTCGAAAATAAAATAAAATTATTTTCAAATAAAATTAAATTATTTTAAATATTAAATTAAATAATTTTCAAATAAAAATATTTTCAAATAAAATTAAATTATTTTCAAAAAAAAAATTAAATTATTTTCATATAAAATTAAATTGTTTTCAAATACAATTAAATTATTCTTAAATAAAATAAAATTATTTTCAAATAAAATTAAGTTATTTTCAAATAAAATAAAATTAATTTCAAATAAAATTAAATTATTTTCAAATTAAATTAAATTTTTTTTAAAAATAAAATAAATTTATTTTCAAATAAAATTAAATTATTTTCAAATAAAATTAAATTATTTTCAAAAATAAAATGAAATTATTTTTAAATAAAATAAAATTATTTTCAAATAAAATTAAATTATTTTCAAAAATAAAATTAAATTATTTTCAAAAATAAAATTAAATTATTTTCAAATAAAATTAAATTATTTTCAAAAATAAAATTAAATTATTTTCAAATAAAATTAAATTATTTTCAAATAAAATTAAATTATTTCCAAAAAAAAAAATTAAATTATTTTCATTTAAAATTAAATTATTTTCAAATACAATTAAATTATTCTTAAATAAAATAAAATTATTTTCAAATAAAATAAAGTTATTTTCAAATAAAATTAAATCATTTTCTAATAAAATTAAATTATTTTCAAATAAAATTAAATTATTTTCAAATAAAATCAAATTATTTTCAAATAAAATTAAATTATTTTTAAATAAAATAAAATTATTTTCAAGTAAAATTAAGTTATTTTCAAATAAAATTAAATTATTTTCAAATAAAAATAAATTATTTTTAAATAAAATTAAAATATTTTCAAATAAAATAAAATTATTTTCAAATAAAATTAAATAATTTCCAAATTAAATTAAATAATTTTCAAATAAAACAAAAATTATTTTCACATAAAATTATTTTTTTTTCAAATTAAACTAAATTATTTTTAAATAAAATTAAATTATTTTAAAATAACTAAATTATTTTCAAAAAAAATTAAATTATTTTCAAATAAATTTAAATTATTTTCAAATAAAATTAAATTATTTTTAAATAAAATAAAATTATTTTCAAATAAAATCAAATTATTTTCAAATAAAATAAAATTATTTTCAAATAAAATTAAATTATTTTCAAATAAAATTAAAACATTTTCAAATAAAATTAAATTATTTTCATATAAAATAAAATTATTTTCAAATAAAATAAAATTATTTTCAAACTAAAATAAATTATTTTCAAATAAAATTGAATAATTTTCAAACAAAATTAAATTATTTTCAAAACTAAAATAAAATTATTTTCAAATAAAATTAAATTATTTTCAATAAAATAAAATTATTTTCAAATAAAATTAAGTTATTTTCAAATAAAATAAAATTATTTTCAAATAAAATTAAATTATTTTCAAATAAATTTAAATTATTTTCAAATAAAATTAAATAATTTTCAAATTAAATTAAATAATTTTCAAATAAAATAAAAATCATTTTCACATAAAATAACATTTTTTTCAAATTAAACTAAATTATTTTCAAATAAAATTAAATTATTCTTAAATAAAATAAAATTATTTATAAATTAAATTAAATTATTTTCAAAAATAAAATTAAATTAATTTCAAATAAAATTAATTTATTTTCAAATTAAATTAAATTAATTTCAAATATTAAATTAAATTATTTTCAAATTAAATTAAATTATTTTCAAAAATAAAATTAAATTATTTTCAAATAAAATAAAATTATTTTGAATTTAAATAAAAATATTTTCAAAAATAAAATTAAATTATTTTCAAATAAAATTAAATTATTTTCAAATAAAATTAAATTATTTTCAAAAATAAAATAAATTTATTTTCAAATAAAATTAAATTATTTTCAAATAAAATAAAATTATTTTCAAAAATAAAATGAAATTATTTTTAAATAAAACTAAATTATTGTCAAATAAAATGAAATTATTTTCAAAAATAAAATTAAATTAATTTCAAATAAAATTAAATTTCTTTCAAATTAAATTAAATTAATTTCAAAAATAAAATTAAATTATTTTCAAATTAAATTAAATTATTTTCAAATAAAATTAAGTTATTTTCAAATAAAATTAAATTATTTTCAAATAAAATTAAATTATTTTTACATTAAATTGAATTTATTTCAAATATAAAATTAAATTATTTTCAAATTAAATTAAATTATTTTCAAAAATAAAATAAAATTATTTTCAAATAAAATAAAATTATTTTCAGAAAAAAAATTAAATTAATTTCAAATAAAATTAAATTATTTTCAAATTAAATTAAATTAATTTCAAAAATAAAATTAAATTATTTTCAAATTAAATTAAATTATTTTCAAATTAAATTAAATTAATTTCAAATAAAATTAATATATTTTCAAATTAAATTAAATTATTTTCATAAATAAAATTAAATTATTTTCAAATAAAATTAAATTATTTTCAAATAAAATAAAATTATTTTCGAAAATAAAATAAAATTATTTTCAAATAAAATAAAATTATTTTCAAATATTAAATTAAATAATTTTCAAATAAAAATATTTTCAAATAAAATTAAATTATTTCCAAAAAAAAATTAAATTATTTTCATATAAAATTAAATTGTTTTCAAATACAATTAAATTATTCTTAAATAAAATAAAATTATTTTCAAATAAAATTAAGTTATTTTCAAATAAAATAAAATTATTTTCAAATAAAATTAAATTATTTTCAAATGAAATTAAATTATTTTCAAACTAAAATAAATTATTTTCAAATAAAATTGAATAATTTTCAAACAAAATTAAATTATTTTCAAAACTAAAATAAAATTATTTTCAAATAAAATTAAATTATTTTCAAATGAAATTAAATTATTTTCAAACTAAAAAAAATTATTTTCAAATAAAATTGAATAATTTTCAAACAAAATTAAATTATTTTCAAAACTAAAATAAAATTATTTTCAAATAAAATTTAATTATTTTCAATAAAATTAAATAATTTTTCAAATAAAATTAAATTATTTTCAAATAGAATTAAATTATTTTTAAATAAAATAAAATTATTTTCAAATAAAATAAAATTATTTTCAAATAAAATTGAATTATTTTCAAATAAATTTAAATTATTTTCAAATAAAATTAAATAATTTTCAAATTAAATTAAATAATATTCCAATAAAACAAAATTTTTTTTCACAAAAAATCAAATTATTTTCAAATTAAACTAAATTATTTTCAAATAAAATTAAATTATTTTTAAATAAAATAAAATTATTTTCAAATAAAATTAAGTTATTTTCTAATAAAATTAAATTTTTTTCAAATAAAATTAAATTATTTTCAAATAAAATTTGAATATTTTCAAATAAAATAAAATTATTTTTAAATAAAATAAATAATTTTTAAAATAAATTAAATAATTTTTAAATAAAATTAAATTATTTTCAAATAAAATTAAATTATTTTCAAATAAAATTTATTTATTTTCAAATAAAATTAAATTATTTTCAAATAAAATTAAATTATTTTCAAATAAAATGAAATTATTTTTAAATAAAATTAAAATATTTTCAAATAAAATTAAATTAGTTTCAAATGAAATTAAATTATTTTCAAATTAAATTAAATAATTTTCAAATGAAACAAAAATTATTTTCACATAAAATTATATTGTTTTCAAATTAAATTAAATTATTTTCAAAAAAAATTATGTTATTTTTAAATAAAATAAAATTATTTTCAAATAAAATTAAATTATTTTCAAAAAAAATTAAAATATTTTCAAATAAAATTAAAATATTTTCAAATAAAATTAAATTATTTTCAATAAAATTAAATTATTTTCAAATTAAATTAAATTATTTTTCAAATAATTTAAATTATTTTCAAATAAAATTAAATTATTTTCAAATAAAATTTATTTATTTTCAAACTAAAATAAATTATTTTCAAATAAAATTAATTAATTTTCAAATAAAATTAAATTATTTTCAAATAAAATTAATTTACTTTCAAATAAAATTTATTTATTTTCAAATAAAATTAAATTATTTTCAAATAAAATTAAATTATTTTCAAATAATATTAAATTATTTTAAAAAAAATAATATTATTTTCAAATTAAATTATTTTCAAATTAAACTATTTTCAAATAAAATTAAATTATTTTCAAAAAACAAAATAATTTTCAAATATATTTAAATTATTTTTAAATAAAATTAAATTATTTTCAAAAAACAAAATAATTCTCAAATAAAATTAAATTATTTTCAAATAAAATTAAATTATTTTCAATAAAATTAAATTATTTTCAAATTAAATTAAATTATTTTTCAAATATTTTAAATTATTTTCAAATAAAATTAAATTATTTTCAAATAACATTTATTTATTTTCTAATAAAATTAAATTATTTTCAAAAAACAAAATAATTTTCAAATAAATTTAAATTATTTTTAAATAAAATTAAATTATTTATAAATAAAATTAAATAATTTACAATTAAAATAAATTATTTTCAAAAAAACAAAATAATTTTCAAATAAAATTAAATTATTTTCAAATAAAATTAAATTATTTTTAAATAAAATTAAATTATTTTCAAATAAAATTAAATTATTTTCAAAAAAAAATAATATTATTTTCAAATTAAATTATTTTCAAATTAAACTATTTTCAAATAAAATAAAATTATTTTCAAAAAACAAAATAATTTTCAAATAAATTTAAATTATTTTCAAATAAAATTAAATTATTTATAAATAAAATTAAATAATTTACAATTAAAATAAATTATTTTCAAAAAACAAAATAATTTTCAAATAAAATTAAATTATTTTCAAATAAAATTAAATTATTTCCAAAAAAAAAAATTAAATTATTTTCATATAAAATTAAATTATTTTCAAATACAATTAAATTATTCTTAAATAAAATAAAATTATTTTCAAATAAAATTAAGTTATTTTCAAATAAAATTAAATCATTTTCTAATAAAATTAAATTATTTTCAAATAAAATTAAATTATTTTCAAATAAAATTAAATTATTTTCAAATAAAATTAAATTATTTTTAAATAAAATAAAATTATTTTCAAGTAAAATTAAGTTATTTTCAAATAAAATTAAATTATTTTCAAATAAAAATAAATTATTTTTAAATAAAATTAAAATATTTTCAAATAAAATAAAATTATTTTCAAATAAAATTAAATAATTTCCAAATTAAATTAAATAATTTTCAAATAAAACAAAAATTATTTTCACATAAAATTAATTTTTTTTCAAATTAAACTAAATTATTTTCAAATAAAATTAAATTATTTTAAAATAACTAAATTATTTTCAAAAAAAATTAAATTATTTTCAAATAAATTTAAATTATTTTCAAATAAAATTAAATTATTTTTAAATAAAATAAAATTATTTTCAAATAAAATCAAATTATTTTCAAATAAAATAAAATTATTTTCAAATAAAATTAAATTATTTTCAAATAAAATTAAAACATTTTCAAATAAAATTAAATTATTTTCAAATAAAATAAAATTATTTTCAAATAAAATAAAATTATTTTTTAACTAAAATAAATTATTTTCAAACAAAATTGAATAATTTTCAAACAAAATTAAATTATTTTCAAAACTAAAATAAAATTATTTTCAAATAAAATTAAATTATTTTCAATAAAATAAAATTATTTTCAAATAAAATTAAGTTATTTTAAAATAAAATAAAATTATTTTCAAATAAAATTAAATTATTTTCAAATAAATTTAAATTATTTTCAAATAAAATTAAATAATTTTCAAATTAAATTAAATAATTTTCAAATAAAACAAAAATCATTTTCGCATAAAATAACATTTTTTTCAAATTAAACTAAATTATTTTCAAATAAAATTTAATTATTCTTAAATAAAATAAAATTATTTATAAATTAAATTAAATTATTTTCAAAAATAAAATTAAATTAATTTCAAATAAAATTAATTTATTTTCAAATTAAATTAAATTAATTTCAAATATAAAATTAAATTATTTTCAAATTAAATTAAATTATTTTCAAAAATAAAATTAAATTATTTTCAAATAAAATAAAATTATTTTGAATTTAAATAAAAATATTTTCAAAAATAAAATAAAATTATTTTCAAATAAAATTAAATTAATTTCAAAAATAAAATTAAATTATTTTCAAATTAAATTAAATTATTTTCAAATAAAATAAAATTAATTTCAAATAAAATTAATATATTTTCAAAGTAAATTAAATTATTTTCAAAAATAAAATTAAATTATTTTCAAATAAAATAAAATTATTTTCACATAAAATCAATTTTTTTTCAAATCAAACTAAATTATTTTCAAATAAAATTAAATTATTTTTAAATAAAATAAATTTATTTTCAAATAAAATTAAATTATTTTCAAATAAAATAAAATTATTTTCAAAAATAAAATGAAATTATTTTTAAATAAAACTAAATTATTGTCAAATAAAATGAAATTAATTTCAAATAAAATTAATTTATTTTCAAATTAAATTAAATTAATTTCAAATATAAAATTAAATTATTTTCAAATTAAATTAAATTATTTTCAAATAAAATTAAATTATTTTCAAATAAAATTAAATTATTTTCAAATAAAATTAAATTATTTTCACATTAAATTGAATTAATTTCAAATATAAAATTAAATTATTTTCAAATTAAATTAAATTATTTTCAAAAATAAAATTAAATTATTTTCAAATAAAATTAAATTATTTTCAAATTAAATTAAATTATTTTCAAAAATAAAATAAATTTATTTTCAAATAAAATTAAATTATTTTCAAACAAAATTAAATTATTTTCAAAAATCAAATAAAATTATTTTTAAATAAAACTAAATTATTTTCAAATAAAATAAAATTATTTTCAGAAATAAAATTAAATTAATTTCAAATAAAATTAAATTATTTTCAAATTAAATTAAATTAATTTCAAAAATAAAATTAAATTATTTTCAAATTAAATTAAATTATTTTCAAATTAAATTAAATTAATTTCAAATAAAATTAATATATTTTCAAATTAAATTAAATTATTTTCATAAATAAAATTAACTTATTTTCAAATAAAATTAAATTATTTTCAAATAAAATTAAATTATTTTCGAAAATAAAATAAAATTATTTTCAAATAAAATTAAATTATTTTCAAATTGTAAATTAAATAATTTTCAAATAAAAATATTTTCAAATAAAATTAAATTATTTTCAAAAAAAAAATTAAATTATTTTCATATAAAATTAAATTGTTTTCAAATACAATTAAATTATTCTTAAATAAAATAAAATTATTTTCAAATAAAATTAAGTTATTTTCAAATAAAATAAAATTATTTTCAAATAAAATTAAATTATTTTCAAATGAAATTAAATTATTTTCAAACTAAAATAAATTATTTTCAAATAAAATTGAATAATTTTTAAACAAAATTAAATTATTTTCAAAACTAAAATGAAATTATTTTCAAATAAAATTAAATTATTTTCAAATGAAATTAAATTATTTTCAAACTAAAAAAAATTATTTTCAAATAAAATTGAATAATTTTCAAACAAAATTAAATTATTTTCAAAACTAAAATAAAATTATTTTCAAATAAAATTTAATTATTTTCAATAAAATTAAATAATTTTTCAAATAAAATTAAATTATTTTTAAATAGAATTAAATTATTTTTAAATAAAATAAAATTATTTTCAAATAAAATAAAATTATTTTCAAATAAAATTGAATTATTTTCAAATAAATTTAAATTATTTTCAAATAAAATTAAATAATTTTCAAATTAAATTAAATAATTTTCCAATAAAACAAAAATTATTTTCACATAAAATTAATTTTTTTTCAAATTAAACTAAATTATTTTCAAATAAAATTAAATTATTTTTAAATAAAATAAAATTATTTTCAAATAAAATTAAGGTATTTTCTAATAAAATTAAATTTTTTTCAAATAAAATTAAATTATTTTCAAATAAAATTTGAATATTATCAAAAAAATGAAATTATTTTTAAATAAAATAAATAATTTTTAAAATAAATTAAATAATTTTTAAATAAAATTGAATTATTTTCAAATAAAATTAAATTATTTTCAAATCAAATTTATTTATTTTCAAATAAAATTAAATTATTTTCAAATAAAATTAAATTATTTTCAAATAAAATGAAATTATTTTCAAATAAAATTAAAATATTTTCAAATAAAATTAAATTAGTTTCAAATGAAATTAAATTATTTTCAAATTAAATTAAATAATTTTCAAATAAAACAAAAATTATTTTCACAAAAAATTATATTGTTTTCAAATTAAATTAAATTATTTTCAAAAAAAATTAAGTTATTTTTAAATAAAATAAAATTATTTTCAAATAAAATTAAATTATTTTCAAAAAAAATTAAAATATTTTCAAATAAAATTAAAATATTTTCAAATAAAATTAAATTATTTTCAATAAAATTAAATTATTTTCAAATTAAATTAAATTATTTTTCAAATAATTTAAATTATTTTCAAATAAAATTAAATTATTTTCAAATAAAATTTATTTATTTTCAAACTAAAATAAATTATTTTCAAATAAAATTAAATAATTTTCAAATAAAATTAAATTATTTTCAAATAAAATTAAATTATTTTCAAATAAAATTTATTTATTTTCAAATAAAATTAAATTATTTTCAAATAAAATTAAATTATTTTCAAATAATATTAAATTATTTAAAAAAAAATAATATTATTTTCAAATTAAATTATTTTCAAATTAAACTATTTTCAAATAAAATTAAATTATTTTCAAAAAACAAAATAATTTTCAAATATATTTAAATTATTTTTAAATAAAATTAAATTATTTTCAAAAAACAAAATAATTCTCAAATAAAATTAAATTATTTTCAAATAAAATTAAATTATTTTCAATAAAATTAAATTATTTTCAAATAAAATTAAATTATTTTCAAATAACATTTATTTATTTTCTAATAAAATTAAATTATTTTCAAAAAACAAAATAATTTTCAAATAAATTTAAATTATTTTCAAATAAAATTAAATTATTTATAAATAAAATTAAATAATTTACAATTAAAATAAATTATTTTCAAAAAAACAAAATAATTTTCAAATAAAATTAAATTATTTTCAAATAAAATTAAATTATTTTTAAAAAAAATTAAATTATTTTCAAATAAAATTTAAAAAAAAAATAATATTATTTTCAAATTAAATTATTTTCAAATTAAACTATTTTCAAATAAAATAAAATTATTTTCAAAAAACAAAATAATTTTCAAATAAATTTAAATTATTTTCAAATAAAATTAAATTATTTATAAATAAAATTAAATAATTTACAATTAAAATAAATTATTTTCAAAAAACAAAATAATTTTCAAATAAAATTAAATTATTTTCAAATAAAATTAAATTATTTTCAAACTAAAATAAATTATTTTCAAATAAAATTTATTTCAAATAAAATTAAATTATTTTCAAATAAAATTAAATTATTTTCAAATAAAATTAAATTATTTGCAACCAAAATTAAATTATTTTCAAATAAAATTAACTTATTCACAAATAAAATTAAATTATTTTCAAATAAAATTGAATTATTTTCAAACAAAATTAAATTATTTTCAAAAATAAAATAAAATAATTTTCAAATAAAATTAAATTATTTTCAATAAAATAAAATTATTTTCAAATAAAATTTACTTATTTACAAACAAAATTAAATTATTTTCAAATAAAATTGAATTATTTTCAAACAAAATTAAATTATTTTCAAAAATAAAATTAAATTATTTTCAAATAAAATTAAATTATTTTCAATAAAATTCAATTATTTTTAAATTTAATAATTTTTCAAATAATTTAAATTATTTTCAAATAAATTTATATTATTTTCTAATAAAATTTATTTATTTTCAAATAAAATTGAATTATTTTCAAAAAAAATTAAATTATTTTCAAATTAAATTAAAATATTTTCAAATTAAATTAATTTGAATTATTAATTATTTTTAAAAAACAAAATAATTTTCAAATAAAATTAAATTATTTTCAAATAAAATTAAATTATTTTCAAACTAAAATAAATTATTTTCAAATAAAATTAAATTAGTTTCAAATAAAATTAAATTATTCTCAAATAAAATTAAATTATTTTTAAATAAAAAAACTATTTTCAAAAAAATAAAATTATTTTCAAATAAAATTAAATTATTTTCAAATAACATTTATTTATTTTCTAATAAAATTAAATTATTTTCAAAAAACAAAATAATTTTCAAATAAATTTAAATTAATTTCAAATAAAATTAAATTATTTATAAATAAAATTAAATAATTTACAATTAAAATAAATTATTTTCAAAAAAACAAAATAATTTTCAAATAAAATTAAATTATTTTCAATAACATTAAATTATTGTCAAATTAAATTAAATTATTTTTCAAATAATTTAAATTATTTTCAAACAAAATTAAATTATTTTCAAATAACATTCATTTATTTTCTAATAAAATTAAATTATTTTCAAAAAACAAAATAATTTTCAAATAAATTTAAATTATTTTCAAATTAAATTAAAATATTTATAATTAAAATTAAATAATTTACAATTAAATTAAATTATTTTCAAAAAAACAATATAATTTTCAAATAAAATTAAATTATTTACAAATAAAATTAAATTATTTTCAAAAAAAATAATATTATTTTCAAATTAAATTATTTTCAAATTAAACTATTTTCAAATAAAATTAAATTATTTTCAACTAAAATTAAATTATTTATAAATAAAATTAAATTATTTTCAAATAAAATTAAATTATTTATAAATTAAATTAAATAATTTTCAAATAAAATTGAATTATTTTCAAAAATAAAATAAAATTATTTTCAAATAAAATTAAATTATTTGGAAATAAAATTAAATTATTTTCAAATAAAATTAAATTATATACAAATAAAATTAAATAATTATCAAATAAAATTGAATAATTTTCAAACAAAATTAAATTATTTTCAAAAATAAAATAAAATAATTTTCAAATAAAATTATATTATTTTCAATAAAATTAAATTATTTTCAAATAAAATTAAATTATTTTCTAATAAAATTTATTTATTTTCAAATAAAAATGAATTATTTTCAAATAAAATTAAATTTCTTTCAAATTAAATTAAAATATTTTTAAATTAAATTAATTTGAATTTTTAATTATTTTTAAAAAACAAAATAATTTTCAAATAAAATTAAATTATTTTTAAATAAAATTAAATTGTTTTCAAACTAAAATAAATTATTTTCAAATAAAATAAAATTAGTTTTAAATAAAATTAAATTATTCTCAAAAAAAACTAAACTATTTTTAAATAAAATTAAATTATTTTCAAAAAAATAAAATTATTTTCAAATTAAATTAAATTATTTTCAAATTAAACTACTTTCAAGTAAAATTAAATAATTTTTAAATAAAATTAAATTATTTTCAAAAAACTAAATAATTTTAAAATAAAATTAAATTATTTTCAAATAAAATTAAACTATTTATAAATAAAATTAAATTATTTTCAAATAAAATTAAATTATTTTCAAAAGTAAAATAAAATTATTTTCAAATTGAATTAAATTATTTATAAATAAAATAAAATTATTTACAAATAAAATTAAATCATTTTCAATTACAAATAACAAATTATAATTTGTAAGAATTTGAAAAATAATTACAATAACAAATTAATTCAATTTTATTTAAATTATTTTCAAAAATAAAATAAAATTATTTTCAAATAAAATTAAATTATTTACAAAAAACAGAATTATTTTCAAATAAAATGAAATTATTTTAAAACAAATAAATTATTTTCAAATTAAATTATTTTGAAATAAGATTAAATTAGTTTAAAAAATAAAATAAAATTATTTTGAAATAAAATTAAATTATTTTCAAAAATAAAATTAAATTATTTTCAAATAAAATAAAATTATTTTCAAATAAAATCAAATTATTTTCAAATAAAATATAATTATTTTCAAATAAAATTAAATTAATTTCAAATAAAGTTAAAGCATTTTCAAATAAAATTAAATTATTTTCAAATAAAATGAAATTATTTTAAAACAAATAAATTATTTTCAAATTAAATTATTTTGAAATACGATTAAATTAGTTTAAAAAATAAAATAAAATTATTTTCAAATAAAATTAAATTATTTTCAAATTAAATTAAATTATTTTCAAATAAAATTTAATTATTTTCAAATAAAATTAAATTATTTTCCAAAATAAAATAAAATTATTTTCAAATAAAATTAAATTATTTACAAAAAACAGAATTATTTTCAAATAAAATGAAAATATTTTAAAACAAATAAATTATTTTCAAATTAAATTATTTTGAAATACGATTAAATTAGTTTAAAAAATAAAATAAAATTATTTTCAAATAAAATTAAAATATTTTGAAATTAAATTAAATTATTTTCAAATAAAATTAAATTATTTTCAAATAAATTTAAATTATTTTCACATAAAATTATTTTTTTTTTAAATTAAACTAAATTATTATCAAGTAAAATTAAATTATTTTCAAATAAAATTAAATTATTTTCAAATAAAATTAAATTATTTTCAAATAAATTTAAATTATTTTTAAATAAAATAAATTATTTTTAAATAAAATAAAATTATTTTCAAATAAAATTAAAACATTTTCAAATAAAATTAAATTATTTTCAAATAAAATTAAATTATTTTTAAATAAAATTAAATTATTTTCAAATAAATTTGAATTATTTTAAAATAAAATTAAATTATTTTTAAATAAAATTAATTTATTTTCAAATAAAATCAAATTATTTTCAAATAAAATAAAATTATTTTCAAATAAAATAAAATTATTTTCAAATAAAATTAAATTATTTTCAAATAAAATTAAATTATTTTTAAATAAAATAAAATTATTTTCAAATAAATTAAAATTATTTCAAATAAAATTAAAACATTTTCAAATAAAATTAAATTATTTTCAAATAAAATTAAATTATTTTCAAACTAAAATAAATTATTTTCAAATAAAATCAAATTATTTTCAAATAAAATAAAATTATTTTCAAATAAAATTAAATTATTTTCAAACTAAAATAAATTATTTTCAAATAAAATTGAATTATTTTCAAACAAAATTAAATTATTTTCAAAACTAAAATAAAATTATTTTCAAAGTAAAATTAAATTATTTTCAATAAAATTAAATTATTTTCAAATTAAATTAAATTATTTTCAAAATAATTTAAATTATTTTCGAATAAAATTAAATTATTTTCAAATAAATTTTTTTTATTTCCAAATAAAATTAAATTATTTTCAAACTAAAATAAATTATTTTCAAATAAAATTATTTTCAAATAAAATAAAATTATTTTCAAAAATCAAAATAATTTTCAAATAAATTTAAATTATTTCAAAATAAAATTAAATTATTTATTAATAAAATTAAATAATTTACAATTAAAATAAATTATTTTCAAAAAACAAAATATATTTCAAATAAAATTAAATTATTTTTAAATAAAATTAAATTATTTTCAAACCAAAATAAATTATTTTCAAATAAAATTTATTTCAAATAAAATTAAATTATTTTCAAACTAAGATAAATTATTTTCAAATAAAATTATTTTCAAATAAAATTAAATTATTTTCAAACTAAAATAAATTATTTTCAAATAAAATTATTTCAAATAAAATTATTTTCAAATAAAATTAAATTAGTTTCAAATAAAATAAAATTATTTTCAAATAAAATTAAATTATTTTTAAATAAAATTAAAATATTTTCAAATAAAATTAAAATATTTTCAAATAAAATTAAATTATTTTTAATAAAATTTAATAATTTTCGAATTAAATTAAATTATTTTCAAATAAAATTAAGTAATTTTTAAATAAAATAAAATTATTTTCAAATAAAATTAAAATATTTTTAAATAAAATTAAAATATTTTTAAATAAAATTAAATTATTTTCAAACAAAATTTAATTATTTTCAAATAAAATTTATTTATTTTGAAATAAAATTAAATTATTTTCAAACTAAAATAAATTATTTTCAAATTAAATTAAATTAGTTTCAAATAAAATTAAATTATTCTCTAATAAAATAAAATTATTTTTAAATGAAATTAAACTATTTTCAAAAAAATAAAATTATTTTCAAATTAAATTAAATTATTTTCAAATTAAACTATTTTCAAGAAAAATTAAATTATTTTCAAATAAAATTAAATTATTTTCAAAAAACAAAATAATTTTCAAATAAAATTAAATTATTTTCAAATAAAATAAAATTATTTTCTAATAAAATTAAATTATTTTCAAAAAAAATAAAATTATTATCAAATTAAATTATTTTCAATTTAAACTATTTACAAAAAAAATAAAATTATTTTCAAATTAAATTAAATTATTTTCAAAATTTAAATTAAATTAATTTGAAGTAAAATTAAATTATTTTCAAATAAAATAAAATTATTTTCAAGTAAAATTAAAGTAAAATTAAATTATTTTCAGATAAAATGA
Source organism: Phosphuga atrata (assembly GCA_944588485.1). NCBI lineage: Eukaryota > Metazoa > Arthropoda > Insecta > Coleoptera > Silphidae > Phosphuga > Phosphuga atrata. The sequence goes on from OX155894.1 coordinate 36,621,319, forward strand.
AATTATTTTCAAATAGAATTAAAATATTTTCAAATAAAATAAAATTAGTTTCAAATGAAATTAAATTATTTGCAAATTTAATTAAATAATTTTCAAATAAAACAAAAATTATTTTCACATAAAATTAAAATATTTTCAAATAAAATTAAAATATTTTCAAATAAAATTAAATTATTTTCAATAAAATTAAATTATTTTCAAATTAAATTAAATTATTTTTTGAATAATTTAAATTATTTTCAAATAAAATTAAATTATTTTCAAATAACATTCATTTATTTTCTAATAAAATTAAATTATTTTTAAAAAACAAAATAATTTTCAAATAAATTTAATTTATTTTCAAATAAAATTAAATTATTTATAAACAAAATTAAATAATTTACAATTAAAATAAATTATTTTCAAAAAAACAAAATAATTTTCAAATAAAATTAAATTATTTTCAAATAAAATTAAATTATATTCAAACTAAAATAAATTATTTTCAAATAAAATTTATTTCAAATAAAATAAAATTATTTTCAAATAAAATTAAATTATTTTCAAATAAAATTAAATTATTTGCAACTAAAATTAAATTATTTTTAAATAAAATTAACTTATTTACAAATAAAATTAAATTATTTTCAAATAAAATTGAATTATTTTCAAACAAAATTAAATCATTTTCAAAAATAAAATAAAATTATTTTCAAAAAAAATTAAATTATTTTCAATAAAATTAAATTATTTTCAAACTAAAATAAATTATTTTCAAATAAAAATAAATTATTCTCAAATAAAATTAAACTATTTATTAATAAAATTAAATTATTTACAAATAAAATTAAATTATTTTCAAATAAAATAAAATTATTTTCAAAAATAAAATAAAATTATTTTCAAATTGAATTAACTTATTTTCAAATTAAACTATTTTCAAATAAAATTAAATTATTTTCAAATAAAATTAAATTATTTATAAATAAAATTAAATTATTTTAAAATAAAATTAAATTATTTATAAATAAAATTAAATAATTTTCAAATAAAATTGAATTATTTTCAAAATTAAAATAAAATTATTTTCAAATAAAATTAAATTATTTGGAAATAAAATTAAATTATTTTCAAATAAAATTAAATTATTTACAAATAAAATTAAATAATTTTCAAATAAAATTGAATTATTTTCAAACAAAATTAAATTATTTTCAAAAATAAAATAAAATAATTTTCAAATAAAATTAAATTATTTTCAATAAAATAAAATTATTTTCAAATAAAATTTACTTATTTACAAACAAAATTAAATTATTTTCAAATAAAATTGAATTATTTTCAAACAAAATTAAATTATTTTCAAAAATAAAATTAAATTATTTTCAAATAAAATTAAATTATTTTCAATAAAATTCAATTATTTTTAAATTTAATAATTTTTCAAATAATTTAAATTATTTTCAAATAAATTTATATTATTTTCTAATAAAATTTATTTATTTTCAAATAAAATTGAATTATTTTCAAAAAAAATTAAGTTATTTTCAAATTAAATTAAAATATTTTCAAATTAAATTAATTTGAATTATTAATTATTTTTAAAAAACAAAATAATTTTCAAATAAAATTAAATTATTTTCAAATAAAATTAAATTATTTTCAAACTAAAATAAATTATTTTCAAATAAAATTAAATTAGTTTCAAATAAAATTAAATTATTCTCAAATAAAATTAAATTATTTTTAAATAAAAAAACTATTTTCAAAAAAATAAAATTATTTTCAAATAAAATTAAATTATTTTCTAATAAAATTTATTTATTTTCAAATAAAAATGAATTATTTTCAAATAAAATTAAATTTCTTTCAAACTAAATTAAAATATTTTTAAATTAAATTAATTTGAATTTTTAATTATTTTTAAAAAACAAAATAATTTTCAAATAAAATTAAATTATTTTTAAATAAAATTAAATTGTTTTCAAACTAAAATAAATTATTTTCAAATAAAATAAAATTAGTTTTAAATAAAATTAAATTATTCTCAAAAAAAACTAAACTATTTTTAAATAAAATTAAATTATTTTCAAATTAAATTAAATTATTTTCAAATTAAACTACTTTCAAGTAAAATTAAATAATTTTTAAATAAAATTAAATTATTTTCAAAAAACTAAATAATTTTAAAATAAAATTAAATTATTTTCAAATAAAATTAAACTATTTATAAATAAAATTAAATTATTTTCAAATAAAATTAAATTATTTTCAAAAGTAAAATAAAATTATTTTCAAAAATAAAATAAAATTATTTTCAAATTGAATTAACTTATTTTCAAATTAAACTATTTTCAAATAAAATTAAATTATTTTCAAATAAAATTAAATTATTTATAAATAAAATTAAATTATTTTAAAATAAAATTAAATTATTTATAAATAAAATTAAATAATTTTCAAATAAAATTGAATTATTTTCAAAATTAAAATAAAATTATTTTCAAATAAAATTAAATTATTTGGAAATAAAATTAAATTATTTTCAAATAAAATTAAATTATTTACAAATAAAATTAAATAATTTTCAAATAAAATTGAATTATTTTCAAACAAAATTAAATTATTTTCAAAAATAAAATAAAATAATTTTCAAATAAAATTAAATTATTTTCAATAAAATAAAATTATTTTCAAATAAAATTTACTTATTTACAAACAAAATTAAATTATTTTCAAATAAAATTGAATTATTTTCAAACAAAATTAAATTATTTTCAAAAATAAAATTAAATTATTTTCAAATAAAATTAAATTATTTTCAATAAAATTCAATTATTTTTAAATTTAATAATTTTTCAAATAATTTAAATTATTTTCAAATAAATTTATATTATTTTCTAATAAAATTTATTTATTTTCAAATAAAATTGAATTATTTTCAAAAAAAATTAAATTATTTTCAAATTAAATTAAAATATTTTCAAATTAAATTAATTTGAATTATTAATTATTTTTAAAAAACAAAATAATTTTCAAATAAAATTAAATTATTTTCAAATAAAATTAAATTATTTTCAAACTAAAATAAATTATTTTCAAATAAAATTAAATTAGTTTCAAATAAAATTAAATTATTCTCAAATAAAATTAAATTATTTTTAAATAAAAAAACTATTTTCAAAAAAATAAAATTATTTTCAAATAAAATTAAATTATTTTCTAATAAAATTTATTTATTTTCAAATAAAAATGAATTATTTTCAAATAAAATTAAATTTCTTTCAAACTAAATTAAAATATTTTTAAATTAAATTAATTTGAATTTTTAATTATTTTTAAAAAACAAAATAATTTTCAAATAAAATTAAATTATTTTTAAATAAAATTAAATTGTTTTCAAACTAAAATAAATTATTTTCAAATAAAATAAAATTAGTTTTAAATAAAATTAAATTATTCTCAAAAAAAACTAAACTATTTTTAAATAAAATTAAATTATTTTCAAAAAAATAAAATTATTTTCAAATTAAATTAAATTATTTTCAAATTAAACTACTTTCAAGTAAAATTAAATAATTTTTAAATAAAATTAAATTATTTTCAAAAAACTAAATAATTTTAAAATAAAATTAAATTATTTTCAAATAAAATTAAACTATTTATAAATAAAATTAAATTATTTTCAAATAAAATTAAATTATTTTCAAAAGTAAAATAAAATTATTTTCAAATTGAATTAAATTATTTATAAATAAAATAAAATTATTTACAAATAAAATTAAATCATTTTCAATTACAAATAACAAATTATAATTTGTAAGAATTTGAAAAATAATTACAATAACAAATTAATTCAATTTTATTTAAATTATTTTCAAAAATAAAATAAAATTATTTTCAAATAAAATTAAATTATTTACAAAAAACAGAATTATTTTCAAATAAAATGAAATTATTTTAAAACAAATAAATTATTTTCAAATTAAATTATTTTGAAATAAGATTAAATTAGTTTAAAAAATAAAATAAAATTATTTTGAAATAAAATTAAATTATTTTCAAAAATAAAATTAAATTATTTTCAAATAAAATAAAATTATTTTCAAATAAAATCAAATTATTTTCAAATAAAATAAAATTATTTTCAAATAAAATTAAATTAATTTCAAATAAAGTTAAAGCATTTTCAAATAAAATTAAATTATTTTCAAATAAAATGAAATTATTTTAAAACAAATAAATTATTTTCAAATTAAATTATTTTGAAATACGATTAAATTAGTTTAAAAAATAAAATAAAATTATTTTCAAATAAAATTAAATTATTTTCAAATTAAATTAAATTATTTTCAAATTAAATTAAATTATTTTCAAATAAAATAAAATTATTTTCCAAAATAAAATAAAATTATTTTCAAATAAAATTAAATTATTTACAAAAAACAGAATTATTTTCAAATAAAATGAAAATATTTTAAAACAAATAAATTATTTTCAAATTAAATTATTTTGAAATACGATTAAATTAGTTTAAAAAATAAAATAAAATTATTTTCAAATAAAATTAAATTATTTTCAAATTAAATTAAATTATTTTCAAATAAAATTAAATTATTTTCAAATAAATTTAAATTATTTTCACATAAAATTATTTTTTTTTAAATTAAACTAAATTATTATCAAATAAAATTAAATTATTTTCAAATAAAATTAAATTATTTTCAAATAAAATTAAATTATTTTCAAATAAATTTAAATTATTTTTAAATAAAATAAATTATTTTTAAATAAAATAAAATTATTTTCAAATAAAATAAAAAAATTTTCAAATAAAATAAAATTATTTTTAAATAAAATTAAATTATTTTCAAATAAAATTAAAACATTTTCAAATAAAATTAAATTATTTTCAAATAAAATTAAATTATTTTCAAATAAAATTAAATTATTTTCAAATAAATTTGAATTATTTTAAAATAAAATTAAATTATTTTTAAATAAAATTAATTTATTTTCAAATAAAATCAAAATATTTTCAAATAAAATAAAATTATTTTCAAATAAAATAAAATTATTTTCAAATAAAATTAAATTATTTTCAAATAAAATTAAATTATTTTTAAATAAAATAAAATTATTTTCAAATAAATTAAAATTATTTCAAATAAAATTAAAACATTTTCAAATAAAATTAAATTATTTTCAAATAAAATTAAATTATTTTCAAACTAAAATAAATTATTTTCAAAAGAAATCAAATTATTTTCAAATAAAATAAAATTATTTTCAAATAAAATTAAATTATTTTCAAACTAAAATAAATTATTTTCAAATAAAATTGAATTATTTTCAAACAAAATTAAATTATTTTCAAAACTAAAATAAAATTATTTTCAAAGTAAAATTAAATTATTTTCAATAAAATTAAATTATTTTCAAATTAAATTAAATTATTTTCAAAATAATTTAAATTATTTTCGAATAAAATTAAATTATTTTTAAATAAATTTTTTTTATTTCCAAATAAAATTAAATTATTTTCAAACTAAAATAAATTATTTTCAAATAAAATTATTTTCAAATAAAATAAAATTATTTTCAAAAATCAAAATAATTTTCAAATAAATTTAAATTATTTCAAAATAAAATTAAATTATTTATTAATAAAATTAAATAATTTACAATTAAAATAAATTATTTTCAAAAAACAAAATAATTTTCAAATAAAATTAAATTATTTTTAAATAAAATTAAATTATTTTCAAACCAAAATAAATTATTTTCAAATAAAATTTATTTCAAATAAAATTAAATTATTTTCAAACTAAGATAAATTATTTTCAAATAAAATTATTTTCAAATAAAATTAAATTATTTTCAAACTAAAATAAATTATTTTCAAATAAAATTATTTTCAAATAAAATTATTTTCAAATAAAATTAAATTAGTTTCAAATAAAATTAAATTATTTTCAAATTAAATTAAATTATTTTCAAATAAAATTAAATTATTTTCAAATAAACAAATTATTTTCAAATAAAATTAAGTAATTTTTAAATAAAATAAAATTATTTTCAAATAAATTTAAATTATTTTTAAATAAAATTAAAATATTTTCAAATAAAATTAAAATATTTTCAAATAAAATTAAATTATTTTCAATAAAATTTAATAATTTTCGAATTAAATTAAATTATTTTCAAATAAAATTAAGTAATTTTTAAATAAAATAAAATTATTTTCAAATAAAATTAAAATATTTTTAAATAAAATTAAAATATTTTCAAATAAAATTAAATTATTTTCAAACAAAATTTAATTATTTTCAAATTAAATTTATTTATTTTGAAATAAAATTAAATTATTTTCAAACTAAAATAAATTATTTTCAAATTAAATTATTTTCAAATAAAATTAAATTAGTTTCAAATAAAATTAAATTATTTTCAAATAAAATAAAATTATTTTCAAATAAAATTAAATTATTTTAAAAAAAAATAAAATTATTTTCAAATTAAATTATTTTTAAATTAAACTATTTTCGAATAAAATAAAATCATTTTCAAATTAAATTAAATTATTTTTCAAATTATTTAAATTATTTTCAAATAAAATTAAATTATTTTCTAATAAAATTTATTTATTTTCAAATAAAATTGAATTATTTTCAAATAAAATTAAATTATTTTCAAATTAAATTAAAATATTTTCAAATTAAATTAATTTGAATTATTAATTATTTTTAAAAAACAAAATAATTTTCAAATAAAATTAAATTATTTTCAAATAAATTTAAATTATTTTCAAAGTAAAATAAATTATTTTCAAATAAAATTAAATTAGTTTCAAATAAAATTAAATTATTCTTAAATAAAATTAAATTATTTTTAAATAAAATTAAATTATTTTCAAAAAAATAAAATTATTTTCAAATTAAATTAAATCATTTTCAAATTAAACTATTTTCAAGTAAAATTAAATTATTTTCAAATAAAATTAAATTATTTTCAACAAAACAAAACAATTTTCAAATAAAATTAAATTATTTTCAAATAAAATTAAACTATTTATAAATAAAATTAAATTATTTACAAATATAATTAAATTATTTTCAAATAAAATAAAATTATTTTCAAATATAAAATAAAATAATTTTCAAATTGAATTAAATTATTTTCAAATTAAACTATTTTTAAATTAAATTATTTTCAATTAAAATTAAAATATTTATAAATAAAATTAAATTATTTACAAATAAAATTAAATTATTTTCAAATAAAATTAAATTATTTTCAATAAAATTCAATTATTTTCAAATTAAATTAAATTATTTTTCAAATAATTTAAATTATTTTCAAATTAAATTAAATTATTTTCTAATAAAATTTGTTTATTTTCTAATAAAATTGAATTATTTTCAAATAAAATTAAATTACTTTCAAATTAAATTAAAATATTTTTAAATTAAATTAATTTGAATTATTCATTATTTTTAAAAAACCATTAATTTTCTAATAAAATTAAATTATTTTCAAATAAAATTAAAATATTTTCAAACTAAAATAAATTATTTTCAAATAAAATTAAATTAGTTTCAAATAAAATAAAATTATTCTTAAATAAAACTAAACTATTTTCAAATGAAATTTAATTATTTTCAAAAAAATAAAATTATTTTCAAATTAAATTAAATTATTTTCAAATTAAACTATTTTTAAGCAAAATTAAATTATTTACAAATAAAATTAAATTATTTTCAAATAAAATAAAATATTTTTCAAAAATAAAATAAAATAATTTTCAAATTGAATTAAATTATTTTCAAATTAAACTATTTTCAATTAAAATAAAATTATTTTCAAAAAACAGAATAATTTTCAAATAAAAATAAATTATTTTCAAATAAAATTAAATTATTTATAAATAAAATTAAATTATTTTCAAATAAAATTAAATTATTTTTAAATAAAATTAAATTATTTTCAAATAAAATTGAATTATTTTCAAACAAAAATAAATTATTTTCAAAAATAAAATAAAATTATTTTCAAATGAAATTCAATTATTTTCAATAAAATTCAATTATTTTCAAATTAAATTAAATTATTTTTCAAACAATTTAAATTATTTTCAAATAAAACCAAATTATTTTCTAATAAAATTTATTTATTTTCAAATAAAATTGAATTATTTTCAAATAAAATTAAATTACTTTCAAATTAAATTAAAATATTTTTAAATTAAATTAATTTGAATTATTAATTATTTTTAAAAAAACTATTAATTTTCTAATAAAATTAAATTATTTTCAAATAAAATTAAATTATTTTCAAACTAAAATAAATTATTTTCAAATAAAATTAAATTAGTTTCAAATAAAATAAAATTATTCTTAAATAAAACTTAACTATTTTCAAATGAAATAAAATTATTTTCAAAAAAATAAAATTATTTTCAAATTAAATTAAATTATTTTCAAATTAAACTATTTTCAAGCAAAATTAAATTATTTACAAATAAAATTTAATTATTTTCAAATAAAATAAAATAATTTTCAAAAATAAAATAAAATTATTTTCAAATTGAATTAAATTATTTTCAAATTAAACTATTTTCAAATAAAATAAAATTATTTTCAAAAAACAGAATAATTTTCAAATAAAAATAAATTATTTTCAAATAAAATTAAATTATTTATAAATAAAATTAAATTATTTACAAATAAAATTAAATTATTTTCAACTAAAATTAAATTATTTTCAAAAATAATGTAAAATTATTTTCAAATAAAATTAAATTATTTTAAAACAAATAAATTATTTTGAAATGAAATTATTTTGAAATAAGATTAAATTAGTTTAAAAAATAAAATAAAATAATTTTGAAATAACATTAAATTATTTTCAATTAAAATTAAATAATTTTCAAATAAAACTAAATTATTTTCAAATAAAATAAAATTATTTTCAAATTAAATTAAATTATTTTCAAAAAAAATTAAATTATTTTCAAATAAAACTAAATTATTTTTAAATTAAATTAAAATAATTTCAAATAAAATTAAATTATTTTCAAATAAAATTAAATTATTTTAAAATAAAACTAAATTATTTTTAAATGTAATTAAATTATTTTCAAATAAAATTAAATAATTTTGAAATATAACTAAATTATTTTAAAATTAAATTAAATTATCTTCAAATTAAATTAAATTATTCTCAAATTAAATTAAATTATTTTCAAATAAAACTAAATTATTTTCAAATTAAATTAAATTATTTTAAAATAAAATTAAATTGTTTTCAAATAAAACTAAATTATTTTCAAATTAAATTAAATTATTTTCAAATTAAAATAAATTATTTTCAAAAAAATTAAATTATTTTCGAATAAAACTAAATTATTTTCAAATTAAATTAAATTATATTTAAAAAAAATTAAATTTTTTAATAAAATAAACTAAATTATTTTCAAATTAAATTAAAATATTTTCATGTAAATTAAAATATTTTCAAATGAAATTAAATTATTTTCAAATAAAATTAAATTATTTTTAAAAAAAATTAAATTATTTTCAAATAAAATTAAATAATTTTGAAATATAACTAAATTATGTTCAAATTAAATTAAATTATTTTCAAATTAAAAAAAATTATTTTTAAAGTAAATGAAATTAAATTATTTTCAAACAAAATTAAATTATTTTCAAATTAAATTTAATTATTTTCAAATAAAATTACATTATTTTCAAATAAAACTAAATTATTTCAAATTAAATTAAATTATTTTCAAATAAAATTAAAATATTTTCAAATAAAATTAAATTATTTTCAAATAAAATTAAATGATTTTCAAATAAAACTAAATTATTTTCAAATAAAATTAAATTAATTACAAATTAAATAAAATTATTTTCAAATAAAATAAATTTAATTTCAAAAAATATTAAATTTTTTTAAATAAAATTAAATTATTTTTAAATAAAATAAAATTATTTTCAAGTAAAAATAAATTATTTTTAAATAAAATTAAATTATTTTCAAATAAAATTAAATTATTTTTAAATAAAATTAAATTAATTTCAAATAATACTAAATTATTTTCAAATTAAATAAAAATATTTTCAAATAAAATAAAATTAATTTCAAATAAAATTAAATTGTTTTCAAATAAAACTAAAATATTTTTAAATTAAATTAAATTATTTTCAAATATCTCTCAATTATTTTTAAATTGAATGAAATTACTTTCAAATTTAATAAAATTATTTTAAAATAAAATAAAATTATTTTTAAATAAAATTAAATTATTTTTAAATTAAATGAAATTATTTTCAAATTAAATTAATTTCAAATTAAATTAAATTAATTTCAAATTACATTAAACTGTTTTCAAATTAAATTAAATTATTTTCAAAGAAAATTAAATTATTTTCGAATAAAATTCAATTAATTACAAATAAAATTAAATTATTTTCAAATAAAACTAAATTATTTTCAAATTAAATTAAATTATATTTAAAAAAAATTAAATTATTTAAAAAAATAAACTAAATTATTTTCAAATTAAATTAAAATATTTTCATTTAAAATTAAAATATTTTCAAATGAAATTAAATTATTTTCAAATAAAATTAAATTATTTTTAAAAAAAATTAAATTATTTTCAAATAAAATTAAATAATTTTGAAATGTAACTAAATTATGTTTAAATTAAATTAAATTATTTTCAAATTAAACTAAATTATTTTCAAAGTAAATTAAATTAAATTATTTTCAAATAAAATTAAATTATTTTCAAATTAAATTTAATTATTTTCAAATAAAATTACATTATTTTCAAATAAACCTAAATTATTTCCAATTAAATTAAATTATTTTCAAATAAATTTTTTACTTTTTTCAACTAAATTATTTTAAAATTAAATAAAAGTATTTTCAGATTAAATTAAACAATTTTCAAATAAAATAAAATTACTCAAACAAAATTAAATTATTTTCAAGTAAAATTAGATTATTTTCAAATAAAGATTAATTATTTTCAAATAAAATTAAATTATTTTCAAATTAAATTAAATTTTTTTCAAAAAAAATTAAATTATTTTCAAATAAAACTAAATTATTTTCAAATTAAATTAAAATATTTTCAAATAAAATTAAATTATTTTCAAATAAAATTAAATTATTTTCAAATAAAACTAAATTATTTTCAAATAAAATTAAATTATTTTCAAATAAAATTAAGTAATTTTGAAATATAACTAAATTATTTTCAAATTAAATTAAATTGTTTTCAAAACAAATTAAATTATTTTCAAATTAAATTAAATTATTTTCTAATCAAATTAAATTATTTTCAAATAAAATAAAATTATTTGCAAAAAAAATTAAATTATTTGCAAATAAAATTAAATTATTTTCAAATAAAATTAAATTATTTTCAAATAAAATAAAATAATTTTTAAATAAAATTAAATTATTTTCAAATTAAATTAAATTATTTTCAAATTAAATTAAATTATTTTTAAATAAAATTAAATTATTTTCAAATAAAACTAAATTATTTTCAAATTAAATTAAAATATTTTCAAAATAAATTAAATTATTTTCAAATATAATTAAATTTTTTTAAATAAAATTAAATCACTTTTAAATTAAATGAAATTATTTTCTAATAAAATTCAATTAATTACAAATAAAACTAACTCATTTTCCAATGAAATGAAATTATTTTCAATATAATTAATTTATTTTCAAATAAAACTAAATTATTCTGAAATTAAATGAAATTATTTTCAAATTAAATTAAACAATTTTCAAATAAAATTAAATTATTTTCAAATAAAATTAAAACATTTTCAAATTAAATGAAATTATTTTCAAATAAAATTAAATTAATTGCAAATAAAATTAAATTTTTTTCAAATAAAATTAAATTATTTTCAAACAAAATTAAATTATTTTTAAATTAAATTATTTTCAAATCAATTTAAATTATTTTCAAATAAAATAAAATTAATTACAAATATAATTAAATTATTTTGAAATATAACTAAATTGTTTTCAAATTAAATTAAAATATTTTCAAATTAAATTAAATTATTTTCAAATTAAATTAAATTATTTGCGAATAAAATTAAATTATTTTCAAATAAAATTAAATTATTTTCAAATAAAACTAAATTGTTTTCAAATAAAATTAAATTATTTTCAAATAAAACTAAATTGTTTTCAAATTAAATTAAAATATTTTCAAATTAAATTAAATTATTTTCAAATTAAATTAAATTATTTTCGAATAAAATTAAATTATTTTCAAATTAAATGAAATTATTTTCAAATTAAATTAAATTAATTTCAAATTAAATTAAACTATTTTCAAATTAAATTTAATTATTTTCAAACAAAATAAAATTACTCTCAAATAAAATAAAATTATTTTCAAATAAAATTATTTTGAAATATAACTAAATTCTTTTCAAATTACATTAAATTATTTTCAAATAAAATTAAATTATTTTAAATAAAATTAAATTATATTTAAATAAAATTATATTATTTTCCAATAAAAATAAATTGGTTTCAAATAAAATTAAATTATTTTCAAATAAAATTAAATTAATTTCAAATAAAATTAAATTGTTTTCAAATAAAACTAAAATATTTTTAAATTAAATTAAATTATTTTGAAATATCACTAAATTATTTTCAAATTAAATTACTTTCAAATTTAATTAAATTATTTTAAAATAAAATAAAATTATTATTAACTAAAATTAATATATTTTCAAATTAAATGAAATTATTTTCAAATTAATTTAAATTAATTTCAAATTAAATTAATTTCAAATTAAATTAAACTATTTTAAAATTAAATTAAATTATTTTCAAAAAAAATTAAATGATTTTCGAATGAAACTAAATTATTATCAAATAAAATTAAATTATTTTCAAATAAAATTAAATTATTTTGGAAAATAACTTAATTATTTTCAAATTAAATTAAATTATTTTCAAATTAAATTATTTTCAAATAAAATTAAATTGTTTTCAAATAAAATTAAATTATTTTCAAATAAAATTAAATTATTTTCAAATAAAACTAAATTATTTTCAAATTAAATTATTTAAAAAAAAATTAAATTATTTAAAAAAAAAACCAAATTATTTTCAAATTAAATTAAAATATTTTCAAGTAAAATTAAAATAGTTTCAAATAAAATTAATTTATTTTCAAATAAAATTAATTTATTTTCAAATAAAATTAAATTATTTTCAAATAAAATTAAATAATTTTGAAACATAACTAAATTATTTTCAAATTAAATTAAATTATTTTCAAATTAAATTATTTTCAAAAAAAATTAAATGATTTTCGAATGAAACTAAATTATTATCAAATAAAATTAAATTATTTTCAAATAAAATTAAATTATTTTGAAACATAACTAAATTATTTTCAAATTAAATTAAATTATTTTCAAATTAAATTAAATTATTTTCAAATAAAATTAAATTATTTTCAAATGAAATAAAAGTATTCTCAAATAAAATAAAATTATTTTCAAATAAAATTAAATTATTTTCAAATGAAACTAAATTATTTTCAAATTAAATTAAAATATTTTCAAATAAAATTAAATTATTTTAAAATAAAATTAAATTGTTTTCAAATAAAACTAAAACATTTTTAAATTAAATTAAATTATTTTCAAATATCACTAAATTATTTTCAAATAAAATTAAATTATTTTCAAATGAAACTAAATTATTTTCAAATTAAATTAAAATATTTTCAAATAAAATTAAATTATTTTCAAATAAAATTAAATTGTTTTCAAATAAAACTAAAACATTTTTAAATTAAATTAAATTATTTTCAAATATCACTAAATTATTTTCAAATTAAATTAAATTATTTTCAAATAAAATTAAATTATTTTCAAATGAAATAAAAGTATTCTCAAATAAAATAAAATTATTTTCAAATAAAACTAAATTATTTTCAAATTAAATTAAAATATTTTCAAATAAAATTAAATTATTTTCAAATAAAATTAAATTATTTTCAAATAAAACTAAATTATTTTCAAATAAAATTAAATTATTTTCAAATAAAATTAAGTAATTTTGAAATATAACTAAATTATTTTCAAATTAAATTAAATTGTTTTCAAAATAAATTAAATTATTTTCAAATTAAATTAAATTATTTTCTAATCAAATTAAATTATTTTCAAATAAAATAAAATTATTTGCAAAAAAAATTAAATTATTTGCAAATAAAATTAAATTATTTTCAAATAAAATTAAATTATTTTCAAATAAAATAAAATAATTTTTAAATAAAACTAAATTATTTTCAAATTAAATTAAAATATTTTCAAAATAAATTAAATTATTTTCAAATATAATTAAATTTTTTTAAATAAAATTAAATCACTTTTAAATTGAATGAAATTATTTTCTAATAAAATTCAATTAATTACAAATAAAACTAACTCATTTTCCAATGAAATGAAATTATTTTCAAATAAATTTAAATTATTTTCAATATAATTAATTTATTTTCAAATAAAACTAAATTATTCTGAAATTAAATGAAATTATTTTCAAATTAAATTAAACAATTTTCAAATAAAATTAAATTATTTTCAAATAAAATTAAAACATTTTCAAATTAAATGAAATTATTTTCAAATAAAATTAAATTAATTGCAAATAAAATTAAATTTTTTTCAAATAAAATTAAAATATTTTCAAATAAAATTAAATTATTTTCAAATAAAATTAAATTGTTTTCAAATAAAACTAAAACATTTTTAAATTAAATTAAATTATTTTCAAATATCACTAAATTATTTTCAAATTAAATTAAATTATTTTCAAATAAAATTAAATTATTTTCAAATGAAATAAAAGTATTCTCAAATAAAATAAAATTATTTTCAAATAAAATTAAATTATTTTCAAATTAAATTAAATTATTTTTAAATTAAATTAAATTAAATTATTTTCAAATTAAATTAAATTATTTTCAAATAAAACTAAATTATTT
The DNA here is from genome assembly GCA_944588485.1 of Phosphuga atrata. Taxonomy (NCBI): domain Eukaryota; kingdom Metazoa; phylum Arthropoda; class Insecta; order Coleoptera; family Silphidae; genus Phosphuga; species Phosphuga atrata. The sequence continues at coordinate 36,636,362 of OX155894.1, forward strand.
TCAAATTAAACTAAATTATTTTCAAATTAAAATAAATTATTTTCAAATTAAATTAAATTAAATTATTTTCATATAAAATTAAATTATTTTCAAATAAAATTAAATTATTTTCATATAAAATTAAATTATTTTCATATAAAACTAAATTATTTTCAAATTAAATTAAATTATTTAAAAAAAAATAAAAATTATTTTCAAATAAAACTAAATTATTTTCAAATTAAATTAAAATATTTTCAAATAAAATTAAATTATTTTCAAATAAAATTAAATTATTTTCCAAAAAAATTAAAATATTTTCAAATAAAATTAAATTATTTTCAAATAAAATTAAATAATTTTGAAATATAACTAAATCATTTTCAAATTAAATTAAATTATTTTAAAATTAAACTAAATTATTTTCAATTTAAATTAAATTATTTTCAAATAAAATTGAATTATTATTAAATTAAATTAAATTATTTTCAAGTAAAAATAAATTATTTTTAAATAAAATTAAACTATTTTCAAAAAAAATTAATTTATTTTCAAATAAAATTAAATTATTTTCAAATAAAATTAAATAATTATGAAATATAACTAAATTATTTTCAAATTAAATTAAATTATTTTCAAATTAAATTAAATTATTTTCAAATAAAATTAAATTATTTTCAAATTAAATAAAAGTATTCTCAAATAAAATAAAATTATTTTCAAATAAAATTAAATTATTTTCAAATGAAACTAAATTATTTTCAAATTAAATTAAAATATTTTCAAATAAAATTAAATTATTTTCAAATAAAATTAAATTGTTTTCAAATAAAACTAAAACATTTTTAAATTAAATTAAATTATTTTCAAATATCACTAAATTATTTTCAAATTAAATTAAATTATTTTCAAATAAAATTAAATTATTTTCAAATGAAATAAAAGTATTCTCAAATAAAATAAAATTATTTTCAAATAAAATTAAATTATTTTCAAATTAAATTAAATTATTTTTAAATTAAATTAAATTAAATTATTTTCAAATTAAATTAAATTATTTTCAAATAAAACTAAATTATTTTCAAATTAAACTAAATTATTTTCAAATTAAAATAAATTATTTTCAAATTAAATTAAATTAAATTATTTTCATATAAAATTAAATTATTTTCAAATAAAATTAAATTATTTTTATATAAAATTAAATTATTTTCATATAAAACTAAATTATTTTCAAATTAAATTAAATTATTTAAAAAAAAATAAAAATTATTTTCAAATAAAACTAAATTATTTTCAAATTAAATTAAAATATTTTCAAATAAAATTAAATTATTTTCCAAAAAAATTAAAATATTTTCAAATAAAATTAAATTATTTTCAAATAAAATTAAATAATTTTGAAATATAACTAAATCATTTTCAAATTAAATTAAATTATTTTCAAATTAAACTAAATTATTTTCAATTTAAATTAAATTATTTTCAAATAAAATTGAATTATTATTAAATTAAATTAAATTATTTTCAAGTAAAAATAAATTATTTTTAAATAAAATTAAACTATTTTCAAAAAAAATTAAATTATTTTCAAATAAAATTAAATTATTTTCAAATAAAATTAAATTATTTTGAAATATAACTAAATTATTTTCAAATTAAATTAAATTATTTTCAAATTAAATTAAATTAAACTATTTTCAAATTAAATTAAATTGTTTTCAAATAAAATTAAATTATTTTCAAATAAAATTAAATTATTTTTAAACAAAACTAAATTATTTTCAAATTAAATTAAATTATTTTCAAAAAAAATTAAATTATTTTAAAAAAAAAACTAAATTATTTTCAAACTAAATTAAAACATTTTCAAATAAAATTAAAATATTTTTAAATAAAATTAAATTATTTTCAAATGAAATTAAATTATTTTCAAATAAAATTAAATTATTTCAAATAAAATTAAATAATTTTGAAATTTAACTAAATTATATTCAAATTAAATTATTTTCAAATTAAATTAAATTATTTTCAAATAAAATTAAATTATTTTCAAATTAAATTACAATATTTTCAAATAAAATTAAATTATTTTCAAATAAAATTAAATTGTTTTCAAATAAAATTAAAATATATTTAAATTAAATTAAATTATTTTCAAATATCACTAAATCATTTTCAAATTAAATAAAATTACTTTCAAATTAAATTAAATTATTTAAAAAAAAAAAAAAAAATTATTTTTAAATAAATTTAAATTATTTTCAAATTAAATGAAATTATTTTCAAATTAAATTAAAATAATTTCAAATTAAATTAAATTATTTTGAAATAAAACTAGATTATTTTCAAATTAAATTCAATTATTTTTAAATTAAATTATTTTCAAAAAAAAAAAATTATTTTCAAATAAAACTAAATTATTTTCAAATTAAATTAAAATATTTTTAAATAAAATTAAATTATTTTCAAATAAAATTAAATTATTTTCCAATAAAATGAAAATATTTTCACATAAAATTAAATTATTTTCAAATAAACTTAAATAATTTTGAAATATAACTAAATTATTTTCAAATTAAATTAAATTATTTTCAAATTAAATTAAATTATTTTCAAATTAAATTAAATTATTTTCAAATAAAATTAAATTATTATTAAATAAAATTAAATTATTTTCAAGTAAAAATAAATTATTTTTAAATAAAATTAAACTATTTTCAAATAAAAATAAACTATTTTCAAATAAAATTAAATTATTTTTAAAAGAAATTAAATTATTTTTAAATAAAATTAAATTATTTTCAAATAAAATTAAATTATTTTCAAATAAAATTAAATTATTTTCAAATAAAATTAAATTATTTTGAAATAAAATAAAATTATTTTGAAATATAACTAAATTATTTTCAAATTAAATTAAATTATTTTCAAAATAAAATAAATTAAATTATTTTCAAATAAAATTAAATTGTTTTCAAATAAAATTAAAATATTTTTAAATAAAATTAAATTATTTTTAAATAAAACTAAATTATTTTCAAATTAAATTAAATTATTTTCAAAAAAAATTAAATTATTTAAAAAAAAAACTAAATTATTTTTAAATTAAATAAAAATATTTTCAAATAAAATTAAATTATTTTCAAATAAAATTAAATTAATTTCAATTAAAATTAATATATTTTCAAAGTAAATTAAATTATTTTCAAAAATAAAAAAAAATTATTTTCAAATAAAATAAAATTCTTTTCAAATAAAATTAAATAATTTTCAAAAATAAAATAAAATTATTTTCAAATAAAATTTATTTATTTTCAAATAATAAATTAAATGACTTTCAAATAAAATTAAATTATTTTCAAATAAAATTAAATAATTTTCAAATTAAATTAAATAATTTTCAAATAAAACAAAAATTATTCCCACATAAAATTAATTTTTTTTCAAATTAAATTAAATTATTTTCAAATAAAACTATATTATTTTCAAATAAAATTAAAATATTTTTAAATAAAATAAAATTAATTTCAAATAAAATTAGGTTATTTTCAAATAAAATTAAATTATTTTCAAATAAAGTTAAATTATTTTCAAATAAAATTAAATTATTTTCAAATAAAATTAAATTATTTTTAAATAAAATAAAATTATTTTCAAATAAAATTAAGTTATTTTCAAATAAAATTAAATTATTTTCAAATAAAATTAAATTATTTTCAAACTAAAATAAATTATTTTCAAATAAAATTAAATTATTTTCAAATAAAATTAAATTATTTTCAAATAAAATTATATTATTTTCAAATAAAATTAAATTATTCTGAAATAAAATAAAATTTATTTCAAAAAATATTAAGTTATTTTCAAATAAAATTAAATTATTTTGAAATAAAAATAAATTATTTTCAAATAAAATAAAATTATTTTCAAATAAATTTAAATTTTTCAAATAAAATTAAATTATTTTTAAATAAAATAAAATTATTTTCAAATAAAATTAAGTTATTTTTAAATAAAATAAAATTATTTTCAAATAAAATTAAATTATTTTCAAATAAAAATAAAATATTTTCATATAAAATTAAATTATTTTCAAATAAAATTAAATTATTTTCAAATAAAATAAAATTATTTTCAAACTAAAATGAATTATTTTCAAATAAAATTAAATTATTTTCAAATAAAATAAATTTTTTTACAAATAAAATTAAATTATTTTCAAATAAAATTGAATTATTTTCAAACAAAATTAAATTATTTTTAAAACTAAAATAAAATTATTTTCAAATAAAATTAAATTATTTTCAATAGAATTACATTATTTTCTAATTAAATTAAATTTTTTTCCAAATAATTTAAATTATTTTGGAATAAAATTAAATTATTCTCAAATAAAATTTATTTATTTTCAAATTAAATTAAATTATTTTTAAATGAAATTAAATTATTTTCAAATTAAATAAATTTATTTTTAAAAATAAAATTAACTTATTTTTAAATTAAATAAAATTATTTTCAAAAATAAAAATAAATTAAATTCTACTAAAATTAAATTATTTTCAAATAAAATTATATTATTTTCAAATAAAATTAAATTATTCTTAAATAAAATAAAATTATTTTTAAATTAAATTAAATTATTTTCAAAAATTAAATTAAATTAATTTCAAATAAAATTAAATTATTTTCAAATTAAATTAAATTAATTTCAAATATAAAATTAAATTATTTTCAAATTAAATTAAATTATTTTCAAAAATAAAATTAAATTATTTTCAAATAAAATAAAATTATTTTGAAATTAAATAAAATTATTTTCAAAAATAAAATAATATTATTTTCAAATAAAATTAAATTATTTTCAAATTAAATTAAATTATTTTCAAAAATAAACTAAATTTATTTTCAAATAAAATTAAATTATTTTCAAATAAAATTAAATTATTTTCAAAAATAAAATGAAAGTATTTTTAAATAAAACTAAATTATTGTCAAATAAAATAAAATTATTTTCAAAAATAAAATAAATTTAATTTCAAATAAAATTAAATTATTTTCAAATTAAATTAATTTCAAAAATAAAATTAAATTATTTTCAAATTAAATTAAATTATTTTCAAATAAAATTAAATTAATTTCAAATAAAATTAATATATTTTTAATTTAATAAAATTAATATATTAATAAATTATTTTCAAATATAATTAAATTATTTTTAAATTAAATAAAATTATTTTCAAAAATAAAAATAAATTAAATTCTACTAAAATTAAATTATTTTCAAATAAAATTTTATCATTTTCAAATAAAATTAAATTATTCTTAAATAAAATAAAATTATTTTTAAATTAAATTAAATTATTTTCAAAAATTAAATTAAATTAATTTCAAATAAAATAAAATTATTTTCAAATTAAATTAAATTAATTTCAAATATAAAATTAAATTATTTTCAAATTAAATTAAATTATTTTCAAAAATAAAATTAAATTATTTTCAAATAAAATAAAATTATTTTGAAATTAAATAAAATTATTTTCAAAAATAAAATAAAATTATTTTCAAATAAAATTAAATTATTTTCAAATTAAGTTAAATTATTTTTAAAAATAAAAGAAATTTATTTTCAAATAAAATTAAATTATTTTCAAATAAAATAAAATTATTTTCAAACTAAAATGAATTATTTTCAGATAAAATTAAATTATTTTCAAATAAAATTAAATTATTTGCAAATAAATTTAAATTATTTTCAAATAAAATTAAATTTTTTACAAATAAAATTAAATTATTTTCAAATAAAATTAAATTATTTTCAAACAAAAATAAATTATTTTTAAAACTAAAATAAAATTATTTTCAAATAAAATTAAATTATTTTCAATAGAATTAAATTATTTTCTAATTAAATTAAATTATTTTCCAAATAATTTAAATTATTTTGGAATAAAATTAAATTATTTTCAGATAAAATTTATTTATTTTCAAATAAAATTAAATTATTTTCAAATGAAATAAAATTATTTTCAAATTAAATAAATTTATTTTTAAAAATAAAATAAAATTATTTTCAAATATATTTAAATTATTTTTAAATTAAATAAAATTATTTTCAAAAATAAAAATAAATTAAATTCTACTAAAATTAAATTATTTTTAAATAAAATTATATAATTTTCAAATAAAATTAAATTATTCTTAAATAAAATTAAATTATTTTTAAATCAAATTAAATTATTTTCAAAAATTAAATTAAATTAATTTCAAATAAAATTAAATTATTTTCAAATTAAATTAAATTAATTTCAAATATAAAATTAAATTATTTTCAAATTAAATTAAATTATTTTCAAAAATAAAATAAAATTATTTTCAAATAAAATAAAATTATTTTGAAAATAAATAAAATTATTTTCAAAAATAAAATAAAATTATTTTCAAATAAAATTAAATTATTTTCAAATTAAATTATTTTCAAAAATAAAATAAATTTATTTTCAAATAAAATTAAATTATTTTCAAAAATAAAATGAAATTATTTTTAAATAAAACTAAATTATTGTCAAATAAAATAAAATCATTTTCAAAAATAAAATTAAATTAATTTCAAATAAAATTAAATTATTTTCAAATTAAATTAATTTCAAAAATAAAATTAAATTATTTTCAAATTAAATTAAATTATTTTCAAATTAAATTAAATTAATTTCAAATAAAATTAATATATTTTCAAAGTAAATTAAATTATTTTCAAAAATAAAATTAAATTATTTTTAAATAAAATAAAATTATTTTCAAATAAAATAAAATTATTTTCAAAAATAAAATAAAATTATTTTCAAATAAAATTAAATTATTTTAAAATATTAAATTAAATAATTTTCAAATAAAATTAAATTGTTTTCAAATAAAATAAAATTATTTTCAAAAATAAAATAAAATTATTTTCAAATAAAATTAAATTATTTTAAAATATTAAATTAAATAATTTTCAAATAAAATTAAATTATTTTCAAATAAAATTAAATTATTTTCAAAAAAAAAAATTAATTATTTTCAAATACAATTAAATTATTCTTAAATAAAATAAAATTATTTTCAAATAAAATTAAGTTATTTTCAAATAAAATTAAATCATTTTCAAATAAAATTAAATTATTTTCAAATAAAATTAAATTATTTTTAAATAAAATAAAATTATTTTCAAGTAAAATTAAGTTATTTTCAAATAAAATTAAATTATTTTCAAATAAAAATAAATTATTTTCAAATAAAATTAAAATATTTTCAAATAAAATAAAATTATTTTCAAATAAAATTAAATAATTTCCAAATTAAATTAAATAATTTTCAAAAAAAACAAAAAATATTTTCACAAAAAATTAATTTTTTTTCAAATTAAACTAAATTATTTTCAAATAAAATTAAATTATTTTAAAATAAAATTAAATTATTTCCAAAAAAAATAAAATTATTTTCAAATAAATTTAAATTATTTTAAAATAAAATTTAATTATTTTTAAATAAAATAAAATTATTTTCAAATAAAATCAAATTTTTTTCAAATAAAATAAAATTATTTTCAAATAAAATAAAATTATTTTCAAATAAAATTAAATTATTTTCAAATTAAATTAAAACATTTTCAAATAAAATTAAATTATTTTCAAATAAAATTAAATTATTTTCAAATAAAATTAAATTATTTTTAAACTAAAATAAATTATTTTCAAATAAAATTGAATAATTTCCAAACAAAATTAAATTATTTTCAAAACTAAAATAAAATTATTTGCAAATAAAATTAAATTATTTTCAATAAAATAAAATTATTTTCAAATAAAATTAAGTTATTTTCAAATAAAATAAAATTATTTTCAAATAAAATTAAATTATTTTCAAATAAATTTAAATTATTTTCAAATAAAATTAAATAATTTTCAAATTAAATTAAATAATTTTCAAATAAAACAAAAATTATTTTCACATAAAATCAATTTTTTTTCAAATTAAACTAAATTATTTTCAAGTAAAATAAAAATATTCTTAAATAAAATAAAATTATTTTTAAATTAAATTAAATTATTTTCAAAAATAAAATTAATTTATTTTCAAATAAAATAAAATTATTTTGAAATTAAATAAAATTATTTTCAAAAATAAAATAAAATTATTTTCAAATAAAATTAAATTATTTTCAAATTAAATTAAATTATTTTCAAAAATAAAATAAATTTATTTTCAAATAAAATTAAATTATTTTCAAATAAAATAAAATTATTTTCAAAAATAAAATGAAATTATTTTTAAATAAAACTAAATTATTGTCAAATAAAATAAAATTATTTTCAAAAATAAAATTAAATTAATTTCAAATAAAATTAAATTATTTTCAAATTAAATTAAATTAATTTCAAAAATAAAATTAAATTATTTTCAAATTAAATTAAATTATTTTCAAATAAAATATAAATTAATTTCAAATAAAATTAATATATTTTCAAATATTAAATTAAATAATTTTCAAATAAAATTAAATTATTTTCAAATAAAATTAAATTATTTAAAAAAAAAAAATTAAATTATTTTCATATAAAATTAAATTATTTTCAAATAAAATTAAATTATTTTCAAATAAAATTAAATTATTTTCAAATGAAATTAAATTATTTTTAAATAAAATAAATTTTTTTTTAAGTAAAATTAAGTTATTTTCAAATAAAATTAAATTATTTTCAAACAAAAATAAATTATTTTCAAATAAAATTAAAATTATTTTCAAATAAAATTAAATAATTTTCAAATTAAATTAAATAATTTTCAAATAAAACAAAAATTATTTTCACATAAAATTAATTTTTTTTCAAATTAAACTAAATTATTTTCAAATAAAATTAAATTATTTTAAAATAAAATTAAATTATTTTCAAAAAAAATTAAATTATTTTCAAAAATTTAAATTATTTTCAAATAAAATTAAATTATTTTTAAATAAAATAAAATTATTTTCAAATAAAATCAAATTATTTTCAAATAAAATAAAATTATTTTCAAATAAAATTAAGTTATTTTCAAATAAAATAAAATTATTTTCCAATAAAGTTAAATTATTTTCAAATAAATTTAAATTATTTTTAAATAAAATTAAATAATTTTCAAATTAAATTAAATAATTTGCAAATTAAACAAAAATTATTTTCACATAAATTAAATTTTTTTCAAATAAAACTAAATTATTTTCAAATAAAATTAAATTATTTTTAAATAAAATAAAATTATTTTCAAATAAAATTTTAATATTTTCAAATAAAATAAAATTATTTTTAAATAAAATTAAATAATTTTTAAATAAAAAAAAATAATTTTCAAATAAAACAAAAATTGTTTTCACATAAAATTAAATTTTTTTCAAATTAAATTAAATTATTTTCAAATAAAATTAAATTATTTTCAAATAAAATTAAATTATTTTCAAATAAAATTAAAATATTTTCAAGTTAAATTAAATTAATTTCAAATATAAAATTAAATTATTTTCAAATTAAATTAAATTATTTTCAAAAATAAAATTAAATTATTTTCAAATAAAATAAAATTATTTTGAAATTAAATAAAATTATTTTCAAAAATAAAATAAAATTATTTTCAAATAAAATTAAATTATTTTCAAATTAAATTAAATTATTTTCAAAAATAAAATAAATTTATTTTCAAATAAAATTAAATTATTTAAAAAAAAAAAATTAAATTATTTTCATATAAAATTAAATTATTTTCAAATAAAATTAAATTATTTTCAAATAAAATTAAATTATTTTCAAATAAAATTAAATTATTTTTAAATAAAATAATTTTTTTTTCAAGTAAAATTAAGTTATTTTCAAATAAAATTAAATTATTTTCAAACAAAAATAAATTATTTTAAAATAAAATTAAAATTATTTTCAAATAAAATTAAATAATTTTCAAATTAAATTAAATAATTTTCAAATAAAACAAAAATTATTTTCACATAAAATTAATTTTTTTTCAAATTAAACTAAATTATTTTCAAATAAAATTAAATTATTTTAAAATAAAATTAAATTATTTTCAAAAAAAATTAAATTATTTTCAAAAATTTAAATTATTTTCAAATAAAATTAAATTATTTTTAAATAAAATAAAATTATTTTCAAATAAAATCAAATTATTTTCAAATAAAATAAAATTATTTTCAAATAAAATTAAGTTATTTTCAAATAAAATAAAATTATTTTCCAATAAAATTAAATTATTTTCAAATAAATTTAAATTATTTTTAAATAAAATTAAATAATTTTCAAATTAAATTAAATAATTTGCAAATAAAACAAAAATTATTTTCACATAAATTAAATTTTTTTCAAATGAAACTAAATTATTTTCAAATAAAATTAAATTATTTTTAAATAAAATAAAATTATTTTCAAATAAAATTTTAATATTTTCAAATAAAATAAAATTATTTTTAAATAAAATTAAATAATTTTTAAATTAAAAAAAATAATTTTCAAATAAAACAAAAATTGTTTTCACATAAAATTAAATTTTTTACAAATTAAATTAAATTATTTTCAAATAAAATTAAATTATTTTCAAATAAAATTAAATTATTTTCAAATAAAATTAAAATATTTTCAAATTAAATTAAATTAATTTCAAATATAAAATTAAATTATTTTCAAATTAAATTAAATTATTTTCAAAAATAAAATTAAATTATTTTCAAATAAAATAAAATTATTTTGAAATTAAATAAAATTATTTTCAAAAATAAAATAAAATTATTTTCAAATAAAATAAAATTATTTTCAAATATTAAATTAAATATGTTTCAAATAAAATTATTTTCAAATAAAATTAAATTATTTTCAAAAAAAAAATTAAATTATTTTCAAATAAAATAAAATTATTTTCAAATAAAATTAAATTATTTTCCAATAAATTTAAATTATTTTCAAATAAAATTAAATAATTTTCAAATTAAATTAAATAATTTTCAAATAAAACAAAAATTATTTTCACATAACATCAATTTTTTTTCAAATTAAACTAAATTATTTTCAAATAAAATAAAATTATTCTTAAATAAAATAAAATTATTTTTAAATTAAATTAAATTATTTTCAAAAATAAAATTAAATTAATTTCAAATAAAATTAAATTATTTTCAAATTAAATTAAATTAATTTCAAATATAAAATTAAATTATTTTCAAATTAAATTAAATTATTTTCAAAAATAAAATTAATTTATTTTCAAATAAAATAAAATTTTTTTGAAATTAAATAAAATTATTTTCAAAAATAAAATAAAATTATTTTCAAATAAAATTAAATTATTTTCAAATTAAATTAAATTATTTTTAAAAATAAAATAAATTTATTTTCAAATAAAATTAAATTATTTTCAAATAAAATTAAATTATTTTCAAAAATAAAATAAAATTATTTTTAAATAAAACTAAATTATTTTCAAATAAAAAAAAATTATTTTCAAAAATAAAATTAAATTAATTTCAAATAAAATTAAATTATTTTCAAATTAAATTAAATTAATTTCAAAAATAAAATTAAATTATTTTCAAATTAAATTAAATTATTTTCAAATAAAATTAAATTAATTTCAAATAAAATTAATATATTTTCAAATTAAATTAAATTATTTTCAAAAACAAAATTAAATTATTTTCAAATAAAATTAAATTATTTTCAAATAAAATAAAATTATTTTCAAATAAAATTAAATTATTTTCAAAAATAAAACTAAATTATTTTCAAATAAAATAAAATTATTTTTAAATAAAATAAAATTATTTTCAAATAAAATTTTAATATTTTCAAATAAAATATAATTATTTTTAAATAAAATTAAATAATTTTTAAATTAAATTAAATAATTTTCAAATAAAACAAAAATTATTTTCACATAAAATTAAATTTTTTTCAAATTAAATTAAATTATTTTCAAATAAAATTAAATTATTTTCAAATAAAATTAAATTATTTCAAATGAAATTAAAATATTTTCAAATTAAATTAAATTAATTTCAAATATAAAATTAAATTATTTTCAAATTAAATTAAATTATTTTCAAAAATAAAATTAAATTATTTTCAAATAAAATAAAATTATTTTGAAATTAAATAAAATTATTTTCAAAAATAAAATAAAATAATTTTCAAATAAAATTAAATTATTTTCAAATTAAATTAAATTATTTTCAAATAAAATTAAATTATTTTCAAAAATAAAATAAAATTATTTTTAAATAAAACTAAATTATTTTCAAATAAAAAAAAATTATTTTCAAAAATAAAATTAAATTAATTTCAAATAAAATTAAATTATTTTCAAATTAAATTAAATTAATTTCAAAAATAAAATTAAATTATTTTCAAATTAAATTAAATTATTTTCAAATAAAATTAAATTAATTTCAAATAAAATTAATATATTTTCAAATTAAATTAAATTATTTTCAAAAACAAAATTAAATTATTTTCAAATAAAATTAAATTATTTTCAAATAAAATTAAATTATTTTCGAAAATAAAATAAAATTATTTTCAAATAAAATAAAATTATTTTCAAATATTAAATTAAATATGTTTGAAATAAAATTATTTTCAAATAAAATAAAATTATTTTCAAAAAAAAATTAAATTATTTTCAAATAAAATTAAAACATTTTCAAATAAAATTAAATTATTTTCAAATAAAATTAAATTATTTTCAAATAAAATTAAATTATTTTCAAACTAAAATAAATTATTTTAAAATAAAATTGAATAATTTTCAAACAAAATTAAATTATTTTCAAAACTAAAATAAAATTATTTTCAAATAAAATTAAATTATTTTCAATAAAATAAAATTATTTTCAATTAAAATTAAATTATTTTCAAATAAAATAAAATTATTTTAAAATAAAATTAAATTATTTTCAAATAAATTTAAATTATTTTCAAATAAAACTAAATAATTTTCAAATTAAATTAAATAATTTTCAAATAAAACAAAAATTATTTTCACATAAAATCAAATTTTTTTCAAATTAAACTAAATTATTTTCAAATAAAATTAAATTATTCTTAAATAAAATAAAATTATTTTTAAATTAAATTAAATTATTTTCAAAAATAAAATTAAATTAATTTCAAATAAAATTAAATTATTTTCAAATTAAATTAAATTAATTTCAAATATAAAATTAAATTATTTTCAAATTAAATTAAATTATTTTCAAAAATAAAATTAATTTATTTTCAAATAAAATAAAATTATTTTGAAATTAAATAAAATTATTTTCAAAAATAATATAAAATTATTTTCAAATAAAATTAAATTATTTTCAAATTAAATTAAAATATTTTCAAAAATTAAATAAATTTATTTTCAAATAAAATTAAATTATTTTCAAATAAAATAAAATTATTTTCAAAAATAAAATGAAATTATTTTTAAATAAAACTAAATTATTGTCAAATAAAATAAAATTATTTCCAAAAATAAAATTAAATTAATTTCAAATAAAATTAAATTATTTTCAAATTAAATTAAATTAATTTCAAAAATAAAATTAAATTATTTTCAAATTAAATTAAATTATTTTCAAATAAAATTAAATTAATTTCAAATAAAATTAATATATTTTCAAATATTAAATTAAATAATTTTCAAATAAAATTAAATTATTTTCAAATAAAATTAAATTATTTTAAAAAAAAAAATTAAATTATTTTCATATAAAATTAAATTATTTTCAAATAAAATTTAATTATTTTCAAATAAAATTAAATTATTTTCAAATAAAATTAAATTATTTTTAAATAAAATAAATTTTTTTTCAAGTAAAATTAAGTTATTTTCAATTAAAATTAAATTATTTTCAAACAAAAATAAATTATTTTCAAATAAAATTAAAATTATTTTCAAATAAAATTAAATAATTTCCAAATTAAATTAAATAGTTTTCAAATAAAACAAAAATTATTTTCACATAAAATTATTTTTTTTTCAAATTAAACTAAATTATTTTCAAATAAAATTAAATTATTTTAAAATAAAATTAAATTATTTTCAAAAAAAATTAAATTATTTTCAAAAATTTAAATTATTTTCAAATAAAATTAAATTATTTTCAATAGAATTAAATTATTTTCTAATTAAATTAAATTATTTTCCAAATAATTTAAATTATTTTGGAATAAAATTAAATTATTTTCAGATAAAATTTATTTATTTTCAAATAAAATTAAATTATTTTCAAATGAAATAAAATTATTTTCAAATTAAATAAATTTATTTTTAAAAATAAAATAAAATTATTTTCAAATATATTTAAATTATTTTTAAATTAAATAAAATTATTTTCAAAAATAAAAATAAATTAAATTCTACTAAAATTAAATTATTTTTAAATAAAATTATATAATTTTCAAATAAAATTAAATTATTCTTAAATAAAATTAAATTATTTTTAAATCAAATTAAATTATTTTCAAAAATTAAATTAAATTAATTTCAAATAAAATTAAATTATTTTCAAATTAAATTAAATTAATTTCAAATATAAAATTAAATTATTTTCAAATTAAATTAAATTATTTTCAAAAATAAAATAAAATTATTTTCAAATAAAATAAAATTATTTTGAAAATAAATAAAATTATTTTCAAAAATAAAATAAAATTATTTTCAAATAAAATTAAATTATTTTCAAATTAAATTATTTTCAAAAATAAAATAAATTTATTTTCAAATAAAATTAAATTATTTTCAAAAATAAAATGAAATTATTTTTAAATAAAACTAAATTATTGTCAAATAAAATAAAATCATTTTCAAAAATAAAATTAAATTAATTTCAAATAAAATTAAATTATTTTCAAATTAAATTAATTTCAAAAATAAAATTAAATTATTTTCAAATTAAATTAAATTATTTTCAAATTAAATTAAATTAATTTCAAATAAAATTAATATATTTTCAAAGTAAATTAAATTATTTTCAAAAATAAAATTAAATTATTTTTAAATAAAATAAAATTATTTTCAAATAAAATAAAATTATTTTCAAAAATAAAATAAAATTATTTTCAAATAAAATTAAATTATTTTAAAATATTAAATTAAATAATTTTCAAATAAAATTAAATTGTTTTCAAATAAAATAAAATTATTTTCAAAAATAAAATAAAATTATTTTCAAATAAAATTAAATTATTTTAAAATATTAAATTAAATAATTTTCAAATAAAATTAAATTATTTTCAAATAAAATTAAATTATTTTCAAAAAAAAAAATTAATTATTTTCAAATACAATTAAATTATTCTTAAATAAAATAAAATTATTTTCAAATAAAATTAAGTTATTTTCAAATAAAATTAAATCATTTTCAAATAAAATTAAATTATTTTCAAATAAAATTAAATTATTTTTAAATAAAATAAAATTATTTTCAAGTAAAATTAAGTTATTTTCAAATAAAATTAAATTATTTTCAAATAAAAATAAATTATTTTCAAATAAAATTAAAATATTTTCAAATAAAATAAAATTATTTTCAAATAAAATTAAATAATTTCCAAATTAAATTAAATAATTTTCAAAAAAAACAAAAAATATTTTCACAAAAAATTAATTTTTTTTCAAATTAAACTAAATTATTTTCAAATAAAATTAAATTATTTTAAAATAAAATTAAATTATTTCCAAAAAAAATAAAATTATTTTCAAATAAATTTAAATTATTTTAAAATAAAATTTAATTATTTTTAAATAAAATAAAATTATTTTCAAATAAAATCAAATTTTTTTCAAATAAAATAAAATTATTTTCAAATAAAATAAAATTATTTTCAAATAAAATTAAATTATTTTCAAATTAAATTAAAACATTTTCAAATAAAATTAAATTATTTTCAAATAAAATTAAATTATTTTCAAATAAAATTAAATTATTTTTAAACTAAAATAAATTATTTTCAAATAAAATTGAATAATTTCCAAACAAAATTAAATTATTTTCAAAACTAAAATAAAATTATTTGCAAATAAAATTAAATTATTTTCAATAAAATAAAATTATTTTCAAATAAAATTAAGTTATTTTCAAATAAAATAAAATTATTTTCAAATAAAATTAAATTATTTTCAAATAAATTTAAATTATTTTCAAATAAAATTAAATAATTTTCAAATTAAATTAAATAATTTTCAAATAAAACAAAAATTATTTTCACATAAAATCAATTTTTTTTCAAATTAAACTAAATTCTTTTCAAGTAAAATAAAAATATTCTTAAATAAAATAAAATTATTTTTAAATTAAATTAAATTATTTTCAAAAATAAAATTAATTTATTTTCAAATAAAATAAAATTATTTTGAAATTAAATAAAATTATTTTCAAAAATAAAATAAAATTATTTTCAAATAAAATTAAATTATTTTCAAATTAAATTAAATTATTTTCAAAAATAAAATAAATTTATTTTCAAATAAAATTAAATTATTTTCAAATAAAATAAAATTATTTTCAAAAATAAAATGAAATTATTTTTAAATAAAACTAAATTATTGTCAAATAAAATAAAATTATTTTCAAAAATAAAATTAAATTAATTTCAAATAAAATTAAATTATTTTCAAATTAAATTAATTAATTTCAAAAATAAAATTAAATTATTTTCAAATTAAATTAAATTATTTTCAAATAAAATTAAATTAATTTCAAATAAAATTAATATATTTTCAAATATTAAATTAAATAATTTTCAAATAAAATTAAATTATTTTCAAATAAAATTAAATTATTTAAAAAAAAAAAATTAAATTATTTTCATATAAAATTAAATTATTTTCAAATAAAATTAAATTATTTTCAAATAAAATTAAATTATTTTCAAATGAAATTAAATTATTTTTAAATAAAATAAATTTTTTTTTAAGTAAAATTAAGTTATTTTCAAATAAAATTAAATTATTTTCAAACAAAAATAAATTATTTTCAAATAAAATTAAAATTATTTTCAAATAAAATTAAATAATTTTCAAATTAAATTAAATAATTTTCAAATAAAACAAAAATTATTTTCACATAAAATTAATTTTTTTTCAAATTAAACTAAATTATTTTCAAATAAAATTAAATTATTTTAAAATAAAATTAAATTATTTTCAAAAAAAATTAAATTATTTTCAAAAATTTAAATTATTTTCAAATAAAATTAAATTATTTTTAAATAAAATAAAATTATTTTCAAATAAAATCAAATTATTTTCAAATAAAATAAAATTATTTTCAAATAAAATTAAGTTATTTTCAAATAAAATAAAATTATTTTCCAATAAAGTTAAATTATTTTCAAATAAATTTAAATTATTTTTAAATAAAATTAAATAATTTTCAAATTAAATTAAATAATTTGCAAATTAAACAAAAATTATTTTCACATAAATTAAATTTTTTTCAAATAAAACTAAATTATTTTCAAATAAAATTAAATTATTTTTAAATAAAATAAAATTATTTTCAAATAAAATTTTAATATTTTCAAATAAAATAAAATTATTTTTAAATAAAATTAAATAATTTTTAAATAAAAAAAAATAATTTTCAAATAAAACAAAAATTGTTTTCACATAAAATTAAATTTTTTTCAAATTAAATTAAATTATTTTCAAATAAAATTAAATTATTTTCAAATAAAATTAAATTATTTTCAAATAAAATTAAAATATTTTCAAGTTAAATTAAATTAATTTCAAATATAAAATTAAATTATTTTCAAATTAAATTAAATTATTTTCAAAAATAAAATTAAATTATTTTCAAATAAAATAAAATTATTTTGAAATTAAATAAAATTATTTTCAAAAATAAAATAAAATTATTTTCAAATAAAATTAAATTATTTTCAAATTAAATTAAATTATTTTCAAAAATAAAATAAATTTATTTTCAAATAAAATTAAATTATTTAAAAAAAAAAAATTAAATTATTTTCATATAAAATTAAATTATTTTCAAATAAAATTAAATTATTTTCAAATAAAATTAAATTATTTTCAAATAAAATTAAATTATTTTTAAATAAAATAATTTTTTTTTCAAGTAAAATTAAGTTATTTTCAAATAAAATTAAATTATTTTCAAACAAAAATAAATTATTTTAAAATAAAATTAAAATTATTTTCAAATAAAATTAAATAATTTTCAAATTAAATTAAATAATTTTCAAATAAAACAAAAATTATTTTCACATAAAATTAATTTTTTTTCAAATTAAACTAAATTATTTTCAAATAAAATTAAATTATTTTAAAATAAAATTAAATTATTTTCAAAAAAAATTAAATTATTTTCAAAAATTTAAATTATTTTCAAATAAAATTAAATTATTTTTAAATAAAATAAAATTATTTTCAAATAAAATCAAATTATTTTCAAATAAAATAAAATTATTTTCAAATAAAATTAAGTTATTTTCAAATAAAATAAAATTATTTTCCAATAAAATTAAATTATTTTCAAATAAATTTAAATTATTTTTAAATAAAATTAAATAATTTTCAAATTAAATTAAATAATTTGCAAATAAAACAAAAATTATTTTCACATAAATTAAATTTTTTTCAAATGAAACTAAATTATTTTCAAATAAAATTAAATTATTTTTAAATAAAATAAAATTATTTTCAAATAAAATTTTAATATTTTCAAATAAAATAAAATTATTTTTAAATAAAATTAAATAATTTTTAAATTAAAAAAAATAATTTTCAAATAAAACAAAAATTGTTTTCACATAAAATTAAATTTTTTACAAATTAAATTAAATTATTTTCAAATAAAATTAAATTATTTTCAAATAAAATTAAATTATTTTCAAATAAAATTAAAATATTTTCAAATTAAATTAAATTAATTTCAAATATAAAATTAAATTATTTTCAAATTAAATTAAATTATTTTCAAAAATAAAATTAAATTATTTTCAAATAAAATAAAATTATTTTGAAATTAAATAAAATTATTTTCAAAAATAAAATAAAATTATTTTCAAATAAAATAAAATTATTTTCAAATATTAAATTAAATATGTTTCAAATAAAATTATTTTCAAATAAAATTAAATTATTTTCAAAAAAAAAATTAAATTATTTTCAAATAAAATAAAATTATTTTCAAATAAAATTAAATTATTTTCCAATAAATTTAAATTATTTTCAAATAAAATTAAATAATTTTCAAATTAAATTAAATAATTTTCAAATAAAACAAAAATTATTTTCACATAACATCAATTTTTTTTCAAATTAAACTAAATTATTTTCAAATAAAATAAAATTATTCTTAAATAAAATAAAATTATTTTTAAATTAAATTAAATTATTTTCAAAAATAAAATTAAATTAATTTCAAATAAAATTAAATTATTTTCAAATTAAATTAAATTAATTTCAAAAATAAAATTAAATTATTTTCAAATTAAATTAAATTATTTTCAAATAAAATTAAATTAATTTCAAATAAAATTAATATATTTTCAAATTAAATTAAATTATTTTCAAAAACAAAATTAAATTATTTTCAAATAAAATTAAATTATTTTCAAATAAAATAAAATTATTTTCAAATAAAATTAAATTATTTTCAAAAATAAAACTAAATTATTTTCAAATAAAATAAAATTATTTTTAAATAAAATAAAATTATTTTCAAATAAAATTTTAATATTTTCAAATAAAATATAATTATTTTTAAATAAAATTAAATAATTTTTAAATTAAATTAAATAATTTTCAAATAAAACAAAAATTATTTTCACATAAAATTAAATTTTTTTCAAATTAAATTAAATTATTTTCAAATAAAATTAAATTATTTTCAAATAAAATTAAATTATTTCAAATGAAATTAAAATATTTTCAAATTAAATTAAATTAATTTCAAATATAAAATTAAATTATTTTCAAATTAAATTAAATTATTTTCAAAAATAAAATTAAATTATTTTCAAATAAAATAAAATTATTTTGAAATTAAATAAAATTATTTTCAAAAATAAAATAAAATAATTTTCAAATAAAATTAAATTATTTTCAAATTAAATTAAATTATTTTCAAATTAAATTAAATTATTTTCAAATAAAATTAAATTATTTTCAAATAAAATTAAATTATTTTCAAATTAATTTCAAATATAAAATTAAATTATTTTCAAATTAAATTAAATTATTTTCAAAAGTAAAATTAAATTATTTTCAAACAAAATAAAATTATTTTGAAATTAAATAAAATTATTTTCAAAAATAAAATAAAATTATTTTCAAATAAAATTAAATTATTTTCAAATTAATTTCAAATATAAAATTAAATTATTTTCAAATTAAATTAAATTATTTTCAAAAGTAAAATTAAATTATTTTCAAACAAAATAAAATTATTTTGAAATTAAATAAAATTATTTTCAAAAATAAAATAAAATTATTTTCAAATAAAATTAAATTATTTTCAAATTAAATTAAATTATTTTCAAAAATTAAATAAATTTATTTTCAAATAAAATTAAATTATTTTCAAATAAAATTAAATTATTTTCAAAAATAAAATGAAATTATTTTTAAATAAAACTAAATCATTTTCAAATAAAATAAAATTATTTTCAAAAATAAAATAAAATTAATTTCAAATAAAATTAAATTATTTTCAAATTAAATTAAATTAATTTCAAAAATAAAATTAAAATATTTTCAATTTAAATTAAATTATTTTCAAATAAAATTAAATTAATTTCAAATAAAATTATTATATTTTCAAATTAAATTAAATTATTTTCAAAAATAAAATTAAATTATTTTCAAATAAAATTAAATTATTTTCAAATAAAATTAAATTATTTTCGAAAATAAAATAAAATTATTTTCAAATAAAATAAAATTATTTTCAAATATTAAATTAAATGTTTCAAATAAAATTATTTTCAAATAAAATAAAATTATTTTCAAAAAAAAAATTAAATTATTTTCATATAAAATTAAATTGTTTTCAAATACAATTAAATTATTCTTAAATAAAATAAAATTATTTTCAAATAAAATTAAGTTATTTTCAAATAAAATAAAATTATTTTCAAATAAAATTAAATTATTTTCAAATGAAATTAAATTATTTTCAAACTAAAATAAATTATTTTCAAATAAAATTGAATAATTTTCAAACAAAATTAAATTATTTTCAAAACTAAAATAAACGTATTTTCAAATAAAATAAAATTATTTTCAAATGAAATTAAATTATTTTCAAACTAAAATAAATTATTTTCAAATAAAATTGAATAATTTTCAAACAAAATTAAATTACTTTCAAAACTAAAATAAAATTATTTTCAAATAAAATTAAATTATTTTCAATAAAATTAAATAATTTTTCGAATAAAATTAAATTATTTTCAAATAGAATTAAATTATTTTTAAATAAAATTAAGTTATTTTCAAATAAAATAAAATTATTTTCAAATAAAATTAAATTATTTTCAAATAAATTTAATTTTTTTTCAAATAAAATTAAATAATTTATAAATAATATAAATAATTTTCCAATAAAACAAAAATTATTTTCACATAAAATCAAATTATTTTTAAATAAAATAAAATTATTTTCAAATAAAATTAAGTTATTTTCTAATAAAATTAAATTTTTTTCAAATAAAATTATATTATTTTCAAATAAAATTTTAATATTTTCAAATAAAATAAAATTATTTTTAAATAAAATTAAATAATTTTTAAATTAAATTAAATAATTTTCAAATAAAATTAAATTATTTTCAAACTAAAATAAATTATTTTCAAATTAAATTATTTTCAAATAAAATTAAATTCGTTTCAAATAAATTTAAATTATTTCAAATAAAATGAAATTATTTTTAAATAAAATTAAATTATTTTCAAAAAACAAAATAATTTTCAAATAAATTTAAATTATTTCCAAATAAAATTAAATTATTTATAAATAAAATTAAATAATTTACAATTTAAATAAATTATTTTCAAAAAACAAAATAATTTTCAAATAAAATTAAATTATTTTCAAATAAAATTAAATTATTTTCAAACTGAAATAAATTATTTTCAAATAAAATTTATTTCAAATAAAATTAAATTATTTTCAAATAAAATTAAATTATTTTCAAATAAAATTAAATTATTTTCAAACTGAAATAAATTATTTTCAAATAAAATTTATTTCAAATAAAATTAAATTATTTTCAAATAAAATTAAATTATTTTCAAATAAAATTAAATTATTTGCAACTAAAATTGAATTATTTTCAAACAAAATTAAATTATTTTCAAAAATAAAATAAAATTATTTTCAAATAAAATTAAATTATTTTCAATAAAATTCAATTATTTTCAAATTAAATTATTTTTCAAATAATTTAAATTATTTTCAAATAAATTTAAATTATTTTCTAATAAAATTTATTTATTTTCAAATAAAATTGAATTATTTTAAAATAAAATTAAATTATTTTCAAATTAAATTAAAATATTTTCAAATTAAATTAATTTGAATTATTAATTATTTTTAAAAAACAAAATAATTTTCAAATAAAATTAAATTATTTTCAAATAAAGTTAAATTATTTTCAAACTAAAATTAATTATTTTCAAATAAAATTAAATTAGTTTCAAATAAAATTAAATTATTCTCAAATAAAATTAAATTATTTTTAAATAAAATTAAACTATTTTCAAAAAAATAAAATTATTTTCAAATAAAATAAAATTGTTTTCTAATAAAATTAAATTATTTTCAAAAAAAATAAAATTATTATCAAATTAAATTATTTTCAAATTAAACTATTTACAAAAAAAATAAAATTATTTTTAAACTAAATTAAATTATTTTCAAAATTAAAATTAAATTAATTTGAAGTAAAATTAAATTATTTTCAAATAAAATAAAATTATTTTCAAGTAAAATAAAAGTAAAATTAAATTATTTTTAAATAAAATGAAATTATTTTCAAATTGAATTAAAATATTTTCAAATAAAATAAAATTAGTTTCAAATGAAATTAAATTATTTGCAAATTTAATTAAATAATTTTCAAATAAAACAAAAATTATTTTCAAATAAAATTAAATTATTTTCAAATAAACTTAAATTATTTTCAAATAAAATTAAGATATTTTTAAATAAAATTAAATTATTTTCAAATAAAATAAAATTATTTTCAAATAAAATTAAAATATTTTCAAATAAAATTAAAATATTTTCAAATAAAATTAAATTATTTTCAATAAAATTAAATTATTTTCAAATTAAATTAAATTATTTTTCAAATAATTTAAATTATTTTCAAATAAATTTAAATTATTTTCAAATAACATTTATTTATTTTCTAATAAAATTAGATTATTTTCAAAAAACAAAATAATTTTCAAATAAATTTAAATTATTTTCAAATAAAATTAAATTATTTATAAATAAAATTAAATAATTTACAATTAAAGTAAATTATTTTCAAAAAAACAAAATAATTTTCAAATAAAATTAAATTATTTTCAAATAAAATTAAATTATTTTCAAACTAAAATAAATTATTTTCAAATAAAATTTATTTCAAACAAAATAAAATTATTGTCAAATAAAATTGAATTATTTTCAAACAAAATTAAATCATTTTCAAAAATAAAATAAAATTATTTTCAAATAAAATTAAATTATTTTCAAATAAAAAAAAATTATTTTCAAATAAAATTAAAATATTTTCAAATAAAATAAAATAATTTTCAAATTAAATTTAATTATTTTCAAAATTAAAATTAAATTAATTTCAAGTAAAATTAAATTATTTTCAAATAAAATGAAATTATTTTCAAATAAAATTAAAATATTTTCAACTAAAATTAAATTAGTTTCAAATGAAATTAAATTTTATTTCAAATTAAATTAAATAATTTTCAAATAAAACAAAAATTATTTTCACATAAAATTATATTGTTTTCAATTTAAATTAAATTATTTAAAAAAAAAATTAAATTATTTTTAAATAAAATTAAATTATTTTCAAAAAAAATAATATTATTTTCAAATTAAATTATTTTCAAATTAAACTATTTTCAAATAAAATTCAATTATTTTCAAAAAACAAAATAATTTTCAAATAAATTTAAATTATTTTCAAATAAAATTAAATTATTTATAAATAAAATTAAATAATTTACAATTAAAATAAATTATTTTCAAAAAACAAAATAATTTTCAAATAAAATTAAATTATTTTCAAATAAAATTAAAATATGTTCAAACTAAAATAAATTATTTTCAAATAAAATTTATTTCAAATAAAATTAAATTATTTTCAAATAAAATTAAATTATTTTCAAATAAAATTAAATTATTTGCAATTAAAATTAATTATTTTCAAATAAAATTAACTTATTTACAAATAAAATTAAATTATTTTCAAATAAAATTGAATTATTTTCAAACAAAATTAAATTATTTTCAAAAATAAAATAAAATGATTTTCAAATAAAATTAAATTATTTTCAATAAAATTCAATTATTTTCAAAGTAAATTATTTTTCAAATAATTTAAATTATTTTCAAATAATAATTATTTTCTAATAAAATTTATTTATTTTCAAATAAAATTGAATTATTTTAAAATAAAATAAAATAATTTTCAAATTAAATTAAAATATTTTCAAATTAAATTAATTTGAATTATTAATTATTTTTAAAAAACAAAATAATTTTCAAATAAAATTAAATTATTTTCAAATAAAATTAAATTATTTTCAAACTAAAATAAATTATTTTCAAATCAAATTAAATTAGTTTCAAATAAAATTAAATTATTCTGAAATAAAATTAAATTATTTTTAAATAAAATTAAACTATTTTCAAAAAAATAAAATTATTTTCAAATTAAATTAAATTATTTTCAAATTAAACTATTTTCAAGTAAAATTAAATTATTTTCAAATAAAATTAAATTATTTTCAAAAAACAAAATAATTTTCAAATAAAATTAAATTATTTTTAAATAAAATAAAATTATTTTTAAATTAAATAAAATTATTTTCAAAAATAAAATTTAATTATTTTCAAATAAAATTAAATTATTTTCAAATTAAATTAAATTATTTTCAAAAATAAAATAAATTTATTTTCAAATAAAATTAAATTGTTTTCAAATAAAATTAAATTATTTTCAAAAATAAAATAAAATTATTTTCAAATAAAATAAAATTATTTTCAATAAAATTCAATTATTTTCAAATTAAATTATTTTTCAAATAATTTAAATTATTTTCAAATAAATTTAAATTATTTTCTAATAAAATTGAATTATTTTCAAACAAAATTAAATTATTTTCAAAAATAAAATAAAATTATTTTCAAATAAAATAAAATTATTTTCAATAAAATTCAATTATTTTCAAATTAAATTATTTTTCAAATAATTTAAATTATTTTCAAATAAATTTAAATTATTTTCTAATAAAATTTATTTATTTTCAAATAAAATTGAATTATTTTAAAATAAAATTAAATTATTTTCAAATTAAATTAAAATATTTTCAAATTAAATTAATTTGAGTTATTAATTATTTTTAAAAAACGAAATAATTTTCAAATAAAATTAAATTATTTTCAAATAAAATTAAATCATTCTCAAATAAAATTAAATTATTTTTAAATAAAATTAAATTATTTTCAAAAAAATAAAATTGTTTTCAAATTAAATTAAATTATTTTCAAATTAAACTATTTTCAAGTAAAATTAAATTATTTTCAAATTAAATTAAATTATTTTCAAAAAACAAAATAATTTTCGAATAAAATTAAATTATTTTCAAATAAAATTGAATTATTTTCAAACAAAATTAAATTATTTTCAAAAATAAAATAAAATGATTTTCAAATAAAATTAAATTATTTTCAATAAAATTCAATTATTTTCAAATTAAATTATTTTTCAAATAATTTAAATTATTTTCAAATAATAATTATTTTCTAATAAAATTTATTTATTTTCAAATAAAATTGAATTATTTTAAAATAAAATAAAATTATTTTCAAATTAAATTAAAATATTTTCAAATTAAATTAATTTGAATTATTAATTATTTTTAAAAAACAAAATAATTTTTAAATAAAATTAAATTATTTTCAAATAAAATTAAATTATTTTCAAACTAAAATAAATTATTTTCAAATCAAATTAAATTAGTTTCAAATAAAATTAAATTATTCTGAAATAAAATTAAATTATTTTTAAATAAAATTAAACTATTTTCAAAAAAATAAAATTATTTTCAAATTAAATTAAATTATTTTCAAATTAAACTATTTTCAAGTAAAATTAAATTATTTTCAAATAAAATTAAATTATTTTCAAAAAACAAAATAATTTTCAAATA
The DNA here is from genome assembly GCA_944588485.1 of Phosphuga atrata. NCBI lineage: Eukaryota > Metazoa > Arthropoda > Insecta > Coleoptera > Silphidae > Phosphuga > Phosphuga atrata. The sequence continues at coordinate 36,662,825 of OX155894.1, forward strand.
AAATTAAATTATTTTTAAATAAAATAAAATTATTTTTAAATTAAATAAAATTATTTTCAAAAATAAAATTAAATTATTTTCAAATAAAATTAAATTATTTTCAAATTAAATTAAATTATTTTCAAAAATAAAATAAATTTATTTTCAAATAAAATTAAATTGTTTTCAAATAAAATTAAATTATTTTCAAAAATAAAATAAAATTATTTTCAAATAAAATAAAATTATTTTCAATAAAATTCAATTATTTTCAAATTAAATTATTTTTCAAATAATTTAAATTATTTTCAAATAAATTTAAATTATTTTCTAATAAAATTAAATTATTTTCAAACAAAATTAAATTATTTTCAAAATTAAAATAAAATTATTTTCAAATAAAATAAAATTATTTTCAATAAAATTCAATTATTTTCAAATTAAATTATTTTTCAAATAATTTAAATTATTTTCAAATAAATTTAAATTATTTTCTAATAAAATTTATTTATTTTCAAATAAAATTGAATTATTTTAAAATAAAATTAAATTATTTTCAAATTAAATTAAAATATTTTCAAATTAAATTAATTTGAGTTATTAATTATTTTTAAAAAACGAAATAATTTTCAAATAAAATTAAATTATTTTCAAATAAAATTAAATCATTCTCAAATAAAATTAAATTATTTTTAAATAAAATTAAATTATTTTCAAAAAAATAAAATTATTTTCAAATTAAATTAAATTATTTTCAAATTAAACTATTTTCAAGTAAAATTAAATTATTTTCAAATTAAATTAAATTATTTTCAAAAAACAAAATAATTTTCAAATAAAATTAAATTATTTTCAAATAAAATAAAATTATTTTCTAATAAAATTAAATTATTTTCAAAAAAAATAAAATTATTATCAAATTAATATATTTTCAAATAAAATAAAATTATTTTGAAATTAAATAAAATTATTTTCAAAAATAAAATAAAATTATTTTCAAATAAAATTAAATTATTTTCAAATTAAATTAAATTATTTTCAAAAATAAAATAAATTTATTTTCAAATAAAATTAAATTATTTTCAAATGAAATTAAATTATTTTCAAAAATAAAATGAAATTATTTTTAAATAAAACTAAATTATTTTCAAATAAAATAAAATTATTTTCAAAAATAAAATTAAATTAATTTCAAATAAAATTAAATTATTTTCAAATTAAATTAAATTAATTTCTAAAATAAAATTAAATTATTTTCAAATTAAATTAAATTATTTTCAAATAAAATTAAATTAATTTCAAATAAAATTAATATATTTTCAAATAAAATTAAATTATTTTCAAAAATAAAATTAAATTATTTTCAAATAAAATTAAATTATTTTCAAATAAAATTAAATTATTTTCGAAAATAAAATAAAATTATTTTCAAATATAATAAAATAATTTTCAAATATTAAATTAAATATGTTTCAAATAAAATTATTTTCAAATAAAATTAAATTATTTCCAAAAAAAAAATTAAATTATTTTCATATGAAATTAAATTGTTTTCAAATACAATTAAATTATTCTTAAATAAAATAAAATTATTTTCAAATAAAATTGAATAATTTTCAAACAAAATTAAATTATTTTCAAAACTAAAATAAAATTATTTTCAAATAAAATTAAATTATTTTCAAATGAAATTAAATTATTTTCAAACTAAAATAAATTAGTTTCAAATAAAATTGAATAATTTTCAAACAAAATTAAATTATTTTCAAAACTAAAATAAAATTATTTTCAAATAAAATTAAATTATTTTCAATAAAATTAAATAATTTTTCAAATAAAATTAAATTATTTTCAAATAGAATTAAATTATTTTTAAATAAAATAAAATTATTTTCAAATAAAATTAAGTTATTTTCAAATAAAATAAAATTATTTGCAAATAAAATTAAATTATTTTCAAATAAATTTAAATTTTTTTCAAATAAAATTAAATGATTTTCAAATTAAATTAAATAATTTTCCAATAAAACAAAAATTATTTTCACATAAAATCAATTTTTTTTCAAATTAAACTAAATTATTTTCAAATAAAATTAAATTATTTTTAAATAAAATAAAATTATTTTAAAATAAAATTAAGTTATTTTCTAATAAAATTAAATTTTTTTCAAGTAAAATTAAATTATTTTCAAATAAAATTTTAATATTTTCAAATAAATAAAATAAAATTATTTTTAAATAAAATTAAATAATTTTTAAATTAAATTAAATAATTTTCAAATAAAATTAAATTATTTTCAAAAAACAAAATAATTTTCAAATAAATTTAAATTATTTCCAAATAAAATTAAATTATTTATAAATAAAATTAAATAATTTACAATTAAAATAAATTATTTTCAAAAAACAAAATAATTTTCAAATGAAATTAAATTATTTTCAAATAAAATAAAATTAATTTCAAACTGCAATAAATTATTTTCAAATAAAATTAAATTATTTTCAAATAAAATAAAAATAATTTCAAACTGAAATAAATTATTTTCAAATAAAATAAAATTATTTTCAAGTAAAATTAAAGTAAAATTAAATTATTTTTAAATAAAATGAAATTATTTTCAAATTGAATTAAAATATTTTCAAAAAAATAAAATTATTTTCAAATTAAATTAAATTATTTTCAAATTAAACTATTTTCAAGTAAAATTAAATTATTTTCAAATAAAATTAAATTATTTTCAAAAAACAAAATAATTTTCAAATAAAATTAAATTATTTTTAAATAAAATAGTATTATTTTGAAATTAAATAAAATTATTTTCAAAAATAAAATTAAATTATTTTCAAAAAAAATTAAATTATTTTCAAATTAAATTAAATTATTTTCAAAAATAAAATAAATTTATTTTCAAATAAAATTAAATTGTTTTTAAATAAAATTAAATTATTTTTAAAAATAAAATAAAATTATTTTCAAATAAAATTAACTTATTTACAAATAAAATTAAATTATTTTCAAATAAAATTGAATTATTTTCAAACAAAATTAAATTATTTTCAAAAATAAAATAAAATTATTTTCAAATAAAATTAAATTATTTTCAATAAAATTCAATTATTTTCAAATTAAATTATTTTTCAAATAATTTAAATTATTTTCAAATAAATTTAAATTATTTTCTAATAAAATTTATTTATTTTCAAATAAAATTGAATTATTTTAAAATAAAATTAAATTATTTTCAAATTAAATTAAATTAATTTGAATTATTAATTATTTTTAAAAAACAAAATAATTTTCAAATAAAATTAAATTATTTTCAAATAAAATTAAATTAGTTTCAAATAAAATTAAATCATTCTCAAATAAAATTAAATTATTTTTAAATAAAATTAAATTATTTTCAAAAAAATAAAATTATTTTCAAATTAAATTAAATTATTTTCAAATTAAACTATTTTCAAGTAAAATTAAATTATTTTCAAATTAAACTAAATTATTTTCAAAAAACAAAATAATTTTCAAATAAAATTAAATTATTTTCAAATAAAATAAAATTATTTTCTAATAAAATTAAATTATTTTCAAAAAAAATAAAATTATTATCAAATTAAATTATTTTCAAATAAAATAAAATTATTTTAAAATTAAATAAAATTATTTTCAAAAATAAAATAAAATTATTTTCAAATAAAATTAAATTATTTTCAAATTAAATTAAATTATTTTCAAAAATAAAATAAATTTATTTTCAAATAAAATTAAATTATTTTCAAATGAAATTAAATTATTTTTAAATAAAACTAAATTATTTTAAAATAAAATAAAATTATTTTCAAAAATAAAATTAAATTAATTTCAAATAAAATTAAATTATTTTCAAATTAAATTAAATTAATTTCTAAAATAAAATTAAATTATTTTCAAATTAAATTAAATTATTTTCAAATAAAATTAAATTAATTTCAAATAAAATTAATATATTTTCAAATTAAATTAAATTATTTTCAAAAATAAAATTAAATTATTTTCAAATAAAATTAAATTATTTTCAAATAAAATAAAATTATTTTCGAAAATAAAGTAAAATTATTTCCAAATAAAATAAAATAATTTTCAAATATTAAATTAAATGTGTTTCAAATAAAATTATTTTCAAATAAAATTAAATTATTTTCAAAAAAAAAATTAAATTATTTTCATATAAAATTAAATTGTTTTCAAATACAATTAAATTATTCTTAAATAAAATAAAATTATTTTCAAATAAAAATAAATTATTTTCAAATAAAATTGAATAATTTTCAAACAAAATTAAATTATTTTCAAAACTAAAATAAAATTATTTTCAAATAAAATTAAATTATTTTCAAATGAAATTAAATTATTTTCAAACTAAAATAAATTATTTTTAAATAAAATTGAATAATTTTCAAACCAAATTAAATTATTTTCAAAACTAAAATAAAATTATTTTCAAATAAAATTAAATTATTTTCAATAAAATTAAATAATTTTTCAAATAAAATTAAATTATTTTCAAATAGAATTGAATTATTTTTAAATAAAATAAAATTATTTTCAAATAAAATTAAGTTATTTTCAAATAAAATAAAATTATTTTCAAATAAAATTAAATTATTTTCAAATAAATTTAAATTTTTTTCAAATAAAATTAAATAATTTTCAAATTAAATTAAATAATTTTCCAATAAAACAAAAATTATTTTCACATAAAATCAATTTTTTTTCAAATTAAACTAAATTATTTTCAAATAAAATTAAATTATTTTTAAATAAAATAAAATTATTTTCAAATAAAATTAAGTTATTTTCTAATAAAATTAAATTTTTTTCAAATAAAATTAAATTATTTTCAAATAAAATTTTAATATTTTCAAATAAAATAAAATTATTTTTAAATACAATTAAATAATTTTTAAATTAAATTAAATAATTTTCAAATAAAATTAAATTATTTTCAAAAAACAAAATAATTTTCAAATAAATTTAAATTATTTCCAAATAAAATTAAATTATTTATAAATAAAATTAAATAATTTACAATTAAAATAAATTATTTTCAAAAAACAAAATAATTTTCAAATGAAATTAAATTATTTTCAAATAAAATAAAATTAATTTCAAACTGAAATAAATTATTTTCAAATTAAATTAAATAATTTTCAAATAAAACAAAAATTATTTTCACATAAAATTATATTGTTTTCAAATTAAATTAAATTATTTTCAAAAAAAATTAAATTATTTTTAAATAAACTTAAATTATTTTCAAATAAAATTAAGTTATTTTTAAATAAAATAAAATTGTTTTCAAATAAAATTAAATTATTTTCAAATAAAATTGAAATATTCTCAAATAAAATTAAAATATTTTCAAATAAAATTAAATTATTTTCAATAAAATTAAATTATTTTCAAATTAAATTAAATTATTTTTCAAATAATTTAAATTATTTTCAAATAAAATTAAATTATTTTCAAATAGCATTTATTTGTTTTCTAATAAAATTAAATTATTTTTAAAAAACAAAATAATTTTCAAATAAATTTAAATTATTTTCAAATAAAATAAAATTAAATAATTTACAATTAAAATAAATTATTTTCAAAAAAACAAAATAATTTTCAAATAAAATTAAATTATTTTCAAATAAAATTAAAATATTTTCAAATAAAATTAAATTATTTTCAATAAAATTAAATTATTTTCAAATTAAATTAAATTATTTTTCAAATAATTTAAATTATTTTCAAATAAAATTAAATTATTTTCAAATAACATTCATTTATTTTCTAATAAAATAAAATTATTTTCAAAAACAAAATAGTTTTCAAATAAATTTAAATTATTTTCAAATAAAATTAAATTATTTATAAATAAAATTAAATAATTTACAATAAAAATAAATTATTTTCAAAAAAACAAAATAATTTTCAAATAAATTTAAATTATTTTCAAATAAAATTAAATTATTTATAAATAAAATTAAATAATTTACAATTGAAATAAATTATTTTCAAAAAAACAAAATAATTTTCAAATAAAATTAAATTATTTTCAAATAAAATTAAATTATTTTCAAAAAACAAAATAATTTTCAAATAAAATTAAATTATTTTCAAATAAAATAAAATTATTTTCTAATAAAATTAAATTATTTTCAAAAAAAATAAAATTATTATCAAATTAAATTATTTTCAAATTAAATAAAATTATTTTCAAAAATAAAATAAAATTATTTTCAAATAAAATTAAATTATTTTCAAATTAAATTAAATTATTTTCAAAAATAAAATAAATTTATTTTCAAATAAAATTAAATTATTTTCAAATGAAATTAAATTATTTTCAAAAATTAAATTAAATTATTTTTAAATAAAACTAAATTATTTTCAAATAAAATAAAATAATTTTCAAAAATATAATTAAATTAATTTCAAATAAAATTAAATTATTTTCAAATTAAATTAAATTAATTTCTAAAATAAAATTAAATTATTTTCAAATTAAATTAAATTATTTTCAAATTAAATTAAATTAATTTTAAATAAAATTAATATATTTTCAAATTAAATTAAATTATTTTCAAAAATAAAATAAAATTATTTTCAAATAAAATTAAATTATTTTCAAATAAAATTAAATTATTTTCGAAAATAAAATAAAATTATTTTCAAATAAAATAAAATAATTTTCAAATATTAAATTAAATGTGTTTCAAATAAAATTATTTTTAAATAAAATTAAATTATTTTCAAAAAAAAAATTAAATTATTTTCATATAAAATTAAATTGTTTTCAAATACAATTAAATTATTCTTAAATAAAATAAAATTATTTTCAAATAAAAATAAATTATTTTCAAATAAAATTGAATAATTTTCAAACAAAATTAAATTATTTTCAAAACTAAAATAAAATTATTTTCAAATAAAATTAAATTATTTTCAAATGAAATTAAATTATTTTCAAACTAAAATAAATTATTTTTAAATAAAATTGAATAATTTTCAAACAAAATTAAATTATTTTCAAAACTAAAATAAAATTATTTTCAAATAAAATTAAATTATTTTCAATAAAATTAAATAATTTTTCAAATAAAATTAAATTATTTTCAAATAGAATTGAATTATTTTTAAATAAAATAAAATTATTTTCAAATAAAATTAAGTTATTTTCAAATAAAATTAAATTATTTTCAAATAAATTTAAATTTTTTTCAAATAAAATTAAATAATTTTCAAATTAAATTAAATAATTTTCCAATAAAACAAAAATTATTTTTACATAAAATCATTTTTTTTTCAAATTAAACTAAATTATTTTCAAATAAAATTAAATTATTTTCAAATGAAATTAAATTATTTTCAAACTAAAATAAATTAGTTTCAAATAAAATTGAATAATTTTCAAACAAAATTAAATTATTTTCAAAACTAAAATAAAATTATTTTCAAATAAAATTAAATTATTTTCAATAAAATTAAATAATTTTTCAAATAAAATTAAATTATTTTCAAATAAAATTAAATTATTTTTAAATAAAATAAAATTATTTTCAAATAAAATTAAGTTATTTGCAAATAAAATAAAATTATTTGCAAATAAAATTAAATTATTTTCAAATAAATTTAAATTTTTTTCAAATAAAATTAAATGATTTTCAAATTAAATTAAATAATTTTCCAATAAAACAAAAATTATTTTCACATAAAATCAATTTTTTTTCAAATTAAACTAAATTATTTTCAAATAAAATTAAATTATTTTTAAATAAAATAAAATTATTTTAAAATAAAATTAAGTTATTTTCTAATAAAATTAAATTTATTTCAAGTAAAATTAAATTATTTTCAAATAAAATTTTAATATTTTCAAATAAATAAAATAAAATTATTTTTAAATAAAATTAAATAATTTTTAAATTAAATTAAATAATTTTCAAATAAAATTAAATTATTTTCAAAAAACAAAATAATTTTCAAATAAATTTAAATTATTTCCAAATAAAATTAAATTATTTATAAATAAAATTAAATAATTTACAATTAAAATAAATTATTTTCAAAAAACAAAATAATTTTCAAATGAAATTAAATTATTTTCAAATAAAATAAAATTAATTTCAAACTGCAATAAATTATTTTCAAATAAAATTAAATCATTTTCAAATAAAATAAAAATAATTTCAAACTGAAATAAATTATTTTCAAATAAAATAAAATTATTTTCAAGTAAAATTAAAGTAAAATTAAATTATTTTTAAATAAAATGAAATTATTTTCAAATTGAATTAAAATATTTTCAAAAAAATAAAATTATTTTTAAATTAAATTAAATTATTTTCAAATTAAACTATTTTCAAGTAAAATTAAATTATTTTCAAATAAAATTAAATTATTTTCAAAAAACAAAATAATTTTCAAATAAAATTAAATTATTTTTAAATAAAATAGTATTATTTTGAAATTAAATAAAATTATTTTCAAAAATAAAATTAAATTATTTTCAAAAAAAATTAAATTATTTTCAAATTAAATTAAATTATTTTCAAAAATAAAATAAATTTATTTTCAAATAAAATTAAATTGTTTTTAAATAAAATTAAATTATTTTTAAAAATAAAATAAAATTATTTTCAAATAAAATTATCTTATTTACAAATAAAATTAAATTATTTTCAAATAAAATTGAATTATTTTCAAACAAAATTAAATTATTTTCAAAAATAAAATAAAATTATTTTCAAATAAAATTAAATTATTTTCAAATAAAATTAAATTATTTATAAATAAAATTAAATAATTTACAATTAAAATAAATTATTTTCAAAAAAACAAAATAATTTTCAAATAAATTTAAATTATTTTCAAATAAAATTAAATTATTTATAAATAAAATTAAATAATTTACAATTGAAATAAATTATTTTCAAAAAAACAAAATAATTTTCAAATAAAATTAAATTATTTTCAAATAAAATTAAATTATTTTCAAAAAACAAAATAATTTTCAAATAAAATTAAATTATTTTCAAATAAAATAAAATTATTTTCTAATAAAATTAAATTATTTTCAAAAAAAATAAAATTATTATCAAATTAAATTATTTTCAAATTAAATAAAATTATTTTCAAAAATAAAATAAAATTATTTTCAAATAAAATTAAATTATTTTCAAATTAAATTAAATTATTTTCAAAAATAAAATAAATTTATTTTCAAATAAAATTAAATTATTTTCAAATGAAATTAAATTATTTTCAAAAATAAAATGAAATTATTTTTAAACAAAACTAAATCATTTTCAAATAAAATAAAATAATTTTCAAAAAAATAATTAAATTAATTTCAAATAAAATTAAATTATTTTTAAATTAAATTAAATTAATTTCTAAAATAAAATTAAATTATTTTCAAATTAAATTATTTTCAAATTAAATTAAATTAATTTCAAATAAAATTAATATATTTTCAAATTAAATTAAATTATTTTTAAAAATAAAATTAAATTATTTTCAAATAAAATTAAATTATTTTCAAATAAAATTAAATTATTTTCGAAAATAAAATAAAATTATTTTCAAATAAAATAAAATAATTTTCAAATATTAAATTAAATGTGTTTCAAATAAAATTATTTTCAAATAAAATTAAATTATTTTCAAAAAAAAAATTAAATTATTTTCATATAAAATTAAATTGTTTTCAAATACAATTAAATTATTCTTAAATAAAATAAAATTATTTTCAAATAAAAATAAATTATTTTCAAATAAAATTGAATAATTTTCAAACAAAATTAAATTATTTTCAAAACTAAAATATAATTATTTTCAAATAAAATTAAATTATTTTCAAATGAAATTAAATTATTTTCAAACTAAAATAAATTATTTTTAAATAAAATTGAATAATTTTCAAACAAAATTAAATTATTTTCAAAACTAAAATAAAATTATTTTCAAATAAAATTAAATTATTTTCAATAAAATTAAATAATTTTTCAAATAAAATTAAATTATTTTCAAATAGAATTGAATTATTTTTAAATAAAATAAAATTATTTTCAAATAAAATTAAGTTATTTTCAAATAAAATTAAATTATTTTCAAATAAATTTAAATTTTTTTCAAATAAAATTAAATAATTTTCAAATTAAATTAAATAATTTTCCAATAAAACAAAAATTATTTTTACATAAAATCAATTTTTTTTCAAATTAAACTAAATTATTTTCAAATAAAATTAAAATATTTTCAAATGAAATTAAATTATTTTCAAACTAAAATAAATTAGTTTCAAATAAAATTGAATAATTTTCAAACAAAATTAAATTATTTTCAAAACTAAAATAAAATTATTTTCAAATAAAATTAAATTATTTTCAATAAAATTAAATAATTTTTCAAATAAAATTAAATTATTTTCAAATAGAATTAAATTATTTTTAAATAAAATAAAATTATTTTCAAATAAAATTAAGTTATTTTCAAATAAAATAAAATTATTTGCAAATAAAATTAAATTATTTTCAAATAAATTTAAATTTTTTTCAAATAAAATTAAATGATTTTCAAATTAAATTAAATAATTTTCCAATAAAACAAAAATTATTTTCACATAAAATCAATTTTTTTTCAAATTAAACTAAATTATTTTCAAATAAAATTAAATTATTTTTAAATAAAATAAAATTATTTTAAAATAAAATTAAGTTATTTTCTAATAAAATTAAATTTTTTTCAAGTAAAATTAAATTATTTTCAAATAAAATTTTAATATTTTCAAATAAATAAAATAAAATTATTTTTAAATAAAATTAAATAATTTTTAAATTAAATTAAATAATTTTCAAATAAAATTAAATTATTTTCAAAAAACAAAATAATTTTCAAATAAATTTAAATTATTTCCAAATAAAATTAAATTATTTATAAATAAAATTAAATAATTTACAATTAAAATAAATTATTTTCAAAAAACAAAATAATTTTCAAATGAAATTAAATTATTTTCAAATAAAATAAAATTAATTTCAAACTGCAATAAATTATTTTCAAATAAAATAAAATTATTTTCAAATAAAATAAAAATAATTTCAAACTGAAATAAATTATTTTCAAATAAAATAAAATTATTTTCAAGTAAAATTAAAGTAAAATTAAATTATTTTTAAATAAAATGAAATTATTTTCAAATTGAATTAAAATATTTTCAAAAAAATAAAATTATTTTCAAATTAAATTAAATTATTTTCAAATTAAACTATTTTCAAGTAAAATTAAATTATTTTCAAATAAAATTAAATTATTTTCAAAAAACAAAATAATTTTCAAATAAAATTAAATTATTTTTAAATAAAATAGTATTATTTTGAAATTAAATAAAATTATTTTCAAAAATAAAATTAAATTATTTTCAAAAAAAATTAAATTATTTTCAAATTAAATTAAATTATTTTCAAAAATAAAATAAATTTATTTTCAAATAAAATTAAATTGTTTTTAAATAAAATTAAATTATTTTTAAAAATAAAATAAAATTATTTTCAAATAAAATTAACTTATTTACAAATAAAATTAAATTATTTTCAAATAAAATTGAATTATTTTCAAACAAAATTAAATTATTTTCAAAAATAAAATAAAATTATTTTCAAATAAAATTAAATTATTTTCAATAAAATTCAATTATTTTCAAATTAAATTATTTTTCAAATAATTTAAATTATTTTCAAATAAATTTAAATTATTTTCTAATAAAATTTATTTATTTTCAAATAAAATTGAAATATTTTAAAATAAAATAAAATTATTTTCAAATTAAATTAAAATATTTTCAAATTAAATTAATTTGAATTATTAATTATTTTTAAAAAACAATATAATTTTCAAATAAAATTAAATTATTTTCAAATAAAATTAAATTATTTTCAAACTAAAATAAATTATTTTCAAATAAAATTAAATTAGTTTCAAATAAAATTAAATCATTCTCAAATAAAATTAAATTATTTTTAAATAAAATTAAATTATTTTCAAAAAAATAAAATTATTTTCAAATTAAATTAAATTATTTTCAAATTAAACTATTTTCAAGTAAAATTAAATTATTTTCAAATTAAACTAAATTATTTTCAAAAAACAAAATAATTTTCAAATAAAATTAAATTATTTTCAAATAAAATAAAATTATTTTCTAATAAAATAAAATTATTTTCAAAAAAAATAAAATTATTATCAAATTAAATTATTTTCAAATAAAATAAAATTATTTTGAAATTAAATAAAATTATTTTCAAAAATAAAATAAAATTATTTTCAAATAAAATTAAATTATTTTCAAATTAAATTAAATTATTTTCAAAAATAAAATAAATTTATTTTCAAATAAAATTAAATTATTTTCAAATGAAATTAAATTATTTTTAAATAAAACTAAATTATTTTAAAATAAAATAAAATTATTTTCAAAAATAAAATTAAATTAATTTCAAATAAAATTAAATTATTTTCAAATTAAATTAAATTAATTTCTAAAATAAAATTAAATTATTTTTCAAATTAAATTAAATTATTTTCAAATAAAATTAAATTAATTTCAAATAAAATTAATATATTTTCAAATTAAATTAAATTATTTTCAAAAATAAAATTAAATTATTTTCAAATAAAATTAAATTAATTTCAAATAAAATAAAATTATTTTCGAAAATAAAATAAAATTATTTTCAAATAAAATAAAATAACTTTCAAATATTAAATTAAATGTGTTTCAAATAAAATTATTTTTAAATAAAATTAAATTATTTTCAAAAAAAAAATTAAATTATTTTCATATAAAATTAAATTGTTTTCAAATACAATTAAATTAATCTTAAATAAAATAAAATTATTTTCAAATAAAAATAAATTATTTTCAAATAAAATTGAATAATTTTCAAACAAAATTAAATTATTTTCAAAACTAAAATAAAATTATTTTCAAATAAAATAAAATTATTTTCAAATGAAATTAAATTATTTTCAAACTAAATTAAGTTATTTTCAAATAAAATAAAATTATTTTCAAACAAAATTAAATTATTTTCAAAACTAAAATAAAATTATTTTCAAATAAAATTAAATTATTTTCAATAAAATTAAATAATTTTTCAAATAAAATTAAATTATTTTCAAATAGAATTGAATTATTCTTAAATAAAATAAAATTATTTTCAAATAAAATTAAGTTATTTTCAAATAAAATAAAATTATTTTCAAATAAAATTAAATTATTTTCAAATAAATTTAAATTTTTTTCAAATAAAATTAAATAATTTTCAAATTAAATTAAATAATTTTCCAATAAAACAAAAATTATTTTCACATAAAATCAATTTTTTTTCAAATTAAACTAAATTATTTTCAAATAAAATTAAATTATTTTTAAATAAAATAAAATTATTTTCAAATAAAATTAAGTTATTTTCTAATAAAATTAAATTTTTTTCAAATAAAATTAAATTATTTTCAAATAAAATTTTAATATTTTCAAATAAAATAAAATTATTTTTAAATACAATTAAATAATTTTCAAATAAATTTAAATTATTTCCAAATAAAATTAAATTATTTATAAATAAAATTAAATAATTTACAATTAAAATAAATTATTTTCAAAAAACAAAATAATTTTCAAATGAAATTAAATTATTTTCAAATAAAATAAAATTAATTTCAAACTGAAATAAATTATTTTCAAATTAAATTAAATAATTTTCAAATAAAACAAAAATTATTTTCACATAAAATTATATTGTTTTCAAATTAAATTAAATTATTTTCAAAAAAAATTAAATTATTTTTAAATAAACTTAAATTATTTTCAAATAAAATTAAGTTATTTTTAAATAAAATAAAATTGTTTTCAAATAAAATTAAATTATTTTCAAATAAAATTGAAATATTCTCAAATAAAATTAAAATATTTTCAAATAAAATTAAATTATTTTCAATAAAATTAAATTATTTTCAAATTAAATTAAATTATTTTTCAAATAATTTAAATTATTTTCAAATAAAATTAAATTATTTTCAAATAACATTTATTTGTTTTCTAATAAAATTAAATTATTTTTAAAAAACAAAATAATTTTCAAATAAATTTAAATTATTTTCAAATAAAATAAAATTATTTATAAATAAAATTAAATAATTTACAATTAAAATAAATTATTTTCAAAAAAACAAAATAATTTTCAAATAAAATTAAATTATTTTCAAATAAAATTAAAATATTTTCAAATAAAATTAAATTATTTTCAATAAAATTAATTTATTTTCAAATTAAATTAAATTATTTTTCAAATAATTTAAATTATTTTCAAATAAAATTAAATTATTTTCAAATAACATTCATTTATTTTCTAATAAAATAAAATTATTTTCAAAAAACAAAATAATTTTCAAATAAATTTAAATTATTTTCAAATAAAATTAAATTATTTATAAATAAAATTAAATAATTTACAATTAAAATAAATTATTTTCAAAAAAACAAAATAATTTTCAAATAAATTTAAATTATTTTCAAATAAAATTAAATTATTTATAAATAAAATTAAATAATTTACAATTGAAATAAATTATTTTCAAAAAAACAAAATAATTTTCAAATAAAATTAAATTATTTTCAAATAAAATTAAATTATTTTCAAATAAAATTAAATTATTTTCAAATAAAATTAAATTTTTTTCAAAAAAAATAATATTTTCAAATAAAATTATTTTCAAATTAAACTATTTTCAAATAAAATTAAATTATTTTCAAAAAACAAAATAATTTTCAAATAAATTTAAATTATTTTCAAATAAAATTAAATTATTTATAAATAAAATTAAATAATTTACAATTGAAATAAATTATTTTTAAATAAAATTTATTTCAAATAAAATTAAATTATTTTCAAATAAAATTAAAATATTTTCAAATAAAATTAAATTATTTGCAACTAAAATTAAATTATTTTCAAATAAAATTAACTTATTTACGAATAAAATTAAATTATTTTCAAATAAAATTGAATAATTTTCAAACAAAATTAAATTATTTTCAATAAAATTCAATTATTTTCAAATTAAATTATTTTTCAAATAATTTAAATTATTTTCAAATAAATTTAAATTATTTTCTAATAAAATTTATTTATTTTCAAATAAAAATGAATTATTTTAAAATAAAATTAAATTATTTTCAAATTAAATTAAAATATTTTCAAATTAAATTAATTTGAATTATTAATTATTTTTAAAAAACAAAATAATTTTCAAATAAAATTAAATTATTTTCAAATAAAATTAAATTATTTTCAAACTAAAATAAATTATTTTCAAATAAAATTAAATTAGTTTCAAATAAAATTAAATTATTCTCAAATAAAATTAAATTATTTTCAATAAAATTAAATTATTTTCAAATTAAATTAAATTATTTTTCAAATAATTTAAATTATTTTGAAATAAAATTAAATTATTTTCAAATAAAATTAAATTATTTAAAAATAAAATTAAATTATTTTTAAACTAAAATAAATTATTTTCAAACTAAAATAAATTATTTTCAAATAAAATTAAATCAGTTTCAAATAAAAATAAATTATTCTTAAATAAAATTAAACTATTTATAAATAAAATTAAATTATTTGCAAATAAAATTAAATTATTTTCAAATAAAATAAAATTATTTTAAAAAATAAAATAAAATTATTTTCAAATTGAATTAACTTATTTTCAAATTAAACTATTTTCAAATAAAATTAAATTATTTTAAAATAAAATTAAATTATTTATAAATAAAATTAAATTATTTTTAAATAAAATTAAATTATTTATAAATAAAATTTAATAATTTTCAAATAAAATTGAATTATTTTCAAAAATAAAATAAAATTATTTTCAAATAAAATTAAATTATTTGGAAATAAAATTAAATTATTTTCAAATAAAATTAAATTATTTACAAATAAAATTAAATAATTATCAAATAAAATTTAATTATTTTCAAACAAAATTAAATTATTTTCAAAAATAAAATAAAATAATTTTCAAATAAAATTATATTATTTTCATAAAATTAAATTATTTTTAAATTAAATTAAATTATTTTTCAAATAATTTATATTATTTTTAATAAAAATTAAATTATTTTCTAATAAAATTTATTTATTTTCAAATAAAATTGAATTATTTTCAAATAAAATTAAATTTCTTTCAAATTAAATTAAAATATTTTTAAATTAAATTAATTTGAATTAATAATTATTTTTAAAAAACAAAATAATTTTCAAATAAAATTAAATTATTTTAAAATAAAATTAAATTGTTTTCAAACTAAAATAAATTATTTTCAAATAAAATAAAATTAGTTTTAAATAAAATTAAATTATTCTCAAATAAAACTAAACTATTTTTAAATAAAATTAAATTATTTTCAAAAAAATAAAATTATTTTCAAATTAAATTAAATTATTTTCAAATTAAACGATTTTCAAGTAAAATTAAATTATTTTCAAATAAAATTAAATTATTTTCAAAAAACTAAATAATTTTAAAATAAAATTAAATTATTTTCAAATAAAATTAAACTATTTATAAATAAAATTAAATTATTTACAAATAAAATTAAATTATTTTTAAATAAAATAAAATTATTTTCAAATAAAATCAAATTATTTTCAAATAAAATAAAATTATTTTCAAATAAAATAAAATTATTTTCAAATAAAATTAAATTATTTTCAAATAAAATTAAATTATTTTTAAATAAAATAAAATTATTTTCAAATAAAATCAAATTATTTTCAAATAAAATAAAATTATTTACAAATAAAATTAAATTATTTTCAAATAAAATTAAATTATTTTCCAAAATAAAATAAAATTATTCTCAAATAAAATTAAATTTTTTACAAAAAACAAAATTATTTTCAAATAAAATTAAATTATTTTAAAACAAATAAATTATTTTCAAATTAAATTATTTTGAAATACGATTAAATTAGTTTAAAAAATAAAATAAAATTATTTTGAAATAAAATTAAATTATTTTCAAAAATAAAATAAAATTATTTTCAAATAAAATTAAATTATTTTCAAATAAAATTAAATTATTTTCAAATAAAATTAAATTATTTTCAAATAAAATTAAATTATTTTCAAATATAATTAAATTATTTTCAAATAATTAAATTATTTTCAAACTAAAATAATTTATTTTCAGATAAAATTAAATTATTTTCAAATAACATAAAATTATTTTTAAATAAAATTTATTTATTTTCAAATAAAATTAAATTTTTTTTATACTAAAATAAATTATTTTCAAATTAAATTATTTTCAAATAAAATTAAATTATTTTCAAACTAAAATAAATTATTTTCAAATTAAATTATTTTCAAATAAAATTATTTTCAAATAAAATTATTTTCAAATAAAATTAAATTATTTTCAAACTAAAATAAATTATTTTCAAATAAAATTATTTTCAAATAAAATTATTTTCAAATAAAATTAAATTAGTTTCAAATAAAATTTAATTATTTTCAAATAAAATGAAATTATTTTCAAATAAAATTAAAATATTTTCAAAAATCAAAATAATTTTCAAATAAACTTAAATTATTTCCAAATAAAATTAAATTATTTATTAATAAAATTAAACAATTTACAATTAAAATAAATTATTTTCAAAAAGCAAAATAATTTTCAAATGAAATTAAATTATTTTCAAATAAAATTAAATTATTTTCAAACTAAAATAAATTATTTTCAAATAAAATTAAATTATTTTTAAATAAAACTAAATTATTTTTAAATAAAATTTATTTATTTTCAAATAAAATTAAATTTTTTTCAGACTAAAATAAATTATTTTCAAATAAAATTAAATTATTTTCAAACTAAAATAAATTATTTTCAAATAAAATTATTTTCAAATACAATTAAATTATTTTCAAACTAAAATAAATTATTTTCAAATAAAATTATTTTCAAATAAAATTATTTTTAAATAAAATTATTTTCAAATAAAATAAAATTAGTTTCAAATAAAATTAAATTATTTTCAAATTAAATTAAATTATTTTCAAATAAAATTAAATTATTTTCAAATAAACTTAAATTTTTTTCAAGTAAAATTAAGTAATTTTTAAATAAAATAAAATTATTTTCAAATAAAATTAAATTATTTTCAAATAAAATTAAATATTTTCAAATAAAATTAAAATATTTTCAAATAAAATTAAAATATTTTCGAATAAAATTAAATTATTTTCAATAAAATTAAATTATTTTCAAATTAAATTAAATTATTTTTCAAATTATTTAAATTATTTTCAAATAAAATTAAATTATTTTCAAATAAAATTTATTTATTTTCTAATAAAATTAAATTATTTTCAAACTAAAATAAATTATTTTCAAATTAAATTATTTTCAAATAAAATAAGATTAGTTTCAAATAAAATTGAATTATTTTCAAATAAAATTAAATAATTTTCAAATAAAATTAAATTATTTTCAAAAAAAATAATATTATTTTTAAATTAAATTATTTTCAAAATAAACTATTTTCAAATAAAATTAAATTATTTTCAAAAAACAAAATAATTTTCAAATAAATTTAAATTATTTTCTAATAAAATAATTATTTATGAATAAAATTAAATAATTTACAATTAAAATAAATTATTTTCAAAAAACAAAATAATTTTCAAATAAAATTAAATTATTTTTAAATAAAATTAAATTATTTTCAAACCAAAATAAATTATTTTCAAATATAATTTATTTCAAATAAAATTAAATTATTTTCAAATAAAATTAAATTATTTTCAAATAAAATAAAATTATTTGCAACTAAAATTAAATTATTTTCAGATAAAATTAACTTATTTACAAATTAAATTAAATTATTTTAAAATAATATTGAATTATTTTTAAACGAAATTAAATTATTTTCAAAAAAATTCAATTATTTTCAAATTAAATTATTTTTGAAATAATTTAAATTATTTTCAAATAAAATTAAATTATTTTCAAACTAAAATAAATTATTTTCAAATAAAATTAAATTAGTTTCAAATAAAATTAAATTATTCTCAAATAAAATTAAATTATTTTTAAATAAAATTAAATTATTTTCAAAAAAATAAAATTATTTTCAAATTAAATTAAATTATTTTCAAACTAAACTATTTTCAAGTAAAATTAAATTATTTTCAAATAAAATTAAATTATTTTCAAAAAACAAAATAATTTTCAAATAAATTTAAATTATTTTCTAATAAAATTAAATAATTTATGAATAAAATTAAATAATTTACAATTAAAATAAATTATTTTCAAAAAACCAAATAATTTTCAAATAAAATTAAATTATTTTTAAATAAAATTAAATTATTTTCAAACCAAAATAAATTATTTTCAAATAAAATTTATTTCAAATAAAATTAAATTATTTTCAAATAAAATTAAATTATTTTCAAATAAAATTAACTTATTTACAAATAAAATTAAATTATTTTTAAATAAAATTGAATTATTTTCAAACGAAATTAAATTATTTTTAAAAAAATTAAATTATTTTCAAATTAAATTATTTTTGAAATAATTTAAATTATTTTCAAATAAAATTAAATTATTTTCAAACTAAAATAAATTATTTTCAAATAAAATTAAATTAGTTTCAAATAAAATTAAATTCTTTTCAAATAAAATAAAATTATTCTCAAATAAAATAAAATTATTTTTAAATAAAATTAAATTATTTTCAAAAAAATAAAATTATTTTCAAATTAAATTAAATTATTTTCAAATTAAACTATTTTCAAGTAAAATTAAATTATTTTCAAATAAAATTAAATTATTTTCAAAAAACAAAATAATTTTCAAATAAAATTAAATTATTTTCAAATTAAATTAAATTATTTTCAAAAATTAAATTAAATTAATTTGAAGTAAAATTAAATTATTTTCAAATAAAATGAAATTATTTTCAAAAAAGAAAATAATTTTCAAATAAATTTAAATTAATTCCAAATAAAATTAAATTATTTATAAATTAAATTAAATAATTTACAATTAAAATAATTTATTTTCAAAAAACAAAATAATTTTCAAATAAAATTAAATTATTTTCAAATAAAATTAAATTATTTTCAAACTAAAATAAATTATTTTTAAATAAAATTAAATTATTTTCAAATAAAATTTAATTATTTTCAAATAAAATTTATTTATTTTGAAATGAAATTAAATTATTTTCAAACTAAAATAAATTATTTTCAAATTAAATTATTTTCAAATAAAATTAAATTAGTTTCAAATAAAATTAAATTCTTTTCAAATAAAATAAAATTATTTTCAAATAAAATTAAATTATTTTCAAAAAAAATAAAATTATTTTCAAATTAAATTATTTTTAAATTAAACTATTTTCGAATAAAATAAAATCATTTTCAAATTAAATTAAATTATTTTTCAAATTATTTAAATTATTTTCAAATAAAATGAAATTATTTTCTAATAAAATTTATTTATTTTCAAATAAAATTGAATTATTTTCAAATAAAATTAAATTATTTTCAAATTAAATTAAAATATTTTCAAATTAAATTAATTTGAATTACTAATTATTTTTAAAGAACAAAATAATTTTCAAATAAAATTAAATTATTTTCAAATAAATTTAAATTATTTTTAAACTAAAATAAATTATTTTCAAATAAAATTAAATTAGTTTCAAATAAAATTAAATTATTCTTAAATAAAATTAAATTATTTTTAAATAAAATTAAATTATTTTCAAAAAAATAAAATTATTTTCAAATTAAATTAAATCATTTTCAAATTAAACTATTTTCAAGTAAAATTAAATTATTTTCAAATAAAATTAAATTATTTTCAACAAAACAAAACAATTTTCAAATAAAATTAAATTATTTTCAAATAAAATTAAACTATTTATAAATAAAATTAAATTATTTACAAATATAATTAAATTATTTACAAATAAAATAAAATTATTTTCAAAAATAAAATAAAATAATTTTCAAATTGAATTAAATTTTTTTCAAATTAAACTATTTTTAAATAAAATTAAATTATATTCAAATAAAATTAAAATATTTATAAATAAAATTAAATTATTTTCAAATAAAATTAAATTATTTATAAATAAAATTAAATTATTTACAAATAAAATTAAATTATTTTCAAATAAAATTAAATTATTTTCAAAAATTAAATAAAATTATTTTCAAATAAAATTAAATTATTTGGAAATAAAATTAAATTATTTTTAAATAAAATTAAATTATTTTCAAATAAAATTGAATTATTTTCAAACAAAATTAAATTATTTTCAAAAATAAAATAAAATTATTTTCAAATAAAATTAAATTATTTTCAATAAAATTCAATTATTTTCAAATTAAATTAAATTATTTTTTATTTAATTTAAATTATTTTCAAATAAAATTAAATTATTTTCTAATAAAATTTATTTATTTTCAAATAAAATTGAATTATTTTCAAATAAAATTAAATTACTTTCAAATTAAATTAAAATATTTTTAAATTAAATTAATTAGAATTATTAATTATTTTTAAAAAACCATTTATTTTCTAATAAAATTAAATTATTTACAAATAAAATTAAATTATTTTCAAATAAAATAAAATTATTTTCAAAAATAAAATTAAATTATTTTCAAATTGAATTAAATTATTTTCAAATTAAACTATTTTCAAATAAAATAAAATTATTTTCAAAAAACAGAATAATTTTCAAATAAAAATAAATTATTTTCAAATAAAATTAAATTATTTATAAATAAAATTAAATTATTTACAAATAAAATTAAATTATTTTCAAATAAAATTAAATTATTTTCAAAAATAAAGTAACATTATTTTCAAATAAAATTAAATTATTTTAAAACAAATAAATTATTTTGAAATTAAATTATTTTCAAATAAGATTAAATTAGTTTAAAAAATAAAATAAAATTATTTTGAAATAACATTAAATTATTTTCAAAAAAAATTAAATAATTTTCAAATAAAACTAAATTATTTTCAAATAAAATAAAATTATTTTCAAATTAAATTAAATTATTTTAAAAAAAAATTAAATTATTTTTAAATAAAACTAAATTATTTTTAAATTAAATTAAAATAATTTCATATAAAATTAAATTATTTTCAAATAAGATTAAATTATTTTAAAATAAAACTAAATTATTTTCAAATATAATTAAATTATTTTCAAATAAAATTAAATAATTTTGAAATATAACTAAATTATTTCAAAATTAAATTATCTTCAAATTAAATTGATTTATTCTCAAATTAAATTAAATTATTTTCAAATAAAATTAAATTATTTTCAAAAAAAATAAATTTATTTTCAAATTAAATTATTTTCAAATTAAACTATTTTCAAATAAAATAAAATTATTTTCAAATTAAATTAAATTATTTTCAAAAATTAAATTAAATTAATTTGAAGTAAAATTAAATTATTTTCAAATAAAATGAAATTATTTTCAAAAAACAAAATAATTTTCAAATAAATTTAAGTTATTTCCAAATAAAATTAAATTATTTATAAATTAAATTAAATAATTTACAATTAAAATAATTTATTTTCAAAAAACACAATAATTTTCAAATAAAATTAAATTATTTACAAATAAAATTAAATTATTTTCAAACTAAAATAAATTATTTTTAAATAAAATTAAATTATTTTCAAATAAAATTAAATTATTTTCAAATTAAATTAAAATGTTTTCAAATTAAATTAATTTGAATTATTAATTATTTTTAAAAAACAAAATAATTTTCAAATAAAATTAAATTATTTTCAAATAAAATTAAATTATTTTCAAACTAAAATTAAATTAGTTTCAAATAAAATTAAATTATTCTCAAATAAAATTAAATTATTTTTAAATAAAATTAAATTATTTTCTCAAAAATTAAATTATTTTCAAATTAAATTAAATTATTTTCAAATTAAACTATTTTCAAGTAAAATTAAATTTTTTTCAAATAAAATTAAATTATTTTCAAAAAACAAAATAATTTTCAAATAAAATTAAATTATTTTCCAATAAAATAAAATTATTTTCTAATAAAATTAAATTATTTTCAAAAAAAAAAATTTATTTTCAAATTAAATTATTTCCAAATTAAACTATTTTCAAATAAAATAAAATTATTTTCAAATTAAATTAAATTATTTTCAAAAATTAAATTAAATTAATTTGAAGTAAAATTAAATTATTTTCAAATAAAATGAAATTATTTTCAAAAAAGAAAATAATTTTCAAATAAATTTAAATTATTTCCAAATAAAATTAAATTATTAATTAATTAAATTAAATAATTTACAATTAAAATAATATATTTTCAAAAAACAAAATAATTTTCAAATAAAATTAAATTATTTTCAAATAAAATTAAATTATTTTCAAACTAAAATAAATTATTTTTAAATAAAATTAAATTATTTTCAAATAAAATTTAATTATTTTCAAATAAAATTTATTTATTTTGAAATAAAATTAAATTATTTTCAAACTAAAATAAATTATTTTCAAATTAAATTATTTTCAAATAAAATTAAATTAGTTTCAAATAAAATTAAATTCTTTTCAAATAAAATAAAATTATTTTCAAATAAAATTAAATTGTTTTAAAAAAAAATAAAATTATTTTCAAATTAAATTATTTTTAAATTAAACTATTTTCGAATAAAATAAAATCATTTTCAAATTAAATTAAATTATTTTTCAAATTATTTAAATTATTTTCAAATAAAATGAAATATTTTCTAATAAAATTTAATTATTTTCAAAAAAAAAAAATTATTTTCAAATTAAATTATTTTCAAATTAAACTATTTTCAAATAAAATAAAATTATTTTCAAATTAAATTAAATTATTTTCAAAAATTAAATTAAATTAATTTCAAGTAAAATTAAATTATTTTCAAATAAAATGAAATTATTTTCAAAAAACAAAATAATTTTCAAATAAAGTTGTTATTTCCAAATAAAATTAAATTATTTATAAATTAAATTAAATAATTTACAATTAAAATAATTTATTTTCAAAAAACACAATAATTTTCAAATAAAATTAAATTATTTACAAATAAAATTAAATTATTTTCAAACTAAAATAAATTATTTTTAAATAAAATTAAATTATTTTCAAATAAAATTAAATTATTTTCAAATTAAATTAAAATATTTTCAAATTAAATTAATTTGAATTATTAATTATTTTTAAAAAACAAAATAATTTTCAAATAAAATTAAATTATTTTCAAATAAAATTAAATTATTTTCAAACTAAAATAAATTATTTTCAAATAAAATTAAATTAGTTTCAAATAAAATTAAATTATTCTCAAATAAAATTAAATTATTTTTAAATAAAATTAAATTATTTTCTCAAAAATTAAATTATTTTCAAATTAAATTAAATTATTTTCAAATTAAACTATTTTCAAGTAAAATTAAATTATTTTCAAATAAAATTAAATTATTTTCAAAAAACAAAATAATTTTCAAATAAAATTAAATTATTTTCAAATAAAATAAAATTATTTTCTAATAAAATTAAATTATTTTAAAAAAAAAAAATTTATTTTCAAATTAAATTATTTTCAAATTAAACTATTTTCAAATAAAATAAAATTATTTTCAAATTAAATTAAATTATTTTCAAAAATTAAATTAAATTAATTTGTAAAATTAAATTATTTTCAAATAAAATTAAATTATTTTCGAAAAAGAAAATAATTTTCAAATAAATTTAAATTAATTTCAAATAAAATTAAATTATTTATAAATTAAATTAAATAATTTACAATTAAAATAATTTATTTTCAAAAAACAAAATAATTTTCAAATAAAATTAAATTATTTTCAAATAAAATTAAATTATTTTCAAACTAAAATAAATTATTTTTAAATAAAATTAAATTATTTTCAAATAAAATTTAATTATTTTCAAATAAAATTTATTTATTTTGAAATGAAATTAAATTATTTTCAAACTAAAATAAATTATTTTCAAATTAAATTATTTTCAAATAAAATTAAATTAGTTTCAAATAAAATTAAATTCTTTTCAAATAAAATAAAATTATTTTCAAATAAAATTAAATTATTTTTAAAAAAAAAAAAATTAATTTCAAATTAAATTATTTTTAAATTAAACTATTTTCGAATAAAATAAAATCATTTTCAAATTAAATTAAATTATTTTTCAAATTATTTAAATTATTTTCAAATAAAATGAAATTATTTTCTAATAACATTTATTTATTTTCAAATAAAATTGAATTATTTTCAAATAAAATTAAATTATTTTTAAATTAAATTAAATTTTTTTCAAATTAAATTAATTTGAATTACTAATTATTTTTAAAAAACAAAATAATTTTCAAATAAAATTAAATTATTTTCAAATAAATTTAAATTATTTTTAAACTAAAATAAATTATTTTCAAATAAAATTAAATTAGTTTCAAATAAAATTAAATTATTCTTAAATAAAATTAAATTATTTTTAAATAAAATTAAATTATTTTCAAAAAAATAAAATTATTTTCAAATTAAATTAAATCATTTTCAAATTAAACTATTTTCAAGTAAAATTAAATTATTTTCAAATAAAATTAAATTATTTTCAACAAAACAAAACAATTTTCAAATAAAATTAAATTATTTTCAAATAAAATTAAACTATTTTAAATAAAATTAAATTATTTACAAATATAATTAAATTATTTACAAATAAAATAAAATTATTTTCAAAAATAAAATAAAATAATTTTCAAATTGAATTAAATTTTTTTCAAATTAAACTATTTTTAAATAAAATTAAATTATATTTAAATAAAATTAAAATATTTATAAATAAAATTAAATTATTTTCAAATAAAATTAAATTATTTATAAATAAAATTAAATTATTTACATATAAAATTAAATTATTTTCAAATAAAATTAAATTATTTTCAAAAATTAAATAAAATTATTTTCAAATAAAATTAAATTATTTGGAAATAAAATTAAATTATTTTTAAATAAAATTAAATTATTTTCAAATAAAATTGAATTATTTTCAAACAAAATTAAATTATTTACAAAAATAAAATAAAATTATTTTCAAATAAAATTAAATTATTTTCAATAAAATTCAATTATTTTCAAATTAAATTAAATTATTTTTTAATTAATTTAAATTATTTTCAAATAAAATTAAATTATTTTCTAATAAAATTTATTTATTTTCAAATAAAATTGAATTATTTTCAAATAAAATTAAATTACTTTCAAATTAAATTAAAATATTTTTAAATTAAATTAATTAGAATTATTAATTATTTTTAAAAAACCATTTATTTTCTAATAAAATTAAATTATTTACAAATAAAATTAAATTATTTTCAAATAAAATAAAATTATTTTCAAAAATAAAATAAAATTATTTTCAAATTGAATTAAATTATTTTCAAATTAAAATATTTTCAAATAAAATAAAATTATTTTCAAAAAACAGAATAATTTTCAAATAAAAATAAATTATTTTCAAATAAAATTAAATTATTTATAAATAAAATTAAATTATTTACAAATAAAATTAAATTATTTTCAAATAAAATTAAATTATTTTCAAAAATAAAGTAACATTATTTTCAAATAAAATTAAATTATTTTAAAACAAATAAATTATTTTGAAATTAAATTATTTTGAAATAAGATTAAATTAGTTTAAAAAATAAAATAAAATTATTTTGAAATAACATTAAATTATTTTCAAAAAAAATTAAATAATTTTCAAATAAAACTAAATTATTTTCATATAAAATAAAATTATTTTCAAATTAAATTAAATTATTTTAAAAAAAAATTAAATTATTTTCAAATAAAACTAAATTATTTTTAAATTAAATTAAAATAATTTCATATAAAATTAAATTATTTTCAAATAAAATTAAATTATTTTAAAATAAAACTAAATTATTTTCAAATATAATTAAATTATTTTCAAATAAAATTAAATAATTTTGAAATATAACTAAATTATTTCAAAATTAAATTAAATTATCTTCAAATTAAATTTATTTATTCTCAAATTAAATTAAATTATTTTCAAATAAAATTAAATTATTTTCAAATAAAATTAAATTATTTTAAAATAAAATTAAATTGTTTTCAAATAAAACTAAATTATTTTCAAATTAAATTAAATTATTTTCAAATAAAACTAAATTATTTTCAAATAAAATTAAATTAATTACAAATTAAATGAAATTATTTTCAAATAAAATTAATTTAATTTCAAATAAAATTAAATTTTTTTAAATAAAATAAAATTATTTTTAAATAAAATAAAATTATTTTCAAGTAAAAATAAATTATTTTCAAATAAAATTAAATTATTTTCAAATAAAATCAAATTATTTTTAAATAAAATTTAATTAATTTCAAATAAAACTAAATTATTTTCAAATTAAATAAAAATATTTTCAAATCAAATTAATTAATTTCAAATAAAATTAAATTGTTTTTAAATAAAACTAAAATATTTTTAAATTAAATTAAATTATTTTCAAATATCTCTCAATTATTTTCAAATTAAATGAAATTACTTTCAAATTTAATTAAAATATTTTAAAATAAAATAAAATTATTTTTAAATAAAATTAAATTATTTTCAAATTAAATGAAATTATTTTCAAATTAAATTAATTTCAAATTAAATTAAACTATTTTGAAATTAAATTAAATTATTTTCAAAGAAAATTAAATTATTTTCGAATAAAATTCAATTAATTACAAATAAAATTAAATTATTTTCAAATAAAACTAAATTATTTTCAAATTAAATTAAATTATATATAAAAAAAATTAAATTATTTAAAAAAATAAACTAAATTATTTTCAAATTAAACTACAATATTTTCATGTAAAATTAAATAATTTTCAAATGAAATTAAATTATTTTCAAACAAAATTAAATTATTTTTTAAAAAAATTAAATTATTTTCAAATAAAATTAAATAATTTTGAAATATAACTAATTTTGAAATATAACTAATGTTCAAATTAAATTAAATTATTTTCAAATTAAACTAAATTATTTTCAAAGTAAATTAAATTAAATTATTTTCAAATAAAATTAAATTATTTTCAAATTAAATTTAATTATTTTCAAATAAAATTACATTATTTTCAAATAAAACTAAATTATTTCAAATTAAATTAAATTATTTTCAAATAAATTTTTTACTATTTTCAACTAAATTATTTTAAAATTAAATGAAAGTATTTTCAAATTAAATTAAACAATTTTCAAATAAAATTAAATTATTTTCAAATAAAATAAAATTACTCAAATAAAATTAAATTATTTTCAAGTAAAATTAAATTATTTTCAAATTAAATTAAATTATTTTCAAAAAAAATTAAATTATTTTCAAATAAAACTAAATTATTTTCAAATTAAATTCAAATATTTTCAAATAAAATTAAATTATTTTCAAATAAAATTAAATTAATTGCAAATAAAATTAAATTATTTTCAAATAAAATTAAATTATTTTCAAATAAAATTAAATAATTTTTAAATAAAATTAAATTATTTTCAAATTAAATTAAATTATTTTCAAATAAAATAAAATTATTTTCAAATAAAATTAAATTATTTTCAAATAAAATTAATTTATTTGCAAGTAAAATTAAATATAACTAATGTTCAAATTAAATTAAATTATTTTCAAATTAAACTAAATTATTTTCAAAGTAAATTAAATTAAATTATTTTCAAATAAAATTAAATTATTTTCAAATTAAATTTAATTATTTTCAAATAAAATTACATTATTTTCAAATAAAACTAAATTATTTCAAATTAAATTAAATTATTTTCAAATAAATTTTTTACTATTTTCAACTAAATTATTTTAAATTTAAATGAAAGTATTTTCAAATTAAATTAAACAATTTTCAAATAAAATTAAATTATTTTCAAATAAAATAAAATTACTCAAATAAAATTAAATTATTTTCAAGTAAAATTAAATTATTTTCAAATAAAGATTAATTATTTTCAAATAAAATTAAATTATTTTCAAATTAAATTAAATTATTTTCAAAAAAAATTAAATTATTTTCAAATAAAACTAAATTATTTTCAAATTAAATTCAAATATTTTCAAATAAAATTAAATTATTTTCAAATAAAATTAAATTATTTTCAAATAAAACTGAATTATTTTCAAATAAAATTAAATTATTTTCAAATAAAATTAAGTAATTTTGAAATATAACTAAATTATTTTCAAATTAAATTAAATTGTTTTCAAATAAAATTAAATTATTATCAAATAAAATTAAATTATTTTCAAATAAAACTAAATTATTTTCAAATAAAATTAAATTATTTTCAAATAAAATTAAGTCATTTTGAAATATAACTAAATTATTTTCAAATTAAATTGTTTTCAAATTAAATTAAATTATTTTCAAATTAAATTAAATTATTTTCAAATCAAATTAAATTATTTTCAAATAAAATAAAATTATTTTCAAAAAAAATTCAATTATTTGCAAATAAAATTAAATTATTTTCAAATAAAATTAAATTATTTTCAAATAAAATAAAATAATTTTTAAATAAAATTAAATTATTTTCAAATTATTTTCAAATTAATTTAAATTATTTTCAAATTAAATTAAATTATTTTTAAATAAAATTAAATTATTTTCAAATAAAAATAAATTATTTTCAAATTAAATTAAAATATTTTCAAAATAAATTAAATTATTTTCAAATAAAATTAAAAATAATTTTATATAAAATTAAATCATTTTCAAATTAAATGAAATTATTTTCGAATAAAATTCAATTAATTACAAATAAAACTAACTTATTTTCCAATGAAATAAAATTATTTTCAAATAAATTTAAATTATTTTCAATATAATTAATTTATTTTCAAATAAAACTAAATTATTTTGAAATTAAATGAAATTATTTTCAAATTAAATTAAACAATTTTCAAATAAAATTAAATTATTTTCAAATAAAATTAAATCAATTGCAAATAAAATTAAATTATTTTCAAATAAAATTAAATTATTTTCAAATAAAATTAAATTATTTTTAAATTAAATTATTTTCAAATCAAATTAAATTATTTTCAAATAAAATAAAATTATTTTCAAAAAAAATTAAATTATTTGCAAATAAAATTAAATTATTTTCAAATAAAATTAAATTATTTTCAAATAAAATTAAATAATTTTTAAATAAAATTAAATTATTTTCAAATTAAATTAAATTATTTTCAAATAAAATAAAATTATTTTCAAATAAAATTAAATTATTTTCAAATAAAATTAATTTATTTGCAAGTAAAATTAAATTATTTTCAAATAAAATTAAATTATTTTAAAATAAAATTAAATTATTTTGAAATATAACTAAATTCTTTTTAAATTAAATTAAATTATTTTCAAAAAAAAATAAATTATTTTCAAATAAAATTAAATTATTTTAAATAAAATTAAATTATTTTTAAATAAAATTAAATTATTTTTAAATAAAAATAAATTATTTTCAAATAAAATTAATTTATTTTCAAATAAAATTAAATTATTTAAAAATAAAATTAAATTGGTGTCAAATAAAACTAAAATATTTTTAAATAAAATTAAATTATTTTCAAATATCACTAAATTATTTTCAAATTAAATAAAATTACTTTCAAATAAAATTAAATTATTTTAAAATAAAATAGAATTATTTTTAAATAAAATTAAATTATTTTCAAATTATATGAAATTATTTTCAAATTAAATTAAATTAATTTTAAATTAAATTAAAATATTTTCAAATTCAATTAAATTATTTTCAAATAAAACTAAATTATTTTCAAATTAAGTTGAATTATTTTCAAATTTAATCAAATTATTTTCAAAAAAAATTAAATTATTTTCAAATAAAATAAAATTAATTACAAATATAATTATTTATTTCAAAATTATTTTGAAATACAACTAAATTGTTTTCAAATTAAATTAAAATATTTTCAAATTAAATTAAATTATTTTCAAATTAAATTAAATTATTTTCGAATAAAATTAAATTATTTTCAAATAAAATTAAATTATTTTCAAATAAAACTAAATTGTTTTTAAATTAAATTAAATTATTTTCAAATTTAATTAAATTATTTTAAAATAAAATAAAGTTATTATTAACCAAAATTAAATTATTTTCAAATTAAATGAAATTATTTTCAAATTAAATTAAATTAATTTCAAATTAAATTAAACTATTTTCAAATTAAATTTAATTATTTTCAAACAAAATAAAATTACTCTCAAATAAAATAAAATTATTTTCAAATAAAACTAAATTATTTTCAAATAAAATTACATTATTTTCAAATAAAATTAAGTCATTTTGAAATATAACTAAATTATTTTCAAATTAAATTGTTTTCAAATTAAATTAAATTATTTTCAAATTAAATTAAATTATTTTCAAATCAAATTAAATTATTTTCAAATAAAATAAAATTATTTTCAAAAAAAATTAAATTGTTTGCAAATAAAATTAAATTATTTTCAAATAAAATTAAATTATTTTCAAATAAAATAAAATAATTTTTAAATAAAATTAAATTATTTTCAAATTATTTTCAAATTAATTTAAATTATTTTCAAATTAAATTAAATTATTTTTAAATAAAATTAAATTATTTTCAAATAAAAATAAATTATTTTCAAATTAAATTAAAATATTTTCAAAATAAATTAAATTATTTTCAAATAAAATTAAATTAATTTTATATAAAATTAAATCATTTTCAAATTAAATGAAATTATTTTCGAATAAAATTCAATTAATTACAAATAAAACTAACTTATTTTCCAATGAAATGAAATTA
The DNA here is from genome assembly GCA_944588485.1 of Phosphuga atrata. Classification (NCBI taxonomy): domain Eukaryota; kingdom Metazoa; phylum Arthropoda; class Insecta; order Coleoptera; family Silphidae; genus Phosphuga; species Phosphuga atrata. Next base: position 36,694,862 of record OX155894.1, read on the forward strand.
TTTTCAAATAAATTTAAATTATTTTTAATATAATTAATTTATTTTCAAATAAAACTAAATTATTTTGAAATTAAATGAAATTATTTTCAAATTAAATTAAACAATTTTCAAATAAAATTAAATTATTTTCAAAAAAAATTAAATTAATTGCAAATAAAATTAAATTATTTTCAAATAAAATTAAATTATTTTCAAATAAAATTAAATTATTTTTAAATTAAATTATTTTCAAATTAAATTAAATTATTTTCAAATAAAATAAAATTATTTTCAAAAAAAATTAAATTATTTGCAAATAAAATTAAATTATTTTCAAATAAAATTAAATTATTTTCAAATAAAATTAAATAATTTTTAAATAAAATTAAATTATTTTCAAATTAAATTAAATTATTTTCAAATAAAATAAAATTATTTTCAAATAAAATTAAATTATTTTCAAATAAAATTAATTTATTTGCAAGTAAAATTAAATTATTTTCAAATAAAATTAAATTATTTTCAAATAAAATTAAATTATTTTGAAATATAACTAAATTCTTTTTAAATTAAATTAAATTATTTTCAAATAAAATTAAATTATTTTCAAATAAAATTAAATTATTTTAAATTAAATTAAATTATTTTTAAATAAAATTAAATTATTTTCAAATAAAAATAAATTATTTTCAAATAAAATTAATTTATTTTCAAATAAAATTAAATTATTTAAAAATAAAATTAAATTGGTGTCAAATAAAACTAAAATATTTTTAGATTAAATTAAATTATTTTCAAATATCACTAAATTATTTTCAAATTAAATAAAAGTACTTTCAAATAAAATTAAATTATTTTAAAATAAAATAGAATTATTTTTAAATAAAATTAAATTATTTTCAAATTATATGAAATTATTTTCAAATTAAATTAAATTAAATTTAAATTAAATTAAAATATTTTCAAATTCAATTAAATTATTTTCAAATAAAACTAAATTATTTTTAAATTAAATTGAATTATTTTCAAATTTAATTAAATTATTTTCAAAAAAAATTAAATTATTTTCAAATAAAATAAAATTAATTACAAATATAATTAAATTATTTTGAAATACAACTAAATTGTTTTCAAATTAAATTTAAATATTTTCAAATTAAATTAAATTATTTTCAAATTAAATTAAATTATTTTCGAATAAAATTAAATTATTTTCAAATAAAATTAAATTATTTTCAAATAAAACTAAATTGTTTTCAAATTAAATTAAATTATTTTCAAATTTAATTAAATTATTTTAAAATAAAATAAAATTGTTATTAACCAAAATTAAATTATTTTCAAATTAAATGAAATTATTTTCAAATTAAATTAAATTAATTTCAAATTAAATTAAACTATTTTCAAATTAAATTTAATTATTTTCAAACAAAATAAAATTACTCTCAAATAAAATAAAATTATTTTCAAATAAAATTAAATTATTTTGAAATATAACTAAATTCTTTTCAAATTAAATTAAATTATTTTCAAATAAAATTAAATTATTTTAAATAAAATTAAATTATATTTAAATAAAATTAAATTATTTTCCAATAAAAATAAATTATTTTCAAATAAAATTAAATTATTTTCAAATAAAATTAAATTATTTTCAAATAAAATTAAATTATTTTCAAATAAAATAAAATAATTTTTAAATAAAATTAAATTATTTTCAAATTAACTTAAATTATTTTCAAATTAATTTAAATTATTTTCAAATTAAATTAAATTATTTTGAAATAAAATTAAATTATTTTCAAATAAAACTAAATTATTTTCAAATTAAATTAAAATATTTTCAAAATAAATTAAATTATTTTCAAATAAAATTAAATTAATTTTAAATAAAATTAAATCATTTTCAAATTAAATGAAATTATTTTCGAATAAAATTCAATTAATTACAAATAAAACTAACTTATTTTCCAATGAAATGAAATTATTTTCAAATAAATTTAAATTATTTTCAATATAATTAATTTATTTTCAAATAAAACTAAATTATTTTGAAATTAAATGAAATTATTTTCAAATTAAATTAAACAATTTTCAAATAAAATTAAATTATTTTCAAATAAAATTAAAATATTTTCAAATAAAATTAAATTATTTTCAAATAAAATTAAATTATTTTCAAATTAAATTAAATTAATTTTAAATAAAATTTAATAATTTTCAAATTAAATGAAATTATTTTCAAACAAAATTAAATTAATTGCAAATAAAATTAAATTATTTTCAAATAAAATTAAATTATTTTCAAATAAAATTAAATTATTTTTAAATTAAATTATTTTCAAATCAAATTAAATTATTTTCAAATAAAATAAAATTATTTTCAAAAAAAATTAAATTATTTGCAAATAAAATTAAATTATTTTCAAATAAAATTAAATTATTTTCAAATAAAATAAAATAATTTTTAAATAAAATTAAATTATTTTCAAATTAACTTAAATTATTTTCCAATAAAATTAAATTATTTTTAAATAAAATTAAATTATTTTTAAATAAAATTATTTTCAAATCAAATTAAATTATTTTCAAATAAAATAAAATTATTTTCAAAAAAAATTAAATTATTTGCAAATAAAATTAAATTATTTTCAAATAAAATTAAATTATTTTCAAATAAAATTAAATAACTTTTAAATAAAATTAAATTATTTTCAAATTAAATTAAATTATTTTCAAATAAAATTAAATTATTTTCAAATAAAATTAAACTATTTTCAAATAAAATTAATTTATTTGCAAGTAAAATTAAATTATTTTCAAATAAAATTAAATTCTTTTCAAATTAAATTAAATTATTTTGAAATAAAATTAAATTATTTTCAAATAAAATTAAATTATTTTAAATGAAATTAAATTATTTTTAAATAAAATTAAATTATTTTCAAATAAAAATAAATTATTTTCAATTAAAATTAATTTTTTTTCATATAAAATTAAATTATTTAAAAATAAAATTAAATTGGTGTCAAATAAAACTAAAATATTTTTAAATTAAATTAAATTATTTTCAAATATCACTAAATTATTTTCAAATTAAATAAAATTACTTTCAAATAAAATTAAATTATTTTAAAATAAAATAGAATTATTTTTAAATAAAATTAAATTATTTTCAAATTATATGAAATTATTTTCAAATTAAATTAAATTAATTTTAAATTAAATTAAAATATTTTCAAATTAAATTAAATTATTTTCAAATAAAATTAAATTATTTTCAAATAAAATTAAACTATTTTCAAATAAAATTAATTTATTTGCAAGTAAAATTAAATTATTTTCAAATAAAATTAAATTATTTTCAAATTAAATTAAATTATTTTGAAATATAACTAAATTCTTTTCAAATTAAATTAAATTATTTTCAAATAAAATTAAATTATTTTCAAATAAAATTAAATTATTTTAAATGAAATTAAATTATTTTTAAATAAAATTAAATTATTTTCAAATAAAAATAAATTATTTTCAATTAAAATTAATTTATTTTCAAATAAAATTAAATTATTTAAAAATAAAATTAAATTGGTGTCAAATAAAACTAAAATATTTTTAAATTAAATTAAATTATTTTCAAATATCACTAAATTATTTTCAAATTAAATAAAATTACTTTCAAATAAAATAAAATTATTTTAAAATAAAATAGAATTATTTTTAAATAAAATTAAATTATTTTCAAATTATATGAAATTATTTTCAAATTAAATTGAATTATTTTCAAATTTAATTAAATTATTTTCAAAAAAAATTAAATTATTTTCAAATAAAATAAAATTAATTACAAATATAATTAAATTATTTTGAAATACAACTAAATTGTTTTCAAATTAAATTAAAATATTTTTAAATTAAATTAAATTATTTTCAAATTAAATTAAATTATTTTCAAATTTAATTAAATTATTTTAAAATAAAATAAAATTACTCTCAAATAAAATAAAATTATTTTCAAATAAAATTAAATTATTTTGAAATATAACTAAATTCTTTTCAAATTAAATTAAATTATTTTCAAATAAAATTAAATTATTTTAAATAAAATTAAATTATATTTAAATAAAATTAAATTATTTTCCAATAAAAATAAATTATTTTCAAATAAAATTAAATTATTTTCAAATAAAATAAAATTAATTTTAAATAAAATTAAATTGTTTTCAAATAAAACTAATATATTTTTAAATAAAATTAAATTATTTTCAAATATCACTAAATTATTTTCAAATTAAATGAAATTACTTTCAAATTTAATTAAATTATTTTAAAATAAAATAAAATTTCTATTAACTAAAATTAAATTATTTTCAAATTAAATGAAATTATTTTCAAATTAAATTGAATTAATTTTAAATTAAATTAATTTCAAATTAAATTAAACTATTTTCAAATTAAATTAAATTATTTTCAAAAAAAATTAAATAATTTTCGAATAAAACTAAATTATTTTCAAATAAAATTAAATTATTTTTAAATAAAATTAAATTATTTTTAAATAAAACTAAATTATTTTCAAAATAAATTATTTAAAAAAAAAAAATTATTTAAAAAAAAACTAAATTATTTTCAAATTAAATTAAAATATTTTAAAGTAAAATTAAAATAGTTTCAAATAAAATTAAATTATTTTCAAATAAAAATAATTTATTTTCAAATAAAATAAAATTATTTTCAAATAAAATAAAATAATTATGAAATATAACTAAATTATTTTCAAATTAAATTAAATTATTTTCAAATTAAATTAAATTTTTTCAAATAAAATTAAATTATTTTCATATAAAACTAAATTACTTTCAAATTAAATTAAATTATTTTCAAATTAAATTAAATTAAATTATTTTCAAATTAAATTAAATTATTTTCAAATAAAATAAAATTCTTTTCAAATAAAACTAAATTATTTTCAAATTAAACTAAATTATTTTCTAATTAAAATAAATTATTTTCAAATTAAATTAAATTAAATCATTTTCAAATAAATTTAAATTATTTTCAAATTAAATTAAATTATTTTGAAATATAACTAAATTCTTTTCAAACTAAATTAAATTATTTTCAAATTAAATTAAATAATTTTCAAATAAAATTAAATTATTTTCAAATAAAATTAAATTATTTTGAATAAAATTAAATTATTTTTAAATAAAATTAAATTATTTTCAAATAAAAATAAATTATTTTCAAATAAAATTATTTTATTTTCAAATAAAATAAAATTATTTTTAAATAAAATTAAATTATTTTCAAATAAAATTAAATTATTTTTTAATTAAATTAAATTATTTTCAAATCAAATTAAATTATTTGCGCAAAAATTAAATTATTTTCAAATAAAATTAAATTATTTTCAAATAAAATAAAATTATTTTCAAATTAAATTAAAATATTTTCAAATAAAATTAAATTATTTTCAAATAAAATTAAATTATTTTTAAATAAAAATGAATTATTTTCAATTAAAATTAATTTATTTTCAAATAAAATTAAATTATTTAAAAATAAAATTAAATTGGTGTCAAATAAAACTAAAATATTTTTAAATTAAATTAAATTATTTTCAAATATCACTAAATTATTTTCAAATTAAATAAAATTACTTTCAAATAAAATTAAATTATTTTAAAATAAAATAGAATTATTTTTAAATAAAATTAAATTATTTTCAAATTATATGAAATTATTTTCAAATTAAATTAAATTAATTTTAAATTAAATTAAAATATTTTCAAATTCAATTAAATTATTTTCAAATAAAACTAAATTATTTTCAAATTAAATTGAATTATTTTCAAATTTAATTAAATTATTTTCAAAAAAAATTAAATTATTTTCAAATAAAATAAAATTAATTACAAATATAATTAAATTATTTTGAAATACAACTAAATTGTTTTCAAATTAAATTAAAATATTTTCAAATTAAATTAAATTATTTTCAAATCAAATTAAATTATTTGCGAAAAAATTAAATTATTTTCAAATAAAATTAAATTATTTTCAAATAAAATAAAATTATTTTCAAATAAAATTAAAATATTTTCAAATTAAATTAAATTATTTTCAAATAAAATAAAAGTAAAATTAAATTATTTTCAAATAAAATTAAATTATTTGCAAATAAAGTAAAATTATTTTAAAATAAAATTAAATTATTTTCAAATAAAATTAAATTATTTTCAAATAAAATTAAATTATTTTGAAATATAACTGAATTCTTTTCAAATTTAATTAAATTATTTTCAAATTAAATAAAATTATTTTCAATAAAATTAAATTATTTTAAATAAAATTAAATTATATTAAATAAAATTAAATTTTTTTCAAATAAAAATAAATTATTTTCAAATAAAATTAAAATATTTTCAAATAAAATTAAATTATTTTTCAATAAAATTAAATTATTTTCAAATTAAACTAAATTATTTTCAAATTAAAAATATTTTCAAAAATTATGAAATTAATTTCAAATAAAATAAATTAAATTAATCTCAAATTAATTTAAACTATTTTTAAATTAAATTATTTTCAAAAAAATTAAATTATTTTCGAATAAAACTAAATTATTTTCAAATTAAATTAAATTATTTTCAAATAAAACTTAATTATTTTCAAATTAAATAAAATTGTTTTCAAATAAAATAAATTAAATTATTTTTAAATAAAATTAAATTATTTTCAAATAAAACTAAATTATTTTCAAATTAAAAATATTTTCAAAAATTATGAAATTAATTTCAAATAAAATTAAATTGTTTTCAAATAAAACTAAAATATTTTTAAATTAAATTAAATTATTTTCAAATATCACTAAATTATTTTTAAATTAAATGAAATTACTTTCAAATTTAATTAAATTATTTTAAAATAAAATAAAATTATTTTTAACTAAAATAAAATTATTTTCAAATTAAATGAAATTATTTTCAAATTAAATTAATTTCAAATTAAATTAATTTCAAATTAAATTAAACTATTTTCAAATTAAATTAAATTATTTTCAAAAAAAATTAAATTATTTTCGAATAAAACTAAATTATTTTCTAATTAAATTAAATTATTTCGGAATAAAACTAAATTATTTTCAAATTAAATAAAATTGTTTTCAAATAAAATAAATTAAATTAATTTATTTCCAAATTATTATTTCCAAATAAAATTATATTATTTTCAAACAAAATAAAATTATTTTCAAATAAAATAAAATTAATTACAAATATAATCAAATTATTTTGAAATATAACTAAATTGTTTTCAAATTAAATTAAAATATTTTCAAATTAAATTAAATTATTTTTAAATTAAATTAAATTATTTTCGAATAAAATTAAATTATTTTCAAATAAAATTAAATTATTTTCAAATAAAACTAAATTGTTTTCAAATTAAATTAAATTATTTTTAAATTAAATTATTTTAAAATAAAATAAAATTATTAGTAACCAAAATTAAATTATTTTCAAATTAAATGAAATTATTTTCAAATAAAATTAAATTAATTTCAAATTAAATTAAAATATTTTCAAATTAAATAAAATTATTATTAACCAAAATTAAATTATTTTCAAATTAAATTATTTTAAAATAAAATAAAATTATTATTAACCAAAATTAAATTATTTTCAAATAAAATTAAGTTATTTTGAAATATAACTAAATTCTTTTCAAATTAAATTAAATTACTTTTAAATAAAATTAAATTATTTTAAATAAAATTAAATTATGTTTAAATAAAATTAAATTATTTTCCAATAAAAATAAATTATTTTCAAATAAAATAAAATTATTTTCAAATAAAATTAAATTAATTTCAAATAAAATTAAATTGTTTTCAAATAAAACTAAAATATTTTTAAATTAAAATAAATTTTTTTCAAATATCACTAAATTATTTTCAAATTAAATTAAATTATTTTTAAATTAAATTATTTTCAAATATCACTAAATTATTTTCAAATTAAATAAAATTAGTTTTAAATTAAATTAAATTATTTTAAAATAAAATAGAATTATTTTTAAATAAAATTAAATTATTTTCAAATTATCTGAAATTATTTTCAAATTAAATTAAATTAATTTTATATTAAATTAAATTATTTTCAAATTCAATTAAATTAGTTTCAAATAAAACTAAACTATTTTCTAATTTAATTAAATTATTTTCAAAAAAAATTAAATTATTTTTAAATAAAATAAAATTAATTACAAATATAATTAATATATTTTGAAATATAACTAAATTGTTTTCAAATTAAATTAAAATATTTTCAAATTAAATTAAATTATTTTTAAATTAAATTAAATTATTTTCAAATAAAATTAAATTATTTTTAAATAAAATTAAATTAATTTCAAATAAAATGAAATTGTTTTCAAATAAAACTAAAATAATTTAAAATTAAATTAAATTATTTTGAAATATCACTAAATTATTTTCAAATTAAATGAAATTACTTTCAATTTTAATTAAATTATTTTAAAATAAAATAAAATTATTATTAACTAAAATTAAATTATTTTCAAATTAAATGAAATTATTTTCAAATAAAACTAAATTGTTTTCAAATTAAATTAAATTATTTTCAAATTTAATTAAATTATTTTAAAATAAAATAAAATTATTATTAACCAAAATTAAAATATTTTCAAATTAAATGAAATTATTTTCAAATAAAATTAAATTAATTTTAAATTAAATTAAACTATTTTCAAATTAAATTTAATTATTTTCAAACAAAATAAAATTACTCTCAAATAAAATTAAATTATTTTCAAATAAAATTAAATTATTTTCAAATAAAACTAAATTGTTTTCAAATTAAATTAAATTATTTTCAAATTAAATTATTTTCAAATAAAATTAAATTATTTTCAAATAAAACTAAATTGTTTTCAAATTAAATTAAACTATTTTCAAATTAAATTTAATTATTTTCAAACAAAATAAAATTACTCTCAAATAAAATTAAATTATTTTCAAATAAAATTAAATTATTTTTAAATATAACTAAATTCTTTTCAAAATAAATTAAATTATTTTTAAATAAAATTAAATTATTTTAAATAAAATTAAATTATATTTAAATAAAATTAAATTATTTTCCAATAAAAATAAATTATTTTCAAATAAACTTAAATTATTTTCAAATAAAATTAAATTAATTTCAAATAAAATTAAATTGTTTTCAAATAAAACTAAAATATTTTTAAATTAAAATAAATTATTTCCAAATATCACTAAATTATTTTCAAATTAAATGAAATTACTTTCAAATTTAATTAAATATTTTAAAATAAAATTATTATTAACTAAAATTAAATTATTTTCAAATTAAATGAAATTATTTTCAAATTAAATTAAATTAATTTCAAATTAAATTAATTTTAAATTAAATTAAACTATTTTCAAATTAAATTAAATTATTTTCAAAAAAAATTAAATAATTTTCGAATAAAACTAAATTATTTTCAAATAAAATTAAATTATTTTCAAATAAAATTAAATTATTTTGAAAAATAACTAAATTATTTTCAAATTAAATTAAATTATTTTCAAATTAAATTATTTTCAAATAAAATTAAATTGTTTTCAAATAAAATTAAATTATTTTCAAATAAAATTAAATTATTTTCAAATAAAACTAAATTATTTTCAAATTAAATTATTTAAAAAAAAATTAAATTATTTAAAAAAAAAACTAAATTATTTTCAAATCAAATTAAAATATTTTCAAGTAAAATCAAAATAGTTTCAAATAAAATTAAATTATTTTCAAATAAAATTAATTTATTTGCAAATAAAATTAAATTATTTTTAAATAAAATTAAATAATTATGAAATATAACTAAATTATTTTCAAATTAAATTAAATTATTTTCAAATTAAATTAAATTATTTTTAAATAAAATAAAATTATTTTCAAATGAAATAAAAGTATTCTCAAATAAAATAAAATTATTTTCAAATAAAATTAAATTATTTTCAAATAAAACTAAATTATTTTCAAATTAAATTAAAATATTTTCAAATTAAATTAAATTATTTTCAAATAAAATTAAATTGTTTTCAAATAAAGCTGAAATATTTTTAAATTAAATTAAATTATTTTCAAATATCACTAAATTATTTTCAAATTAAATAAAATTACTTTCAAATTAAATTAAATTGTTTTAAAATAAAATAAAATAATTTTTAAATAAAATTAAATTATTTTCAAATTAAATGAAATTATTTTCATATTAAATTAAATAAATTTCAAATTAAATTATTTTCAAATAAAACTAAATTATTTTCAAATTAAATTGAATTATTTTCAAATTAAATTAAATTATTGTCAAAAAAAATTAAATTATTTTCAAATAAAATGAAATTAATTGCAAATAAAACTAACTTATTTTGCAATGAAATGAAATTATTTTTAAATAAAATTAAAATATTTTCAAATATTTTTAAATTATTTTGAAATATAACTAAATTATTTTCAAATTAAATTAAATTATTTTCAAACTAAATTAAATTAAACTATTTTCAAATTAAATTTAATTATTTTCAAACAAAATAAAATTACTCTCAAATAAAATTAAATTATTTTCAAATAAAATTAAATTATTTTCAAATATAACTAAATTCTTTTCAAATTAAATTAAATTATTTTCAAATAAAATTAAAATATTTTAAATAAAATTAAATTATATTTAAATAAAATTAAATTTTTTTCCAATAAAAATAAATTATTTTCAAATTAAATTAAATTATTTTCAAATAAAATTAAATTAATTTCAAATAAAATTAAATTGTTTTCAAATAAAACTAAAATATTTTTAAATTGAATTAAATTATTTTCAAATATCACTAAATTATTTTCATATTAAATTAAATAAATTTCAAATTAAATTATTTTCAAATAAAACTAAATTATTTTCAAATTAAATTGAATTATTTTCAAATTAAATTAAATTATTGTCAAAAAAAATTAAATTATTTTCAAATAAAATGAAATTAATTGCAAATAAAACTAACTTATTTTGCAATGAAATGAAATTATTTTTAAATAAAATTAAAATATTTTCAAATATTTTTAAATTATTTTGAAATATAACTAAATTATTTTCAAATTAAATTAAATTATTTTCAAACTAAATTAAATTAAACTATTTTCAAATTAAATTTAATTATTTTCAAACAAAATAAAATTACTCTCAAATAAAATTAAATTATTTTCAAATAAAATTAAATTATTTTCAAATATAACTAAATTCTTTTCAAATTAAATTAAATTATTTTCAAATAAAATTAAAATATTTTAAATAAAATTAAATTATATTTAAATAAAATTAAATTTTTTTCCAATAAAAATAAATTATTTTCAAATTAAATTAAATTATTTTCAAATAAAATTAAATTAATTTCAAATAAAATTAAATTGTTTTCAAATAAAACTAAAATATTTTTAAATTGAATTAAATTATTTTCAAATATCACTAAATTATTTTCAAATTAAATAAAATTACTTTTAAATTAAATTAAATTAATTTAAAATAAAATAGAATTATTTTTAAATAAAATTAAATTATTTTCAAATTATATGAAATTATTTTCAAATTAAATTAAATTAATTTTAAATTAAATTAAATTATTTTCAAATTCAATTAAATTATTTTCAAATAAAATTAAGTCATTTTGAAATATAACTAAATTATTTTCAAATTAAATTAAATTGTTTTCAAATAAAATTAAATTATTTTCAAATAAAACTAAATTATTTTCAAATAAAATTAAATTATTTTCAAATAAAATTAAGTAATTTTGAAATATAACTAAATTATTTTCAAATTAAATTAAATTGTTTTCAAATAAAACTAAATTATTTTCAAATAAAATTAAATTATTTTCAAATAAAATTAAGTCATTTTGAAATATAACTAAATTATTTTCAAATTAAATTGTTTTCAAATTAAATTAAATTATTTTCAAATTAAATTAAATTATTTTCAAATCAAACTGAATTATTTTCAAATAAAATTAAATTATTTTCAAATAAAATTAAGTAATTTTGAAATATAACTAAATTATTTTCAAATTAAATTAAATTGTTTTCAAATAAAATTAAATTATTTTCAAATAAAATTAAATTATTTTCAAATAAAACTAAATTATTTTCAAATAAAATTAAATTATTTTCAAATAAAATTAAGTCATTTTGAAATATAACTAAATTATTTTCAAATTAAATTGTTTTCAAATTAAATTAAATTATTTTCAAATTAAATTAAATTATTTTCAAATCAAATTAAATTATTTTCAAATAAAATAAAATTATTTTCAAAAAATATTCAATTATTTGCAAATAAAATTAAATTATTTTCAAATAAAATTAAATTATTTTCAAATAAAATAAAATAATTTTTAAATAAAATAAAATAATTTTTAAATAAAATTAAATTATTTTCAAATTATTTTCAAATTAATTTAAATTATTTTCAAATTAAATTAAATTATTTTTAAATAAAATTAAATTATTTTCAAATAAAAATAAATTATTTTCAAATTAAATTAAAATATTTTCAAAATAAATTAAATTATTTTCAAATAAATTTAAATTAATTTTATATAAAATTAAATCATTTTCAAATTAAATGAAATTATTTTCGAATAAAATTCAATTAATTACAAATAAAGCTAACTTATTTTCCAATGAAATGAAATTATTTTCAAATAAATTTAAATTATTTTCAATATAATTAATTTATTTTCAAATAAAACTAAATTATTTTGAAATTAAATGAAATTATTTTCAAATTAAATTAAACAATTTTCAAATAAAATTAAATTATTTTCAAATAAAATTAAATTAATTGCAAATAAAATTAAATTATTTTCAAATAAAATTAAATTATTTTCAAATAAAATTAAATTATTTTTAAATTAAATTATTTTCAAATCAAATTAAATTATTTTCAAATAAAATAAAATTATTTTCAAAAAAAATTAAATTATTTGCAAATAAAATTAAATTATTTTCAAATAAAATTAAATTATTTTCAAATAAAATTAAATAATTTTTAAATAAAATTAAATTATTTTCAAATTAAATTAAATTATTTTCAAATTAAATAAAATTATTTTCAAATAAAATTAAATTATTTTCAAATAAAATTAATTTATTTGCAAGTAAAATTAAATTATTTTCAAATAAAATTAAATTATTTTCAAATAAAATTAAATTATTTTGAAATATAACTAAATTCTTTTTAAATTAAATTAAATTATTTTCAAAAAAAAATAAATTATTTTCAAATAAAATTAAATTATTTTAAATAAAATTAAATTATTTTTAAATAAAATTAAATTATTTTCAAATAAAAATAAATTATTTTCAAATAAAATTAATTTATTTTCAAATAAAATTAAATTATTTAAAAATAAAATTAAATTGGTGTCAAATAAAACTAAAATATTTTTAAATTAAATTAAATTATTTTCAAATATCACTAAATTATTTTCAAATTAAATAAAATTACTTTCAAATAAAATTAAATTATTTTAAAATAAAATTAAATTATTTTTAAATAAAATTAAATTATTTTCAAATTATATGAAATTATTTTCAAATTAAATTAAATTAATTTTAAATTAAATTAAAATATTTTCAAATTCAATTAAATTATTTTCAAATAAAACTAAATTATTTTCAAATTAAATTGAATTATTTTCAAATTTAATTAAATTATTTTCAAAAAAAATTAAATTATTTTCAAATAAAATAAAATTAATTACAAATATAATTAATATATTTTGAAATACAACTAAATTGTTTTCAAATTAAATTAAAATATTTTCAAATTAAATTAAATTATTTTCAAATTAAATTATTTTCGAATAAAATTAAATTATTTTCAAATAAAATTAAATTATTTTCAAATAACACTAAATTGTTTTTAAATTAAATTAAATTATTTTCAAATTTAATTAAATTATTTTAAAATAAAATAAAATTATTATTAACCAAAATTAAATTATTTTCAAATTAAATGAAATTATTTTCAAATTAAATTAAATTAATTTCAAATTAAATTAAACTATTTTCAAATTAAATTTAATTATTTTCAAACAAAATAAAATTACTCTCAAATAAAATAAAATTATTTTCAAATAAAACTAAATTATTTTCAAATAAAATTACATTATTTTCAAATAAAATTAAGTCATTTTGAAATATAACTAAATTATTTTCAAATTAAATTGTTTTCAAATTAAATTAAATTATTTTCAAATTAAATTAAATTATTTTCAAATCAAATTAAATTATTTTCAAATAAAATAAAATTATTTTCAAAAAAAATTAAATTGTTTGCAAATAAAATTAAATTATTTTCAAATAAAATTAAATTATTTTCAAATAAAATAAAATAATTTTTAAATAAAATTAAATTATTTTCAAATTATTTTCAAATTAATTTAAATTATTTTCAAATTAAATTAAATTATTTTTAAATAAAATTAAATTATTTTCAAATAAAAATAAATTATTTTCAAATTAAATTAAAATATTTTCAACATAAATTAAATTATTTTTAAATAAAATTAAATTAATTTTATATAAAATTAAATCATTTTCAAATTAAATGAAATTATTTTCGAATAAAATTCAATTAATTACAAATAAAACTAACTTATTTTCCAATGAAATGAAATTATTTTCAAATAAATTTAAATTATTTTCAATATAATTAATTTATTTTCAAATAAAACTAAATTATTTTGAAATTAAATGAAATTATTTTCAAATTAAATTAAACAATTTTCAAATAAAATTAAATTATTTTAAATAAAATTAAATTATTTTCCAATAAAATTAAAATATTTTTAAATAAAATTAAATTATTTTCAAATAAAATTAAATAATTTTGAAAGATAACTAAATCATTTTTAAATTAAATTAAATTATTTTCAAATTAAACTAAATTATTTTTAAATTAAATTAAATTATTTTCAAATAAAATTAAATTATTATTAAATTAAATTAAATTATTTTCAAGTGAAAATAAATTATTTTTAAATAAAATTAAACTATTTTCAAAAAAAATTAAATTATTTTCAAATAAAATTAAATTATTTTCAAATAAAATTAAATTATTTTCAAATAAAATTAAATTTTTTTTAAATAAAATTAAATTATTTTCAAATAAAATTAAATTATTTTGAAATATAACTAAATTATTTTCAAATAAAATTAAATTATTTTCAAATAAATTAAATTAATTTCAAATAAAATTAAATTGTTTTCAAATAAAACTTAAATATTTTTAAATTAAATTAAATTATTTTCAAATTAAATGAAATTATTTTCATATTAAATTAAATAAATTTCAAATAAAACTAAATTATTTTTAAATTAAATTAAATTATTTTCAAATTAAATTAAATTATTGTCAAAAAAAATGTAATTATTTTCAAATAAAATGAAATTAATTGCAAATAAAACTAACTTATTTTGCAATGAAATGAAATTATTTTTAAATAAAATTAAAATATTTTCAAATATATTTAAATTATTTTGAAATATAACTAAATTATTTTCAAATTAAATTAAATTATTTTCAAATTAAATTAAATTAAACTATTTTCAAATTAAATTTAGTTATTTTCAAACAAAATAAAATTACTCTCAAATAAAATTAAATTATTTTCAAATAAAATTAAATTATTTTGAAATATAACTAAATTCTTTTCAAATTAAATTAAATTATTTTCAAATAAAATTAAAATATTTTAAATAAAATTAGATTATATTTAAATAAAATTAAATTTTTTTCCAATAAAAATAAATTATTTTCAAATTAAATTAAATTATTTTCAAATAAATTAAATTAATTTCAAATAAAATTAAATTGTTTTCAAATAAAACTTAAATATTTTTAAATTAAATTAAATTATTTTCAAATATCACTAAATTATTTTCAAATTAAATAAAATTACTTTTAAATTAAATTCAATTATTTTAAAATAAAATAAAATTATTTTTAAATAAAATTAAATTATTTCCAAATTATATGAAATTATTTTCAAATTAAATTAAATTAATTTTAAATTAAATTAAATTATTTTCAAATTCAATTAAATTATTTTCAAATAAAACTAAATTATTTTCAAAATGAATTAAATCATTTTCTAATTTAATTAAATTATTTTGAAAAAAAATTAAATTATTTTCAAATAAAATAAAATTAATTACAAATATAATTAATATATTTTGAAATATAACTAAATTGTTTTCAAAATAAATTAAAATATTTTCAAATTAAATTAAATTATTTTCAAATTAAATTAAATTATTTTCGAATAAAATTAAATTATTTTCAAATAAAATTAAATTATTTTCAAATAAAACTAAATTGTTTTCTAATTAAATTAAATTATTTTCAAATTTAATTAAATTATTTTAAAATAAAATAAAATTATTATTAACCAAAATTAAAATATTTTCAAATTAAATGAAATTATTTTCAAATAAAATTAAATTTAATTAAACTATTTTCAAATTAAATTTAATTCTTTTCAAACAAAATAAAATTACTCTCAAATAAAATTAAATTATTTTCAAATAAAATTAAATTATTTTGAAATATAACTAAATTCTTTTCAAATTAAATTAAATTATTTTCAAATAAAATTAAATTATTTTAAATAAAATTAAATTATATTTAAATAAAATTAAATTATTTTCCAATAAAAATAAATTATTTTCAAATAAAATTAAATTATTTTTAAATAAAATTAAATTAATTTCAAATAAAATTAAATTGTTTTCAAATAAAACTAAAATAATTTTAAATTAAATTAAATTATTTTGAAATATCACTAAATTATTTTCAAATTAAATAAAATTACTTTCAAATTTAATTAAATTATTTTAAAATAAAATAAAATTATTATTAACTAAAATTAAATTATTTTCAAATTAAATGAAATTATTTTCAAATTAACTTAAATTAATTTCAAATTAAATTAAACTATTTTCAAATTAAGTTAAATTATTTTCAAATAAAATTAAATCATTTTTAAATAAAACTAAATTATTTTCAAATTAAATCATTTAAAAAAAAATTAAATTATTTAAAAAAAAAAAAATTATTTTCAAATTAAATTAAAATATTTTCAAGTAAAATTAAAATAGTTTCAAATAAAATTAATTTATTTTCAAATAAAATTAATTTATTTTCAAATAAAATTAAATTATTTTCGAATAAAATTAAATAATTATGAAATATAACTAAATTATTTTCAAATTAAATTAAATTATTTTCAAATTAAATTAAATTATTTTCAAATAAAACTAAATTATTTTTAAATTAAATTAAAATATTTTTAAATAAAATTAAATTATTTTCAAATAAAATTAAATTGTTTTCAAATAAAACTAAAATATTTTTAAATTAAATTAAATTATTTTCAAATATCACTAAATTATTTGCAAATTAAATTAAATTATTTTCAAATAAAATTAAATTATTTTCAAATGAAATAAAAGTATTCTCAAATAAAATTAAATTATTTTCAAATTAAATTAAATTATTTTCAAATAAAACTAAATTATTTTCAAATTAAACTAAATTATTTTCAAATTAAATTAAATTATTTTCAAATTAAATTAAATTAAATTATTTTCAAATAAAATTAAATTATTTTCAAATAAAATTAAATTATTTTTAAATAAAATTAAATTATTTTCATATTAAACTAAAATATTTTCAAATTAAATTAAATTATTTAAAAAAAAATAAAAATTATTTTCAAATAAAACTAAATTATTTTCAAATTAAAATAAAATATTTTCAAATAAAATTAAATTATTTTCAAATAAAATTAAATTATTTTCCAATAAAATTAAAATATTTTTAAATAAAATTAAATTATTTTCAAATAAAATTAAATAATTTTGAAATATAACTAAATCATTTTTAAATTAAATTAAATTATTTTCAAATTAAACTAAATTATTTTTAAATTAAATTAAATTATTTTCAAATAAAATTAAATTATTATTAAATTAAATTAAATTATTTTCAAGTGAAAATAAATTATTTTTAAATAAAATTAAACTATTTTCAAAAAAAATTAAATTATTTTCAAATAAAATTAAATTATTTTCAAATAAAATTAAATTATTTTTAAATAAAATTAAATTTTTTTTAAATAAAATTAAATTATTTTCAAATAAAATTAAATTATTTTCAAATAAATTAAATTAATTTCAAATAAAATTAAATTGTTTTCAAATAAAACTTAAATATTTTTAAATTAAATTAAATTATTTTCAAATATCACTAAATTATTTTCAAATTAAATAAAATTACTTTTAAATTAAATTAAATTATTTTAAAATAAAATAAAATTATTTTTAAATAAAATTAAATTATTTTCAAATTATATGAAATTATTTTCAAATTAAATTAAATTAATTTTAAATTAAATTAAATTATTTTCAAATTCAATTAAATTATTTTCAAATAAAACTAAATTATTTTCAAAATGAATTAAATCATTTTCTAATTTAATTAAATTATTTTGAAAAAAAATTAAATTATTTTCAAATAAAATAAAATTAATTACAAATATAATTAATATATTTTGAAATATAACTAAATTGTTTTCAAATTAAATTAAAATATTTTCAAATTAAATTAAATTATTTTCAAATCAAATTAAATTATTTTCGAATAAAATTAAATTATTTTCAAATAAAATTAAATTATTTTCAAATAAAACTAAATTGTTTTCTAATTAAATTAAATTATTTTCAAATTTAATTAAATTATTTTAAAATAAAATAAAATTATTATTAACCAAAATTAAAATATTTTCAAATTAAATGAAATTATTTTCAAATAAAATTAAATTAAATTAAACTATTTTCAAATTAAATTTAATTCTTTTCAAACAAAATAAAATTACTCACAAATAAAATTAAATTATTTTCAAATAAAATTAAATTATTTTGAAATATAACTAAATTCTTTTCAAATTAAATTAAATTATTTTCAAATAAAATTAAATTATTTTAAATAAAATTAAATTATATTTAAATAAAATTAAATTATTTTCCTATAAAAATAAATTATTTTTAAATAAAATTAAATTATTTTTAAATAAAATTAAATTAATTTTAAATAAAATTAAATTGTTTTCAAATAAAACTAAAATAATTTTAAATTAAATTAAATTATTTTGAAATATCACTAAATTATTTTCAAATTAAATGAAATTACTTTCAAATTTAATTAAATTATTTTAAAATAAAATAAAATTATTATTAACTAAAATTAAATTATTTTCAAATTAAATTAAATTATTTTCAAAAAAAATTAAATAATTTTCGAATAAAACTAAATTATTTTCAAATAAAATTAAATTATTTTCAAATAAAATTAAATTATTTTGAAAAATAACTATATTATTTACAAATTAAATTAAATTATTTTCAAATTAAATTATTTTCAAATAAAATAAATTGTTTTCAAATAAAATTAAATTATTTTCAAATAAAATTAAATCATTTTTAAATAAAACTAAATTATTTTCAAATTAAATCATTTAAAAAAAAAATTAAATTATTAAAAAAAAAAAAAATTATTTTCAAATTAAATTAAAATATTTTCAAGTAAAATTAAAATAGTTTCAAATAAAATTAATTTATTTTCAAATAAAATTAATTTATTTTCAAATAAAATTAAATTATTTTCGAATAAAATTAAATAATTATGAAATATAACTAAATTATTTTCAAATTAAATTAAATTATTTTCAAATTAAATTAAATTATTTTCAAATAAAATTAAATTATTTTCAAATGAAATAAAAGTATTCTCAAATAAAATTATTTTCAAATAAAATTAAATTATTTTCAAATAAAACTAAATTATTTTTAAATTAAATTAAAATATTTTTAAATAAAATTAAATTATTTTCAAATAAAATTAAATTGTTTTCAAATAAAACTAAAATATTTTTAAATTAAATTAAATTATTTTCAAATATCACTAAATTATTTGCAAATTAAATTAAATTATTTTCAAATAAAATTAAATTATTTTCAAATGAAATAAAAGTATTCTCAAATAAAATTAAATTATTTTCAAATTAAATTAAATTATTTTCAAATAAAACTAAATTATTTTCAAATTAAATTAAATTATTTTCAAATTAAATTAAATTATTTTCAAATTAAATTAAATTAAATTATTTTCAAATTAAATTAAATTATTTTCAAATAAAATTAAATTATTTTCAAATAAAATTAAATTATTTTCATATAAAACTAAAATATTTTCAAATTAAATTAAATTATTTAAAAAAAAATAAAAATTATTTTCAAATAAAACTAAATTATTTTCAAATTAAAATAAAATATTTTCAAATAAAGTTAAATTATTTTCAAATAAAATTAAATTATTTTCCAATAAAATTAAAATATTTTTAAATAAAATTAAATTATTTTCAAATAAAATTAAATAATTTTGAAATATAACTAAATCATTTTTAAATTAAATTAAATTATTTTCAAATTAAACTAAATTATTTTTAAATTAAATTAAATTATTTTCAAATAAAATTAAATTATTATTAAATTAAATTAAATTATTTTCAAGTGAAAATAAATTATTTTTAAATAAAATTAAACTATTTTCAAAAAAAATTAAATTATTTTCAAATAAAATTAAATTATTTTCAAATAAAATTAAATTATTTTCAAATAAAATTAAATTATTTTTAAATAAAATTAAATTATTTTCAAATAAAATTAAATTATTTTGAAATATAACTAAATTATTTTCAAATAAAATTAAATTATTTTCAAATTAAATTAAATTAAATTATTTTTAAATTAAATTAAATTGTTTTCAAATAAAATTAAATTATTTTCAAATAAAATTAAATTTTTTTTAAACAAAACTAAATTATTTTCAAATAAAATTAAATTATTTTCAAAAAAAATTAAATTATTTAAAAAAAAAACTAAATTATTTTCAAATTAAATTAAAACATTTTCAAATAAAATTAATATATTTTTAAATAAAATTAAATTATTTTCAAATAAAATTAAATTATTTTCAAATAAAATTAAATTATTTCAAATAAATTTAAATAATTTTGAAATTTAACTAATTTATATTCAAATTAAATTATTTTCAAATTAAATTAAATTATTTTCAAATAAAATTAAATTATTTTCAAATGAAATAAAAGTATTCTCAAATAAAATTATTTTCAAATAAAATTAAATTATTTTCAAATAAAACTAAATTATTTTTAAATTAAATTAAAATATTTTTAAATAAAATTAAATTATTTTCAAATAAAATTAAATTGTTTTCAAATAAAACTAAAATATTTTTAAATTAAATTAAATTATTTTCAAATATCACTAAATTATTTGCAAATTAAATTAAATTATTTTCAAATAAAATTAAATTATTTTCAAATGAAATAAAAGTATTCTCAAATAAAATTAAATTATTTTCAAATTAAATTAAATTAT
Source organism: Phosphuga atrata (assembly GCA_944588485.1). NCBI lineage: Eukaryota > Metazoa > Arthropoda > Insecta > Coleoptera > Silphidae > Phosphuga > Phosphuga atrata. Next base: position 36,716,443 of record OX155894.1, read on the forward strand.
TTTCAAATAAAACTAAATTATTTTCAAATTAAATTAAATTATTTTCAAATTAAATTAAATTATTTTCAAATTAAATTAAATTAAATTATTTTCAAATAAAATTAAATTATTTTCAAATAAAATTAAATTATTTTCAAATAAAATTAAATTATTTTCATATAAAACTAAAATATTTTCAAATTAAATTAAATTATTTAAAAAAAAATAAAAATTATTTTCAAATAAAACTAAATTATTTTCAAATTAAAATAAAATATTTTCAAATAAAGTTAAATTATTTTCAAATAAAATTAAATTATTTTCCAATAAAATTAAAATATTTTTAAATAAAATTAAATTATTTTCAAATAAAATTAAATAATTTTGAAATATAACTAAATCATTTTTAAATTAAATTAAATTATTTTCAAATTAAACTAAATTATTTTTAAATTAAATTAAATTATTTTCAAATAAAATTAAATTATTATTAAATTAAATTAAATTATTTTCAAGTGAAAATAAATTATTTTTAAATAAAATTAAACTATTTTCAAAAAAAATTAAATTATTTTCAAATAAAATTAAATTATTTTCAAATAAAATTAAATTATTTTCAAATAAAATTAAATTATTTTTAAATAAAATTAAATTATTTTCAAATAAAATTAAATTATTTTGAAATATAACTAAATTATTTTCAAATAAAATTAAATTATTTTCAAATTAAATTAAATTAAATTATTTTTAAATTAAATTAAATTTTTTTCAAATAAAATTAAATTATTTTCAAATAAAATTAAATTTTTTTTAAACAAAACTAAATTATTTTCAAATAAAATTAAATTATTTTCAAAAAAAATTAAATTATTTAAAAAAAAAACTAAATTATTTTCAAATTAAATTAAAACATTTTCAAATAAAATTAATATATTTTTAAATAAAATTAAATTATTTTCAAATAAAATTAAATTATTTTCAAATAAAATTAAATTATTTCAAATAAATTTAAATAATTTTGAAATTTAACTAATTTATATTCAAATTAAATTATTTTCAAATTAAATTAAATTATTTTCAAATAAAATTAAATTATTTTCAAATTAAATTAAAATATTTTCAAATAAAATTAAATTATTTTCAAATAAAATTAAATTGTTTTCAAATAAAATTAAAATATTTTTAAATTAAATTAAATTATTTTCAAATATCAAAATAAATAAAATTACTTTCAAATTAAATTATTAAAAAATTTAAATTATTATTTTTATTTAAAAAAAAAAAAATTATTTTTAAATAAAATTAAATTATTTTCAAATTAAATGAAATTATTTTCAATTTAAATTAAATTAATATCAAATTAAATTAAATTATTTTGAAATAAAACTAGATTATTTTCAAATTAAATTAAATTATTTTTAAATTAAATTATTTTCAAAAAAAAAAATTATTTTCAAATAAAACTAAATTATTTTCAAATTAAATTAAAATATTTTCAAATAAAATTAAATTATTTTCAAATAAAATTAAATTATTTTCCAATAAAATTAAAATATTTTCAAATAAAATTAAATTATTTTCAAATAAAATTAAATAATTTTGAAATATAACTAAATCATTTTCAAATTAAATTAAATTATTTTCAAATAAAATTAAATTATTTTCAAATGAAATTAAATTATTTTCAAATAAAATTAAAATATTATTAAATAAAATTAAATTATTTTCAAGTAAAAATAAATTATTTTTAAATAAAATTAAACTATTTTCAAATAAAAATAAACTATTTTCAAATAAAATAAAATTATTTTTAAAAGAAATTAAATTATTTTTAAATAAAATTAAATTATTTTCAAATAAAATTAAATTATTTTCAAATAAAATTAAATTATTTTTAAATAAAATTAAATTATTTTCAAATAAAATTAAATTATTTTGAAATATAACTAAATTATTTTCAAATTAAATTAAATTATTTTCAAATTAAATTAAATTAAATTATTTTCAAATAAAATTAAATTGTTTTCAAATAAAATTAAATTATTTTCAAATAAAATTAAATTATTTCAAATGAAATTAAATAATTTTGAAATTTAACTAAATTATATTCAAATTAAATTAAATTATTTTCAAATTAAATTAAATTATTTTCAAATAAAATTAAATTATTTTCAAAGTAAATTAAAATATTTTCAAAAAAAATCAAATTATTTTCAAATAAAATTAAATTATTTTCAAATAAAATTAAATTATTTTCAAATAAAATAATAGTATTTTCAAATAAAATTAAATTATTTTCAAATAAAATTAATTTATTTTCAAATAAAATTAAATTATTTCAAATAAAATTAAATAATTTTGAAATTTAACTAAATTATATTCAAATTAAATTAAATAATTTTCAAATTAAATTAAATTATTTTCAAATAAAATTAAATTATTTTCAAATAAAATAATAGTATTTTCAAATGAAATTAAATTATTTTCATATAAAATTAAATTTTTTTCAAATAAAACTAAATTATTTTCAAAATTAAATTAAAATATTTTCAAATAAAATTAAATTATTTTCAAATAAAATTAAATTATTTTCCAATAAAATTAAAATATTTTCAAATAAAATTAAATTATTTTCAAATAAAATTAAATAATTTTGAAATATAACTAAATTATTTTTAAATTAAATTAAATTAGTTTCAAATTAAATTAAATTATTTTCAAATAAAATTAAATTATTTTCAAATAAAATAAAATTATTATTAAATTAAATTAAATTATTTTCAAGTAAAAATAAATTATTTTTAAAAAAAATTAAACTATATTCAAATAAAAATAAACTATTTTCAAATAAAATTAAATTATTTTCAAAAAAAATTAAATTATTTTCAAATAAAAATAAATTATTTTCAAATAAAATTAAATTATTTTCAAATAAAATTAAATTATTTTTAAATAAAATTAAATTATGTTCAAATAAAATTGAATTATTTTGAAATATAACTAAATTATTTTCAAATTAAATTAAACTATTTTCAAATTAAATTAAATTAAATTATTTTCAAATTAAATTAAATTGTTTTTAAATGAAATTAAATTATTTTTAAATAAAATTAAATTATTTTTAAACAAAACTAAATTATTTTCAAATTAAATTAAATTATTTTCAAAAAAAATAAAATTATTTAAAAAAAAAACTAAATTATTTTCAAATTAAATTAAAACATTTTCAAATAAAATTAAAATATTTTCAAATAAAATTAAATTATTTTCAAATAAAATTAAATTATTTTCAAATAAAATTAAATTATTTCAAATGAAATTAAATAATTTTGAAATTTAACTAAATTATATTCAAATTAAATTAAATTATTTTCAAATTAAATTAAATTATTTTCAAATTAAATTAAATTATTTTCAAGGTAAATTAAAATATTTTCAAAAAAAATTAAATTATTTTCAAATAAAATTAAATAATTTAAATTAAATTATTTTCAAATATCACTAAATCATTTTCAAATTAAATAAAATTACATTCAAATTAAATTAAATTATTAAAAAAAAAAAAAAATATTTTTAAATAAAATTAAATTATTTTTAAATTAAATGAAATTATTTTCAAATAAAATTAAATTATTTTCAAATAAAATTAAATTATTTTCAAATTAAATTAACATATTTTGAAATAAAATTAAATTATTTTCAAATAAAATTAAATTGTTTTCAAATAAAATTAAAATATTTTTAAATTAAATTATTTTCAAATATCACTAAATCATTTTCAAATTAAATAAAATTACTTTCAAATTAAATTAAATTATTTAAAAAAAAAAAAATTATTTTTAAATAAAATTAAATTATTTTCAAATTAAATGAAATTTATTTCAAAAAAAATTAAATTAATTTCAAATTAAATTAAATTATTTTGAAATAAAACTAGATTATTTTCAAATTAAATTAAATTATTTTTAAATTAGATTATTTTCAAAAAAAAAATTATTTTCAAATAAAACTAAATTATTTTCAATTAAATTAAAATATTTTCAAATAAAATTAAATTATTTTCAAATAAAATTAAATTATTTTTCAATAAAATTAAAATATTTTCAAATAAAATTAAATTATTTTCAAATAAAATTAAATAATTTTGAAATATAACTAAATTATTTTCAAATTAAATTAAATTATTTTTAAATTAAATTAAATTATTTTCAAATTAAATTAAATTATTTTCAAATAAAATTAAAATATTATTAAATAAAATTAAATTATTTTCAAGTAAAAATAAATTATTTTCAAATAAAATTAAATCATTTTTAAATAAAATTAAATTATTTTCAAATAAAATTAAATTATTTTGAAATATAACTAAATTATTTTCAAATTAAATTAAACTATTTTCAAAATAAATTAAATTAAATTATTTTCAAATTAAATTAAATTGTTTTTAAATAAAATTAAATTATTTTCAAATTAAATTAAATTATTTTCAAATTAAATTAAATTATTTTCAAATAAAATAATAGTATTTTCAAATTAAATTAAATTATTTTCATATAAAATTAAATTTGTTTCAAATAAAACTAAATTATTTTCAAATTAAATTAAAATATTTTCAAACAAAACTAAATTATTTTCAAATTAAATTAAATTATTTTTAAAAGAAATTAAATTATTTTTAAATAAAATTAAATTATTTTCAAATAAAATTAAATTCTTTTCAAATAAAATTAAATTATTTTTAAATAAAATTAAATTATTTTCAAATAAAATTAAATTATTTTGAAATATAACTAAATTTTTTTCAAATTAAATTAAATTAAATTATTTTCAAATAAAATAAAATTGTTTTCAAATAAAATTAAATTATTTTCAAATAAAATTAAATTATTTTTAAATAAAACTAAATTATTTTCAAATTAAATTAAATTATTTTCAAAAAAAATTAAATTATTTAAAAAAAAAAACTAAATTATTTTTAAATTAAATTAAAATATTTTCAAGTAAAGTAAAAATATTTTAAAATAAAATTAAATTATTTTCAAATAAAATTAAATTATTTTCAAATAAAATTAAATTATTTTTAAATAAAATTAAATTATTTTCAAATAAAATTAAATTATTTTGAAATATAACTAAATTATTTTCAAATTAAATTAAATTATTTTCAAATTAAATTAAATTATTTTCAAATTAAATTAAATTGTTTTCAAATAAAATTAAATTATTTTCAAATAAAATTAAATTCTTTTTAAACAAAACTAAATTATTTTCATATTAAATTAAATTATTTTCAAAAAAAATTAAATTATTTAAAAAAAAAACTAAATTATTTTCAAATTAAATTAAAACATTTTCAAATAAAATTAAAATATTTTCAAATAAAATTAAATTATTTTCAAATAAAATTAAATTATTTTCAAATAAAATTAAATTATTTTCAAAGTAAATTAAAATATTTTCAAATAAAATTAAATTATTTTCAAATAAAATTAAAATATTTTTAAATTAAATTAAATTATTTACAAATATCACTAAATCATTTTCAAATTAAATAAAATTACTTTCAAATTAAATTAAATTATTTAAAAAAAAAAAAATATATTTTTAAATAAAATTAAATTATTTTTTAATTAAATGAAATTATTTTCAAATAAAATTAAATTATTTTCAAATAAAATTAAATTATTTTCAAATTAAATTAAAATATTTTCAAATAAAATTAAATTATTTTCAAATAAAATTAAATTGTTTTCAAATAAAATTAAAATATTTTTAAATTAAATTAAATTATTTTCAAATATCACGAAATCATTTTCAAATTAAATAAAATTACTTTCAAATTAAATTAAATTATTTAAAAAAAAAAAAATTATTTTTAAATAAAATTAAATTATTTTCAAATTAAATGAAATTATTTTCAAATTAAATTAAATTTATTTCAAATTAAATCAAATTATTTTGAAATAAAACTAGATTATTTTCAAATTAAATTAAATTATTTTTAAATTAAATTAAATTATTTTCAAATAAAATTAAATTATTTTCCAATAAAATTAAAATATTTTCAAATAAAATTAAATTATTTTCAAATAAAATTAAATAATTTTGAAATATAACTAAATTATTTTCAAATTAAATTAAATTATTTTCAAATTAAATTAAATTATTTTCAAATTAAATTAAATTATTTTCAAATAAAATTAAAATATTAAATAAAATTAAATTATTTTCAAGTAAAAATAAATTATTTTTAAATAAAATTAAACTATTTTCAATTAAAAATAAACTATTTTCAAATAAAATTAAATTATTTTTAAAAGAAATTAAATTATTTTTAAATAAAATTAAATTATTTTCAAATAAAATTAAATTATTTTCAAATAAAATTAAATTATTTTCAAATAAAATTAAATTATTTTGAAATATAACTAAATTATTTTCAAATTAAATTAAATTATTTTCAAATTAAATTAAATTAAATTATTTTCAAATAAAATTAAATTGTTTTCAAATAAAATTAAATTATTTTTAAATAAAATTAAATTATTTTTAAATAAAACTAAATTATTTTCAAATTAAATTAAATTATTTTCAAAAAAAATTAAATTATTAAAAAAAAAAACTAAATTATTTTTAAATTAAATTAAAATATTTTCAAGTAAAATAAAAATAGTTTCAAATAAAATTAAATTAATTACAAATATAACTACAATATTTTTAAATTAAATTAAATTATTTTCAAATATCACTAAATTATTTTCAAAATAAATAAAATTACCTTCAAATTAAATAAAATTATTTTAAAATAAAATAAAATTATTTTTAAATAAAATAAAATTATTTTCAAATTAAATGAAATTATTTTCAAATTAAATTAAATTAATTTCAAATTAAATTAAATAATTTTCAAATTAAATTAAATTATTTTCAAATAAAAGTAAATTATTTTCAAAATAAATTAAATTATTTTCAAATCAAATTAAATTATTTTCAAATAAAATTAAATTATTTTCAAATAAAATAAAAGTATTTTCAAATGAAATTAAATTATTTTTATATAAAATTAAATTATTTTCAAATAAAACTAAATTATTTTCAAATTAAATTAAAATATTTTCAAATAAAATTAAATTATTTTCAAATAAAATTAAATTATTTTCCAATAAAATTAAAATATTTTCAAATAAAATTAAATTATTTTCAAATAAAATTAAATAATTTTGAAATATAACTAAATTATTTTCAAATTAAATTAAATTAGTTTCAAATTAAATTAAATTATTTTCAAATAAAATTAAATTATTTTCAAATAAAATAAAATTATTATTAAATTAAATTAAATTATTTTCAAGTAAAAATAAATTATTTTTAAATAAAATTAAACTATATTCAAATGAAAATAAACTATTTTCAAATAAAATTAAATTATTTTCAAAAAAAATTAAATTATTTTCAAATAAAAATAAATTATTTTCAAATAAAATTAAATTATTTTAAAATAAAATTAAATTATTTTTAAACAAAACTAAATTATTTTCAAATTAAATTAAATTATTTTCAAAAAAAATTAAATTATTTAAAAAAAAAACTAAATTATTTTCAAATTAAATTAAAACATTTTCAAATAAAATTAAAATATTTTCAAATAAAATTAAATTATTTTCAAATAAAATTAAATTATTTTCAAATAAAATTAAATTATTTCAAATGAAATTAAATAATTTTGAAATTTAACTAAATTATATTCAAATTAAATTAAATTATTTTCAAATTAAATTAAATTATTTTCAAATAAAATAAAATTATTTTCAAAGTAAATTAAACTATTTTCAAATTAAATTAAATTAAATTATTTTTAAATTAAATTAAATTGTTTTTAAATAAAATTAAATTATTTTCAAATAAAATAAAATTATTTTTAAACAAAACTAAATTATTTTCAAATTAAATTAAATTATTTTCAAAAAAAATTAAATTATTTAAAAAAAAAACTAAATTATTTTCAAATTAAATTAAAACATTTTCAAATAAAATTAAAATATTTTCAAATAAAATTAAATTATTTTCAAATAAAATTAAATTATTTTCAAATAAAATTAAAATATTTTTAAATTAAATTAAATTATTTTCAAATATCACTAAATCATTTTCAAATTAAATAAAATTACTTTCAAATTAAATTAAATTATTTAAAAAAAAAAAAAAATATTTTTAAATAAAATTAAATTATTTTTAAATTAAATGAAATTATTTTCAAATAAAATTAAATTATTTAGAAATATAACTAAATTATTTTCAAATTAAATTAAATTTTTTTCAAATTAAATTAAATTAAATTATTTTCAAATTAAATGAAATTATTTTCAAATTAATCTAAATTAATTTCAAATTAAATTAAATTATTTTGAAATAAAACTAGATTATTTTCAAATTAAATTAAATTATTTTCAAATTAAATTAAATTATTTTCAAAAAAAAATTAATTATTTTCAAATAAAACTAAATTATTTTCAAATTAAATTAAATTATTTTCAAATTAAATTAAATTATTTTCAAATAAAATTAAATTATTATTAAATAAAATTAAATTATTTTCAAGTAAAAATAAACTATTTTTAAATAAAATTAAACTATTTTCAAATAAAAATAAACTATTTTCAAATAAAATTAAATTATTTTCAAAAGAAATTAAATTCTTTTTAAATAAAATTAAATTATTTTCAAATAAAATTAAATTATTTTCAAATAAAATTAAATTATTTTTAAATAAAATTAAATTATTTTCAAATAAAATTAAATTATTTTGAAATATAACTAAATTATTTTCAAATTAAATTAAATTATTTTCAAATTAAATTAAATTAAATTATTTTCAAAAAAAATTAAATTGTTTTCAAATAATATTGAATTATTTTCAAATAAAATTAAATTATTTTCAAATAAAACTAAATTGTTTTCAAATTAAATTAAATTATTTTCAAAAAAAATTAAATTATTTAAAAAAAAAAAAAATATTTTTAAATTCAATTAAAATATTTTCAAGTAAAATAAAAATATTTTCAAATAAAATTAAATTATTTTCAAATAAAATTAAATTATTTTCAAATAAAATTAAATTATTTTCAAATAAAACTAAATTATTTTCAAATTAAATTAAAATATTTTCAAATAAAATTAAACTATTTTCAAATAAAATTAAATTGTTTTCAAATAAAACTAAAATATTTTAAAAATAAATTAAATTATTTTCAAATATCACTAAATCATTTTCAAATTAAATAAAATTACTTTCAAATAAAATTAAATAATTTTGAAATATAAGTAAATTATTTTCAAATTAAATTAAATTATTTTCAAATTAAATTAAATTATTTTCAAATAAAAATAAATTATTTTCAAATAATACTTATTTATTTTCAAATTAAATTAAATTATTATCAAATAAAGATGAATTATTTTCAAATAAAATTAATTTATTTTCAAATAAAATTAAATAATTTTGAAATATAACTAAATTATTTTCAAATAAAATTAAACTATTTTCAAATAAAACTAAATTATTTTAAAATTAAATAAAATTATTTTTAAATTTAATTAAACTATTTTCAAATAAAATTAAAATATTTTCAAATAAAAATAAATTATTTTCAAACTAAAATAAATTATTTTCAAATGAAATTAAATTAGTTTCAAATAAAATTAAATTATCTTCAAATAAAATTTAATTATTTTCAAATAAAATAAAATTAATTACAAATAAAACTAACTTATTTTCCAATGAAATGAAATTATTTTCAAATATAATTAAATTTTTTTCAAATATGTATAAATTATTTTGAAATATAACTAAATTATTTTCAAATTAAATTAAATTATATTCAAATTAAATTAAAATATTTTCAAATAAAATTAAATTATTTTCAAATAAAATTAAATTAATTACAAATATAACTACAATATTTTTAAATTAAATTAAATTATTTTCAAATATCACTAAATTATTTTCAAAATAAATAAAATTACCTTCAAATTAAATAAAATTATTTTAAAATAAAATAAAATTATTTTTAAATAAAATAAAATTATTTTCAAATTAAATGAAATTATTTTCAAATTAAATTAAATTATTTTCAAATAAAAATAAATTATTTTCAAATAAAACTTATTTATTTTCAAATTAAATTAAATTATTATCAAATAAAGATGTATTATTTTCAAATAAAATTAATTTATTTTCAAATAAAATTAAATAATTTTGAAATATAACTAAATTATTTTCAAATAAAATTAAACTATTTTCAAATAAAACTAAATTATTTTAAAATTAAATGAAATTATTTTTAAATTTAATTAAACTATTTTCAAATAAAATTAAAATATTTTCAAATAAAAATAAATTATTTTCAAACTAAAATAAATTATTTTCAAATGAAATTAAATTAGTTTCAAATAAAATTAAATTATCTTCAAATAAAATTTAATTTTTTTCAAATAAAATAAAATTAATTACAAATAAAACTAACTTATTTTCCAATGAAATGAAATTATTTTCAAATAAAATTAAATTATTTTCAAATATGTTTAAATTATTTTGAAATATAACTAAATTATTTTCAAATTAAATTAAATTATATTCAAATTAAATTAAAATATTTTCAAATAAAATTAAATTATTTTCAAATAAAATTAAATTAATTACAAATATAACTACAATATTTTTAAATTAAATTAAATTATTTTCAAATATCACTAAATTATTTTCAAAATAAATAAAATTACCTTCAAATTAAATAAAATTATTTTAAAATAAAATAAAATTATTTTTATATAAAATAAAATTATTTTCAAATTAAATGAAATTATTTTTAAATTAAATTAAATTAATTTCAAATTAAATTAAATAATTTTCAAATTAAATTAAATTATTTTCAAATAAAAGTAAATTATTTTCAAAATAAATTAAATTATTTTCAAATCAAATTAAATTATTTTCAAAAAACAAATTATTTTCAAATAAAATTAAATTAATTACAAATAAAACTAACTTATTTTCCAACGAAATGAAATTATTTTCAAATAAAATCAAATTATCTTCAAATAAAATTTAATTATTTTCAAATAAAATAAAATTATTTCAAATAAAATTAAATAATTTTGAAATTTAACTAAATTATATTCAAATTAAATTAAATTATTTTCAAATTAAATTAAATTATTTTCAAATAAAATTAAATTATTTTCAAATAAAATAAAAGTATTTTCAAATGAAATTAAATTATTTTTATATAAAATTAAATTATTTTCAAATAAAACTAAATTATTTTCAAATTAAATTAAAATATTTTCAAATAAAATTAAATTATTTTCAAATAAAATTAAATTATTTTCCAATAAAATTAAAATATTTTCAAATAAAATTAAATTATTTTCAAATAAAATTAAATAATTTTGAAATATAACTAAATTATTTTCAAATTAAATTAAATTAGTTTCAAATTAAATTAAATTATTTTCAAATAAAATTAAATTATTTTCAAATAAAAGAAAATTATTATTAAATTAAATTAAATTATTTTCAAGTAAAAATAAATTATTTTTAAATAAAATTAAACTATATTCAAATGAAAATAAACTATTTTCAAATAAAATTTAATTATTTTCAAATAAAATTAAATTATTTTTAAATAAAATTAAATTATTTTCAAATAAAATTAAATTATTTTGAAATATAACTAAATTATTTTCAAATTAAATTAAACTATTTTCAAATTAAATTAAATTAAATTATTTTCAAATTAAATTAAATTGTTTTTAAATAAAATTAAATTATTTTCAAATAAAATAAAATTATTTTTCAACAAAACTAAATTATTTTCAAATTAAAATAAATTATTTTCAAAAAAAATTAAATTATTTAAAAAAAAAACTAAATTATTTTCAAATTAAATTAAAACATTTTCAAATAAAATTAAAATATTTTCAAATAAAATTAAATTATTTTCAAATAAAATTAAATTATTTTCAAATAAAATTAAATTATTTCAAATGAAATTAAATAATTTTGAAATTTAACTAAATTATATTCAAATTAAATTAAATTATTTTCAAATTAAATTAAATTATTTTCAAATAAAATTAAATTATTTTCAAAGTAAATTAAACTATTTTCAAATTAAATTAAATTAAATTATTTTCAAATTAAATTAAATTGTTTTTAAATAAAATTAAATTATTTTCAAATAAAATAAAATTATTTTTAAACAAAACTAAATTATTTTCAAATTAAATTAAATTATTTTCAAAAAAAATTAAATTATTTAAAAAAAAAACTAAATTATTTTCAAATTAAATTAAAACATTTTCAAATAAAATTAAAATATTTTCAAATAAAATTAAATTATTTTCAAATAAAATTAAATTATTTTCAAATAAAATTAAAATACTTTTAAATTAAATTAAATTATTTTCAAATATCACTAAATCATTTTCAAATTAAATAAAATTACTTTCAAATTAAATTAAATTATTTAAAAAAAAAAAATTATTTTTAAATAAAATTAAATTATTTTTAAATTAAATGAAATTATTTTCAAATAAAATTAAATTATTTAGAAATATAACTAAATTATTTTCAAATTAAATTAAATTGTTTTTAAATAAAATTAAATTATTTTCAAATAAAATAAAATTATTTTTAAACAAAACTAAATTATTTTCAAATTAAATTAAATTATTTTCAAAAAAAATTAAATTATTTAAAAAAAAAACTAAATTATTTTCAAATTAAATTAAAACATTTTCAAATAAAATTAAAATATTTTCAAATAAAATTAAATTATTTTCAAATAAAATTAAATTATTTTCAAATAAAATTAAAATACTTTTAAATTAAATTAAATTATTTTCAAATATCACTAAATCATTTTCAAATAAATAAAATTACTTTCAAATTAAATTAAATTATTTAAAAAAAAAAAATTATTTTTAAATAAAATTAAATTATTTTTAAATTAAATGAAATTATTTTCAAATAAAATTAAATTATTTAGAAATATAACTAAATTATTTTCAAATTAAATTAAATTTTTTTCAAATTAAATTAAATTAAATTATTTTCAAATTAAATGAAATTATTTTCAAATTAAACTAAATTAATTTCAAATTAAATTAAATTATTTTGAAATAAAACTAGATTATTTTCAAATTAAATTAAATTATTTTCAAATTAAATTAAATTATTTTCAAAAAAAAAAAAATTATTTTCAAATAAAACTAAATTATTTTCAAATTAAATTAAATTATTTTCAAATGAAATTAAATTATTTTCAAATAAAATTAAATTATTATTAAACAAAATTAAATTATTTTCAAGTAAAAATAAACTATTTTTAAATAAAATTAAACTATTTTCAAATAAAAATAAACTATTTTCAAATAAAATTAAATTATTTTCAAAAGAAATTAAAATCTTTTTAAATAAAATTAAATTATTTTCAAATAAAATTAAATTATTTTCAAATAAAATTAAATTATTTTTAAATAAAATTAAATTATTTTCAAATAAAATTAAATTATTTTGAAATATAACTAAATTATTTTCAAATTAAATTAAATTATTTTCAAATTAAATTAAATTAAATTATTTTCAAAAAAAATTAAATTGTTTTCAAATAATATTGAATTATTTTCAAATAAAATTAAATTATTTTTAAATAAAACTAAATTGTTTTCAAATTAAATTAAATTATTTTCAAAAAAAATTAAATTATTTAAAAAAAAAAAAAATATTTTTAAATTCAATTGAAATATTTTCAAGTAAATAAAAATATTTTCAAATAAAATTAAATTATTTTCAAATAAAATTATATTATTTTCAAATAAAATTAAATTATTTTCAAATAAATCTAAATTATTTTCAAATTAAATTAAAATATTTTCAAACAAAATTAAACTATTTTCAAATAAAATTAAATTGTTTTCAAATAAAACTAAAATATTTTAAAAATAAATTAAATTATTTTCAAATATCACTAAATCATTTTCAAATTAAATAAAATTACTTTCAAATAAAATTAAATAATTTTGAAATATAAGTAAATTATTTTCAAATTAAATTAAATTATTTTCAAATTAAATTAAATTATTTTCAAATAAAAATAAATTATTTTCAAATAATACTTATTTATTTTCAAATTAAATTAAATTATTATCAAATAAAGATGAATTATTTTTAAATAAAATTAATTTATTTTCAAATAAAATTAAATAATTTTGAAATATAACTAAATTATTTTCAAATAAAATTAAACTATTTTCAAATAAAACTAAATTATTTTAAAATTAAATGAAATTATTTTTAAATTTAATTAAACTATTTTCAAATAAAATTAAAATATTTTCAAATAAAAATAAATTATTTTCAAACTAAAATAAATTATTTTCAAATGAAATTAAATTAGTTTCAAATAAAATTAAATTATCTTCAAATAAAATTTAATTATTTTCAAATAAAATAAAATTAATTACAAATAAAACTAACTTATTTTCCAATGAAATGAAATTATTTTCAAATATAATTAAATTTTTTTCAAATATGTTTAAATTATTTTGAAATATAACTAAATTATTTTCAAATTAAATTAAATTATATTCAAATTAAATTAAAATATTTTCAAATAAAATTAAATTATTTTCAAATAAAATTAAATTAATTACAAATATAACTACAATATTTTTAAATTAAATTTAATTATTTTCAAATATCACTAAATTATTTTCAAAATAAATAAAATTACCTTCAAATTAAATAAAATTATTTTAAAATAAAATAAAATTATTTTTAAATAAAATAAAATTATTTTCAAATTAAATGAAATTATTTTCAAATTAAATTAAATTATTTTCAAATAAAAATAAATTATTTTCAAATAAAACTTATTTATTTTCAAATTAAATTAAATTATTATCAAATAAAGATGAATTATTTTCAAATAAAATTAATTTATTTTCAAATAAAATTAAATAATTTTGAAATATAACTAAATTATTTTCAAATAAAATTAAACTATTTTCAAATAAAACTAAATTATTTTAAAATTAAATGAAATTATTTTTAAATTTAATTAAACTATTTTCAAATAAAATTAAAATATTTTCAAATAAAAATAAATTATTTTCAAACTAAAATAAATTATTTTCAAATGAAATTAAATTAGTTTCAAATAAAATTAAATTATCTTCAAATAAAATTTAATTATTTTCAAATAAAATAAAATTAATTACAAATAAAACTAACTTATTTTCCAATGAAATGAAATTATTTTCAAATAAAATTAAATTATTTTCAAAAATGTTTAAATTATTTTGAAATATAACTAAATTATTTTCAAATTAAATTAAATTATATTCAAATTAAATTAAAATATTTTCAAATTAAATTAAATTATTTTCAAATAAAATTAAATTAATTACAAATATAACTACAATATTTTTAAATTAAATTAAATTATTTTCAAATATCACTAAATTATTTTCAAAATAAATAAAATTACCTTTAAATTAAATAGAATTATTTTAAAATAAAATAAAATTATTTTTAAATAAAATAAAATTATTTTCAAATTAAATGAAATTATTTTCAAATTAAATTAAATTAATTTCAAATTAAATTAAATAATTTTCAAATTAAATTAAATTATTTTCAAATAAAAGTAAATTATTTTCAAAATAAATTAAATTATTTTCAAATCAAATTAAATTATTTTCAAAAAACAAATTATTTTCAAATAAAATTAAATTAATTACAAATAAAACTAACTTATTTTCCAATGAAATGAAATTATTTTCAAATAAAATCAAATTATCTTCAAATAAAATTTAATTATTTTCAAATAAAATAAAATTAATTACAAATAAAACTAACTTATTTTCCAATGAAATGAAATTATTTTCAAATAAAATTAAGTTATTTTCAAATCTAATTCAATTATTTTCAAATAAAACTATATTATTTTGAAATTAAATGAAATTATTTTCAAATTAAATTAAACAATTTTCAAATAAAATTAAATTATTTTCAAATAAAATTAAAATTTTTTCAATTAAAATTAAATTATTTTCAAATAAAATTAAATTATTTTTAAATAAAATTAAATTATTTTCAAATAAAATTAAATTATTTTGAAATATAACTAAATCATTTTCAAATTAAATTATTTTCAAATTATAATAAATTAAATTATTTTCAAATAAAATTAAATTGTTTTCAAATAAAATTAAATTATTTTCAAATTAAATTAAATTATTTTTAAATAAAACAATTATTTTCAAATTAAATTAAATTATTTTCAAACAAAATTAAATTATTTAAAAAAAAACTAAATTATTTTCAAATTAAATTAAAATATTTTGAAGCAAAATAAAAATATTTTCCAATAATATTAAATTATTTTCAAATAAAATTTAATTATTTTCAAATAAAATTAAATTATTTCAAATAAAATTAAATAATTTTGAAATTTAACTAAATAATATTCAAATTAAATAAAATTATTTTAAAATAAAATAAAATTATTTTTAAATAAAATAAAATTATTTTCAAATTAAATGAAATTATTTTCAAATTAAATTAAATTAATTTCAAATTAAATTAAATAATTTTCAAATTAAATTAAATTATTTTCAAATAAAACTAAATTATTTTCAAAATAAATTAAATTATTTTCAAATTAAATTAAATTATTTTCAAAAAACAAATTATTTTCAAATAAAATTATATTAATTACAAATAAAACTAACTTATTTTCCAATGAAATGAAATTATTTTCAAATAAAATCAAATTATCTTCAAATAAAATTTAATTATTTTCAAATAAAATAAAATTAATTACAAATAAAACTAACTTATTTTCCAATGAAATGAAATTATTTTCAAATAAAATTAAGTTATTTTTAAATAAAATCAATTTATTTTCCAATAAAATTAAATTATTTTTAAATAAAATTAAATTATTTTCAAACTAAAATAAATTATTTTCAAATAAAATTAAATTAGTTTCAAATAAAATTAAATTATTTTCAAATAAAATTTAATTATTTTCAAATAAAATAAAATTATTTTCAAATAAAATTAAATTATTTTCAAACTAAAATAAATTATTTTCAAATAAAATTAAATTAGTTTCAAATAAAATTAAATTATCTTCAAATAAAATTAAATTATTTTCAAATAAAATAAAATTATTTTCTAATAAAATTAAATTATTTTCAAATGAAATTAAATTATTTTGAAATAAAATTAAATTATTTTCAAACTAAAATAAATTATTTTCAAATTAAATTATTTTCAAATAAAATTAAATTATTTTCTAATAAAATTAAATTATTTTCAAATAAAATTAAATTATTTTCTAATAAAATTAAATTATTTTTAAATAAAATAAAATTATTTTCAAATTAAATTAAATTATTTTCAAATAAAATTAAATTGTTTTCAAATAAAATTAAATTATTTTCAAATAAAATTAAATTATTTTCAAATTAAATTTAACCCTCAACTGGTATGGTGGGTCAAATCTGACCCAAATGAATTTTCTTTCAGTTATTACTATTGGTTCTTTTTCAG